>CM060971.1:91003455-91240955 GCA_030765045.1 Tenodera sinensis | reverse complement strand
ACGTAATCTACGAAAATTCTTTGTAATCCAATGAAACTACGGAGCTGAAATACAAATATAAGATTACGCTGGAATCTGTATATCTTGATGCTATCCTGGCTGTAGGCTTGAAAGAAAGCTCGCCAAATTAGAATGTATTATAATTACAATTACCTTTCTTGCAATGCATTTTTTCTAGGAAATTGGAAAATTGAACTTATATTGAGTAATTTTCTTATGAGATCGTACATAGAAAAGAAACTTAGTCATTTATTTTCCTTTAAAGCGTCTGAAAACATAGCCTAACTTTAATCCAAATAGTTGAAGGTCACCCATGTTACAATTTTCTCTACTTCCCATTAAAACATTAACAAAAAATGAAATCTAAATATCTGATCTGTTGCACTCACATACTTTTCTCTGCTCTTGTACAAACTATTCTTACAAATCCTTATTCCCCAATCTAGTTCATATTAATGGAGATTAACATTCACAGAAATTATCTTATTGCTAATTTTCTTGTAGGTGTTAGGGGAATATGGACAACTAAATAGGCTTTAAGCAATCTGTAGCACAGTGGTAGCACGCCTACCTCTGGAGTGAAGGACCCGGGTTCGATCCCCGGTACCGGCGTGGGGATTATTCCCCAGCTGGGAGGTCTGGTCCGGGGTGCACTCAGTCGCATTAGGTCCCTGAGGGGACAATTGAGAAGCTACTTGAATAAAGTAGTAGCGGCCGCAGGTCGTAAAGACCGTATGATAGGCCGGGAGGACTCGGGCCGCTGACCACGTCCCACCCTCCAGTACCGCACCCCACTCATTACGCTTGTACTGACAGAGTTGGGGAAACAGCGGCTGGGCGGTAGGCCTTGACCCGCTTGGGGCTGTTGAGCACAGCTTAGTTAGGCTTTAGGCAATAGCCAAATATTTTAAAGCGGTCGATATGTGATGACTTTGAATTGCTATCTCTCTACATGACCAAGGGATAAAAAACATGAATAACGACTTCTCACTCTTCTATGTTAATGGCAATTTTCTTGAAAATCTTTGTGTGGTATCCTTGGAGGATGCTGAACTAAATATATCTCAAATTTTTGGGTGGAATTCAATACTTCCTCTACTTACAATATGTAGAATAGAGAAAATAAAAGAAGTTTGTAAGGCGGAAGAAGCCAAGAGCTAATCTTTTGTAGATAAAGAAGCATCTTGCCGGCTTTGTCTACCCCTGTTCACAAACGTCTCAATTAGGGATATCGGAACCATGCCTGCGAGGGTTTAGTGTGGGGTACCATAAAGAGTACCTTTAAAGAAGCAATCAACTGGACCGGTAGAAGAAGGTGTAACTTGGCACAAGGAGCGGATGTAACAAGTTCTCGATGTATGCTAAAACGGACGTGGCCAAGATCACGAAAGTCTAAGAGATTTCCTGCATCAACGACACAAGTTGAACATGTTATCCTCCCGAGGGCAAACGGAATAAATACTTTTTGAGCAATAAATGGAGTTGCAGACATTCAAAGTAGCTTAGTCTCCACACTTCAGTGCTGATGGCAGAGACTCATTGCAAATGTCTGGTTATTCAATCTGAAGGAAGTAAATATATTAATATCCTAAGAGAGGATATTTAAGGTGAGATCGACGAAAATCACGAAAAAATGACCGAAAATACAATTTTTTATTTTTTAGTCCGTCCAAAATTATTTGATGTTCAGTTATCCAAAACTACTTTCAAAACTATGCACTCTACCAATACCAACGGAGCGGGGAGGGGGGGGGGGTAATTTATGCCCACCTTCTGTAATTTTCTAAATTTTGTCTTTTAATTTTTGACTGAAGGCATGCACTTAATAGCTATTGACAATCACTGTCCTTATTGAATTACGTAACTGCCTCAATTTTTTCATTGTTGGTCTTTTTGAGAAACAATAAGGTAGCCAGAAAGTACCTCGCCGTCGGTATAATGTGATTCGTGTAAAAAACGTAAAAATTAAACATTTAAACAATGTTAAATATGATCTTCATAAACATGACAAGATATAACGTCCCATTTTAAAATAAATTTGTTTTAAAAGCTGCTCAGACATTTTGTTACCCGCGTGGTCTATTTATTAATGTGTAATAGAGTTATTATTTTCGTTTTAAATAATCGAATACGTGATAATTATACGTTATTGCTTAGATTAGTGCATCTGGTCCATGTGCATTATTCTTTTTGCAAAACTAAAGTGTATTTAGAAACATTTAGAAACATACTGTTTCTTTTCTAAATATGGGGCGAATGAGTAAACGGAGTAAAAGGTCACGGGACCTGGTAAATATAAAGCAAAATATACTCACCAGGACGGTTCAGAGGTAACAAATTGGCATGTATGCTGAGTTTCAGTATATTTTGCTCAATAATGTGTTTCTCATTACTTTGCCATCTTAAAAAGCTTATTCTAACCAAATTTATTCAATTGGCTTGAAATTTTGCACACACATACAAAAAAGTTCATGTAAAAAAGTGGTACATGATTCTTTTCTGTATATCTTGAGGGTTTTATGCAATCGCCAGTCAGAAATTGAAAAATTTGCAAAACCACTTAAAATATAATTAGTCAAAGTATACTTTTCCCCAGGAAAGATAAACATAACTTAAAAAGCATATGTCACTTTTATGGGTACCTTGAGCAGTACACTAGTATTTTTAGTTTTGAGATTCACAATAAATTTTTTTTGTTCAAAATAAGTACTATTGAAATTGCTTATAATAAAAATAATAATTAATAACCTTAAACAAATTGTGATAGCGCTGAAATTTGTTATATTTATTTATAATGTGCAGATGCACTTGCGTATGAGCACGTGGGCTTTATGGAGAAAGGTGACCGTACCTTGCTCACGAGCATCCTCACGAATTCACCAGTGCTTGAGAAAGAGTGGCTCATTTGTGAGAAGTGTTTGGGAGATCAACAGAGGTACGAAGTATTAGCCTTAAGAATGATTTCTGCTTAATGTAGAGGAAAATCCATCAGAATGCACAACACACATTAGTCACATAAATATCTGGAGATTTTTGCACGAAAACCTTCGGTTCTCATCACTTGCAGCGAGTACAAGTATTAAATGGCGTACCTTGAGCCAAGGAGAACGTTTTGCCATCGCTGTTACAGACTTGTATTATATTCGTGAATTTCTTAGTATGCACCTTGTTCACTGATGAAGCTGGGTTTGTAATGTTCATAATAGTGGTCTATGAAATCCCTTATGAAAAACGACAGCAAACATCACTAGAGGTTCTGCCTAAACGATTGAGGTGGAATCATTCATATTCACCTTATTTGTCCACATTTCTTTCTTCCGCGCCTGAATACAGAGACATACCCATCTTAGAAATTAGTTGCATCATTTGATGATGCGCCTTTGGGTGCCATCCAAAGAATATGTCCTTTAAACGATGTTGTGTCAGCTCAATTTAGTCGGATGATCTGTAATTCCTTGAAAGTGATAACTTTTGTAAGGATGGAATGCATGGCCTGCACGATCTCCTAATTTGAACCCAATGAATTTCATCGACTGGACATACTTTAAAGTTCCTGATTTGTACGACTCCTTTACTGGCTATTGACATTGGGAGAGCGTATCCACACTCGGTTTGACCAAATATGAAACACTTCAGATTTTACAAGAGTACGCGATGTCATGGAAAGCTGGTTTAGGGTATGATCGAAGCAGAAGGAAACTACTTCACCAATAGTTTCAAGCTTATATTTTCTCTTGTGCCTCAACAATAAATAATTTTCAGATCTGTGTTCCTATGAACGCGTTTTGCTGTTTTGATTCTGGGACGGCATTTCCGAAATATTTGACAGCTGTTGTTAACATTTCAATTCTACTGTTCTAGTTTTATTGTTGTGTGTGTATGCGTGTGCGTGTGTGTGTATGTCTAATGGGATTCTCTCGTAGCAATTGTAACAACATTACTGTACAAAATAGTCTACGAAAGGGACAATTTGTATGTCCAAATATTCATTCTCAATAGGAAAGTAAATACATTGTAATGCAAAGTGTGGCAGAAACAATAAGCTAGTTTGAATAAATATTTTGAACCCGGCAATTTTTGTTTATTTATAGAGAGACGCGGGCCAGCAGCCGCCGTCAAACAGATCCTCAAGGTCAATTACTTCACACCACTGCTTGTAAATATGCAGCCAGAAGACAATGACGTGGCAGAACAAAGCGATTCCAGATTGAGAAACTGTTCGCGGGCCGGGCTATTACGAAAAGGTTGATTTCGAGAAAAATCCGTGTTACATCATTCTCGGCTATTTAAGTGAATGCAGGGTTGCGAGAAGCGTGACGTAAGTGTTGAATAAGACAGTTGTTAGCACTTAGTTTTAAGTGCGTGCATGTGCAGTTGGTGCTTTTGTGAGTGTATCGTCGGAAACAGTTTGTGAGACAGAGAGAGAACTGGAAGACAGTGAAGTATGTGTCAAGATTACGAGAGGACAAAACTGTGAGTTGCAAGGTCATGACGAGTCGAAGATTATGTTAACGATAAAAAACAAACAGTGATTCAATCTTAAGGGAAATAAAGTGACAGAAAAAGCAATTGAACGTGTTATTATCACACTGGTGTCAGAAGTGGGGTTTGTCATATTGTCAACTGTCACAGTATGTTTTTTTCGAATATGTGGCAGGATTGTAGAGTCAACTTTGGAAATGGGTTCACCAGCTTGTCTCCCTCCGCTGCGTTAGTCATGGAATCCTGGACATTTAGGGGGCGTGTTTATAGGCATTTCAGAACCAGTTTCATCACAGACACCCAAGGAGCTTTTCGAGGGAACTGAATCGACATGATGCACCGACTAAGGATGCTATTCATCTCTGGGTGCAACAATGAAATCAAGCAGGTAGCGTGTCAAACAAATCACCGACCTCGTTCTCTAGGACAGAACAAAACATTGTGCAAGTAGAGGCATTTGTGTAACGCAGTCCACGGCATTCGGCAAGGCAGCACGCCACTTCTATACACCAGTGGCGTAGGTATTCTCTTATGAACTAATGGCGTAATCTTATCTCTTTACTCTACCTCCTTCGTTTTGTGCATGGAGCATTTCGCCTTCCCTCACTTAGGTAACCAGCCATTAGAGTTTTGTTTTGAGTCTCATGGATGCGTCATAGCTCGACGAACAGTAGGTGGAGGCAACACTGCCTTCCTCTCTTTCGCATAATATACGCCTATCAGATTGAGATGTGAATCTTCAAGGCGTATTAACCGATACTTTAACGTAATGTAAGAAACATGAATAATTATTAAGAATTACGGATGACACAAAATTTAATGGCGGGTGGCCGGAGGCGCTGATCAACACAAAATCCAATCAGAGGCTTGCCACGCCTTGTAGTATTGCACAGCTGAACACTGCGAAACAACAAAAATATGTTTGTACAAAGCACATCGTCCGCACACCACCCTCCACTGCTCCTAACCCTTATAAAGAGGGAATATAAATGAGTTAGTTGAACACAGGTTTTCGCGAATTTCAGTTTCAGACTCTACCGCCTCAGCGATGCCATTCGGTAGAGGATATAATATATAGATATTATTAGTTTACTATTACGCTATTGGCGTGCAGATCTGTGTACCATAGCGGTGCTTTTTGCAATCAACAAACAATTCTACTGCCACTAGGGGCGCTGGTAATGAGTGATTAAACCACCGCTCATAGATATCGCAACAGGAGTGCGATAAGAAATTCTTTTAGTGCAAATAAGCACCAATAGCTTTGCTATCCGTCCAAGATAAAGATGTTTACATCCGAAAAATCCATCGTGCTCGGACGGATATGAACCCGCGGGAACCAGAGGCTATCAAGGTAACCACCAGACCAAGGATGACGACTAGAAAATGTAGGGTAGTGGGAATAATTAATAATTCATGATTCTTTGTTATGTGCAAGTAGCCGTTGCGCATGCAAATTGTGTTTAAACAGTCTGTCATTGGCAGTATTAGTCCAGATCTCATGGCAAGATTAGTTTTACCAGAAAGAGGATATTTAAGAAGTTCTATTTTTACTTTCTCTACTACGTATAGTTGTGTGTGTGTGTGTGTGTGTGTGTGTGTGTGTGTGTGTGTGTGTGTGTGTGTGTGTGTGTGTGTGTGTGTGTGTTTGTTTGAGAACAACATAACTCGAAACAAAAAGTCGTTTAAAAATCAAATTTGGTACTTAAGTTTACTATCTAATTTACTAGTATAAAAGCTAATTTTTTGCTATTGCAAAACATATATATATATATATATATATATATATATATATATATATATATATATATATATATATATATATATATATATATATATATATATACACTTGTCAAACTTGGGTGAGCTTTGTGGTGAAATGTTTGTCTCACACTAACAATCATAGACTTGATTTAGTTAGCCAGGAGCCATTGATTCGAAGTTCTACTCTGAACAATTAAAAGCTGCATCATAAGATAAATATTAAATGGTACAAAGTGTTTTTAATATTATAACTGAGAAAAAGGGACTGGAAAGTACATTCATATTTGCTGGTCTCAAAGTTTGCTTGTGTCTTTTTCATAAGCTAACGTAGATTTTTAATTAAAGTGCAGAATTTAGAAACCAAACAATCTAACTGCTCCAACTTTTGTTAAAAATATTTAGATATTTTGGGAAAGGAACGTAAGGTATATAAAAAGCCTCAAATGCGAAACCTGGATTTGTTTAAATAGTCACTGAGTGGGCGATGGCTGCACAGTTATTTATGCTCGAGTTCCTTTCGTATTTATAAGACCACAGGGGTGCTAGGTTAGCATCTCTCCCACTTCCATGCAGTAAATATCTGGAACAGTACGTCATTAAGCTGAGAAACCGCTCGCATGGTCTTGTTTATTTCAAGTAAGGAAACAGAGACGTTAGCCCCACCATCAATTTGCATGACGTCACACACGCTGATCTTAGCAAGGTCATTCACCACGTCTGGAAGGTACTTCTGTAAGTCCTTCATTTTAACTCAAATATTAAACATATTTACATGAAGATTTAACTACACAATCGGATAGTAAGAATTTAGAAGCCTAAATTTTTACCACTTTCGCCGACCGGGCAGCTTAAAATAGCTATATTTGCATACAAAACTGCAAACAAAACCAAACATATACAAACAATAAAAATTAAACACAAAAATGTGTAGTAAGTTTTGATTTTGTACAAATAATGGCTGTTAACATATACATAAGGCTATATACAATAACAAATGTTTAAAAAGGATTTTTGTTTACATATGAATACATATTCGTATGTCACCTGAATGCCCAGATACGATTGTTTTTAATTAAAGTTGGGTACAGCACACCCGAGATCCGATTTATAGAATAGGCTATACTGTGGCCTCTTAATTACTCCTTACTTACAAACCAGTTAATTAGCAGGAGTTCTTGTTAGTCGGTTACCATGCCTAATAGTGGTGTGTCTTGCTTCTCAAGCTGCTGGTCCGGTTTCGATTTCCGGGTGGGTCAGCTTGCCTGTCTGAGGTTCGTATTCAGTTTCTTCCTCACTAGGATTTTTGTCAAATTATTTGGCTTAGAAAAGAGACATTAATTCTCTAAATAGGGCATGAGCTTCTTCCTCAATTATTGTAACATTATTTTTTAATTGAATAGCATTATTATTTATAAGTTTTATTACGTTAATTTCATCTGTCTCCATAGAAAACTGTACTCGTGTTTACATGCCTGAAATATGTTTACTATGATATAACTTTGAGTCCGGTGGTTTTAATGTACTCCACGCCAAAGAATTACGATACGTTCACTTCGAATGACCAGCCGAAAGAGTGGGCTGCTCTGAAGTAAACAGTGGTGCTACCAAAACCGTTACTTCTCTACTCAGCTTTTTAAATTCAATACGCTACCCCGTTTTTACTTTCATTTTCTCTATTAACTTTTTATTGAAATTATTATTCTAATTATTATTTTCAATCCTTTTTAAATGATTAAATAAATAATTTCGGTATCAATGTGCACATATTTGTGTGAAAGAAAGCAGAGGAACATTAATTATGAAAAAGTTATTTATATTCTAGGTAGTCCATAATGCTTTTTATCCGTTAAATTTACAGAGCACTGAAATGCGTATTTAATTGTTCATTATGTTTTAAATTTGGGATATACTAGAGCGAGTGGCGACATCAATTTTTGAAACTCGGTGAAACAGAAAACAGAAAGAAAATGGGGGAGATAAAAGGAAGGAGATATCAGAGCATAATGGAAGTGAGTGACTAAGTGAGTCTGTGAGTGAGTGATTGAGTGAGTGAGTGAGTGACTGAGTGAGTGAGTGACTGAGTGGTGAGTGAGTCAGTGAGGTAATGAGTGAGTGAGTGAGTGAGTGAGTGGTGAGTGAGTGAGTGAGTGAGGTAATGAGTGAGTGAGTGAGTGAGTGAGTGAGTGAGTGAGTGAGTGAGTGAGTGAGTGAGTGAGTGAGTGAGTGAGTGAGTGAGTGAGTGAGTGAGTGAGTGAGTGAGTGAGTGAGTGGGACTTAAGTGTCTGTCGTGCATAACCGGATAACGCAGGTATAGTTGCAGGTTATGTCAGCTACATAACTGAAGCCGCTAGTAAGTTTCTAATGAAATAAGCGATTTACAAAGATAAAATGAAGTTAATGCTTATCTGGAAAAAAAATGTGCATAAGCATAGCTCAAGACAGCCAGATTTTTCAAATTGGAAAAGGGCATGTTCTTCATAAAAAATTAATGTGAACATTCGTGGGTTTTTTTTTTTTTTTTTTTTCTAATTTCAGTTCACTTATTCGCATAAAAATATTCATCCGTTTTTCCCATATGCAATGCCCTTTAAAAAGCACTGATGGGTTACACTCACATAGCTTTCTCTATTCATTTTTATCAAACTTTTTACATAAATAGTACGATAAAATGGGACTATGAGAATACAGTATATTCAATGTGGTCAACATTTAGTTGCTTTAAATATACTGTCCATAAAAACGTTATTCATGTTTCTTCTTTCTTTTGAAAAATATACTTCTAATTGCAACACATTTCGCGTTTACATCACATTTTAGTATACTTTTCACATTTACACGAGCTTTGCATTTTATCGCGCTTTCAAAACATTATAATAGGGTTTAAAGGTCGTGAAAAATGAAAATGCCAGACTGCAAATCTAATTCTAAAGTGTTCCTTTTTTGTTCTTTTTTAATTTATTCTTATATTTTTAGCATCTTAAGAATAAGTCATGCTAGAGTGCCTGGCATGACTCTAAATTAGTATTTTAAACAAAACTGCTTGAAATATCAACGCCTACAGCTCAATGGCGGAGAGTTACGTTGTAATTATTTTTATAAAGTCGGCGCATTTTCATCTCCGGATGTAGCAATTCCTCCTGCATGATTGGTAGGAATTCCAACGTTTCCAAGCATTGCTCAACCAAAGACTTGAAAGAGAATTAAGGAGTTCTGGTATTAACGAAGAATATTCCTCAAAAAGAAAACCTCAGAAATGAGAATGGTATGGACAGAAGTGATCAGAGTAATGTGTGAAGGTATGTTAAAAATTCCAAAGAAAGCTAGATAATTATTGATGAGAAACTGAGTAGATGAACAGTTTTGACAGCGGTGTTTGCGTGTGTGCAGAGGAATTTACTCTGAAGCGTTGCATTAGAACTCATTATTTCAACACCAGATTCAGGAGAATGATGAGTCAACACCGAAGTTAATAAACAATGTCCAACAAGGAGTCATATCTAGTCAGGTGTGTTAACCACTACACTACTATGTAGCCATCCAGTAATAAGTACCTTTTTGAATGGTCCACTCCATGTGATGCCTAATTTGTTCACTTGAGATGAAATATTCACATTTAGATTGTCATCCGTCGAGAACTCACTCATAATTAAGTTTTCTCTCATAGTCTGACAATCTGAAACATCCAAATCCAACCCAAAAATTAACACCACTATAAGCGAGTGAACATTACTGCATGAGAAATAAAATTGTTCCAAAGTTAAAACGCTGGCAATATAACCTTAGATCCTAAAGGCGGCATATAAATGCAACATTTAAAAAAAAAAAAAAAAAAAAAAAAAAAAATTAAATATGTTTTATCAGACCATTTAATCGTTTCAAGAAAACATGGTTGTTAAAATTGGTTACACATTACACAGTATTGCATTCTGTGTTGTAAGAATTTTGCACACAACTGCTTCAATTTTAATTGATGCATTAAAGGTTACAAATATGTTTTTAAGCGTACCAGCTGCTGTGTTATTTCGAACTAGTTATTAGAACTGCTCTCATTTAATTTTCTCTGCCAAAGATGGCTTAGAAAACCCAGTTCTGCATGCGCTTCAATCTTAAAGCACTGCTTTCTTGACTTGACTTCCCAGCCATAGTTTCTTTTAGCTGAATTATACGTATTTCTTTCTATAGTTTCAATAAAAAGTTAACTTTTTACAGTCACCACTTTATAACCTAAAGATCTATAAAGAAAATACGTATAATCTGATCTCTACTGCACACGTACCTTTGGGCCTATCCCTATACATTGTATTCACAATGCTAACAACCCAAGTTTCAATCTAAAGTATTAGGGCCCTTATGACCAAGTTGTCGACGGGCCCTCAAACACCACTCACTCATTATAGCGTTATTTCCATTTTTGAGAATATGAAATATAAGGGTATCTCTACACTAAAGGGTTGTTTGCAGTAGGCTGAAGTTCATGGAAATCTTCGCCTTGTATCCTTAAAAGGTAACTAAACTAAGTGTGGAATTTTATAGTTAATCCAACATTTCGTTTTAGTAATACAGTATTCTCTCTCCCCCTCTTTCTCTTACACTTGCTCTCTCTCCCTCACGTATACCCCATTTCGAGTGAAATCTCGATATCGAATGTTTTTGTTGTAAACTGTTGAGCAAGTGTGAAGATCGCTCTTGCAGCTTATCTAAGCCAGCCCATCTTGCAACTAAGTAAACTCACGTTTCCAGGATTTGATCTGAATCCCATACACGATTCTAGCAGGCAGTAGTTGACATTTATACTGCACTACTTGTCCTTTTGGCCTCATCCATATACATGTCAAACTAGTTGAACTGGCTACTCTGCAAAACTTGTTGCGTAACTTATCATTGGTTTTTTACTTCTTGTACTAATTTGTGCATTTAAGTTTTGTAAAGATGCTTAATAGGGCGAAAATGTCCTGCTTTTAGCATGCAAAGAAAGTGTCGTATTCGTTAGCATTTTGTTATCATAGTTTAAATCAACGGTTCCATATGACCATCTGTAATTTTCATTTTTTGCTGTGGTTATTGTTATTGTTACTCCTGAAGTGATTATATTTAAAATTAATGTAGAATACGTAAGGATATTTCAACGTTCACAATGATGCGGTACATAATTTATTAAAAGCTACAAGATATTTGACTGCAAACAGTGTATCAGCAGGATAAGCATGCTGCTTCAAGCCCTAAGTGTTAGTCTTAGGCAGAAAAATGTAGTTAAATTAATGAATTTGCATCAATGAAGCTACATTAAACACCTTGAATTAAAACGTATAGGAATAGATCTTCTCGCACCATGTTTTAATTACGTGTTCATCAGAAAATATAAAATGTTAAATTTTTGTTTATGACGTCAGGAGTAACTATAGTTTCCGTGGTGGTCACAAATGGACCAAGTACATTGGTATTGTGGCGATGGCTGCCGCCTGTCCGCCAAAGAGACGTTCAAGTTTGAGCTACCTCACACCACTGGTTGTAATTACGCGGCCCGACGACAATGAACGTGGCAGGACAAAGCGATTTCATGCAGTTCTAGAAGCTTTCGATCGCCGACTCGTTTACGAGAAGTTTTGATAAAATGTATTTTCCGGCCTAGACTATAAAAGCGAGAGAGTTGCTTAGTTTAGAACATTTTCCGAGTTAAATGTTGAGAAATTGTTTAGTATTTGTATCGTCGAAGTCAGCTGTTTGTGAGTCAGCAAGAGCAGAAAGACAGTGAAGTGCAACGGTCGGGCGGTAGGCCTTGACCCGAATGGGCTGTTGTGCCACCAATATTTCAAATAAGCTTAACTATATTTTAATCTAAATTTTTTAACTCTTTTTGAATAAACAAAAGCTAATTAAACATTTTTTGTATATAAAGATTTTCTTGAAAATCTTCAACTACAACACTGAAAGAGCACCTGAATTGAAGTATACTCGTACATTTAATATTTCAGTTACACTAATGTTATTATTGAAAGATATACGTGAAACACATATTTTTAAAAAAGTCATTTCATGGGTTTAGCGACCATAAAACATGTATTTCCGATATAATGATACATTACATTTCAATATTAACTTTTGGGTGGAACACAGTACGTACTTGCTTTGCCTACTATAGGTAGGACAAAGTAAACATTGTGTTTAAAATTGTGATTCTCTGGTGAATTTTTTATGACCACTAATGTCAGCACACTATACACGCCCACCCCAATTAAGATTGTCCGGCTTGAAAAGCCATGCAAACTACATAGCTTCCCTCCCACATGCATTAGAATTTAACACACAGGGAGGAGAGTTGTTCATTATTAGCTTGTGGAGTTTGTCGGGTGCCGCCTAAGCACACCAGATAGCTGCACTGCATTATGTGCTCGCATACGTTGCGTCAAATGATGAATTCCTGGGCTGCAGCCATGAGCAAGTCAACGTGAAAATAAAGTAATATGGGTGATAAAGTACACCATGTTTTACGCTACTTTTTTCTTTGCATTCTTTCCTTAAACGGGCAATTTATCTCCAAAGAAATCACCTTTATAAGCACATTAAAACTTCTAATATTCCGCATATTTCATCTTGGGATGGGTGGAGGGTGAGGATAATGCAACTGCTCTTATTAGGTTTGTCAATATTGAAAAATAATTGGAACCACTTGAAGCGTAATGAACCCAAAAATTGCTCATAAGTTAATTAAAAATTTTAATAGCATCCTGTTTACAGCGCCTGGAGGAGCAAACACCAAAGTAGAGAATACCTGTAGGATATGCAGTTATTGGCAAAAGAAGATTTATTTATTTGAATTAAAGAGTAATTAGAGCAGCTTACCAGATTAAGTACTGCACTGGAGCTATGGTACCCGAACATGGAAACTGAGAGAGCGCCGTAGATTATCAAGCGATGCAGGCAACAAGAGCTATTAAAATGATGAATGGACTTGCAGCAGAGCAATAGGGGAGAAACCAAAGAAAAAAACTACATACATGTGCAGAGTTGAGACTTGGACTGTAACAAATTATCAAAAAAATAACATCAAGCAATGCAACCTGGATTTCTCCAGCCTCTAAACGACGAGGAATAAAAAGATCAAAGAAGAGTTCATAGAAAGTTGTTGAAAGAACTGAATAGGGTTCGTTCACCACAAAAAGCAAGAAGGGATTCAGCGATCCTAATTTTAGATGCATACAGTTACCGTCGGTTTATGCGTTTGTCCGCGTGAAGTAACTCCCAAACCACTGTATATATGGAGTTGTAATTTGTGTAGACTATTCACAAATGGGCGTGTGCAAAAGTGCATGCAAATGGTGCATGAAATATTGAAACTGTAGTGACTAAGATATTTCTCATGATGTAATTTCTACTCAACTCCTTTCAAATTTTCAGAATAAAATTTATTGAAGCTGAATGTAAAGATCTAAACAGCTTCTTTGTCATATTAAGTACAATTATAGACTTAAGGTGTCAGCATTTAATACATGGTTTTTAGAAAAAAATGTCATATGACGGATTATTTTTACTTCCTCTATTTCGTATTGTGACCGCCTCCGTAGCGCAGTTGGTAGGGCGCCTGCCTCTGGCGCGGAGGATTCTATCCCCTCTGAGAGGTCTGGCACGGGGTGCACTCAGCCTCGTTAGTCCCGGGGGGACCAATTGAGGAGCTACTTGATGGAAAAGTAGCGGTCCCAGATCGTGAAGACTGCATAACTGGCTGGGAGGGATCGGGGCGCTGACCACGTACCATCCTCCAGTACTGCACCCCACAAATGACGCCTGTAGTAGGCGGAGGTGGGGGACGCAACGGCTGGGCGATAAGGCTTGCCTCTTTATGAGCTGTAGTACCGGGGCTTATATGTTTATATTACGTATTGTAGTACGGGAAGAATTGTGCTCCACCCGAAAATTCGATGTCGAGATTTCAACGGAAATATGTTTTGAGGCCCCTGAATCCAAAAAAAAGAGGCATTTTTAGAAAAAGATCCGAGCGTGTGTGTGTGGGTGCCTGTCTGTCTGTCTGTCTGTCTGTCTGTGAACAGCATAACTCAAAACGAAAAGTCAGTTAAAAACCAAAGTTGGTATTTAAGTTTAATATCTTTCTAGGATGCAACACGAAGATTGTGAAGAAAGTTCCTCCACCCTAAACTACCCTATACGTGGACACTTTTTCGAAAATTATGATTTTCTCAAACATGGCTCTAGTGATTTTGATTAAAATGGCATATGTTTAAAATACTTTTATGGCAAATGAAATGTATATGTGGGGGGAAAAGAAACCAGTGGAGAAACTGCAATTATGTGTGACATGTAAGTTGAAAATGCAGCAAAACATACAATTGAACTATTTTTCATTTACAGAATTTTATTTTAATTCTATACCATTATATTTTTTTTTTAGTTTGTTTTATTAAAATATGTACAACTCCTTGTAAGACGGAAACTCGTGAAAACGGAAAAATATTACTGCAACGAACGGGTTCTATTTTAGGCAGGTTTTACTGTAACTCCAAAAGATATCAGAATTCAACCGAGTTCCTATATAAATGGGAAAATTCTAATTTTATATTTTATCGGTTTCCAATATCAAAAGCCCCTGTCATCAGTCATGACGTACAAGTCTATACAATAACGTGTTCAAATTGTAAAGAGAACACATTTATCGATGTGCATTGTGCTTTTTTTGGTTCACATTAGTCCAGCGTGTCTACATTTGTACAGACATTTCAATAATACCAAGGGTCACACATTTACTCTCCGTCTCATTATGACAACTTTTATATTCGTATCTCATTTCCATATCCAGCTGACATGTCTTACACCTGCTGATGATGTTGTTCCTGAAGAGGCAGACAGCTTCTCTGCGTGACGTTTTCACTTCTGAACCATCGTCTAAAAACCGGACTTTCACACTTCACAAATATCTTTATTATTTTTTATGCGTATTTCTTAAGTCCTAGAACTTGATGTATTTGAATATGGGAATCATACACATGTCAAAATAGTTGTTTAGAATAAAGAAACACTATAATAATGTCCAAAGAAATTTATGTTGTATCATAATTACTTTACTGTTGTACATACACACAAACTCGTGTGATGATTTCACCATATACCTCCGATAATATGAATTTTCACACAAATAGGCGACTTCATTGACATATATATTACAGAGCTTGTTTTTCCGCTACCAAGGTCTCTAAATTATAATTGTTAAGGGGACAAGGTAGTGATACGTACACGATTTCAGTATTTCAAAACATAACTTTAGTTGAGGATATCTAAGCTTCTACTGCTCAGATCAAAATTTAATTTGGGATGAATATTTAGTGATTCATTGTGATTATATTGATATAGAGAACATCAAAACAATTATTTAAAATGGGCATGTAATAAGGCAAAAACTGATAGCATGTTTTTGAAAAAATATAATATATATAGTACTAACGGTGCAAATTCCTTCTACAACATTCAAGCATGTGTTGAAACTTTTGTAGTGTACTAGGCAATGTGTATTCATAACTGTTAACCTAAATTTACTTAAATATCTCTGGCTATATTCAAAAGAAAAAATTATTTAACTTTTGTAAAAAAAAAAAAAAAAAAAAAAAAAAAAAAAAAAAAAAAGTAAATTTTTCTGCAGAAATATTTTTTTTTTAAATTTTCTGTTTTGGATTTTTCCAATAACAATGGGTTACGTTTGTAGAGTACATGCTTCTGGAACTACTGTAAAATTTTCATTCAAATAAGTTCAGTTGTTTTGAAAAAGAAAATGTACCTGAGTTTGAAAAATGTCAAGTTACAGAAAGCTACATTTAAAGAAAAACTGTGTCATCTCTGAAGCCCTCTTTACTCAGCGTGACCCAGCACTCCGCCATATTTAAATGGGGTAATTTAAAGCCTTAAATGTGCTGGTACCCGTACTATATATACATCATTTTGAAGAGGAAGCTTTCTACTTTTTTTAAAGATGAAAAACAAAAAATTGACTTTTTGAGCCCAAATCACTACCCCGTCCCCTTAAAGCTTTTTGAATTACCTAAGAATGTTGTTTACGTGTGCAGTTATTTATTATACAAGAATTAAAAGTGGGCGGCGCCGTGGCCGAGCGGTTAGACCGTTTACCTATCACCTAGGCGGCCCGGGTTCAATCCCAGTGGCATGTGGTATTCATGGTGGACGAAGCGACGTCTGAGCGGGTTTTCTCAGGGTCCTCCGGTTTCCCCCGCTACTCATTCCACCAATTGCTCCAACATCACCTTTCCGTTTATCGATTTCGCCTGCATTTCAATCTTCATCTTCCTCACCCTCAAACCTGGTGCTTGGCTGACCACCCGCTCCGATTCATAGGTTCCTGTGCTCCCCAACAGGCGTCTGACCCTAGGCACCGGCTTGTAAGACCTAGGGGGTGTAAGTCCTACGTAAGGGAAAGGTAATAAGGTAAAGAAGAACAAACAAGAGTTAAAAGTGGCGTTTTATTTTGCGAGTTTGCGGAACTTTTAAGACTTTTAAGACTGGCCCACGGGTCGTTCTAAAACCATCTCATTCCTTTATGAACTTGCTGCATAAATAAGTATTTTATCGCATTGGATTTGACCATTTTTAAATATTTTGCGTGATTGAAAAGTACAAGGAAGTTAATTCAAGCTGACTCTAAAATGTCCAAATCGGATGAATGGTTCGGAAGTTACCTATATGTCGGCGAAGCTGTGGTTCGAAAATCCCTATTATCTGCTGAAACAAGTCCAGGATCTACCAAACTTCGCCTGAATATGACAAACTCAAACTAAATGAGTTGTTTATTCTTGACATGTCATATAAACTTTCTAAGATTGAGTTTATGGCCCACTTTCTTTGGGGTATTCATTTTACAACCAATAATTTGTAGGTTATGGAAATAATTATATTTGCATATCCATATAGTTTCGTGTTTTAATGTCGCTCTGGGCCTGAATACTTATAGTTTATTGTCGTTTATTGATTAAATAAAAAACGATCGCTACCCATGTTTCATAATATGTATATTCATAGCTTCTTGCTATTTGGAAATTTTATAACCAATGAAAAATACGAGGATCCAAGTTCTCAATTGAAGAAAAAGCTCTGTTTGTAAATTTCGTTGCTGATTGGAAATAGACAATAGACAACATAAAATAAGAAAATCAATGCAACAACACTTCGTAACAAAAACAGAAACAAACAAAAAAGGGAAAGAAAAAGAAAAGATGGAAAGAGCTTACAAAGGGCTTTAATTGTGAAGAAAAGGCTAGTAAAACAATTGAAAATGTTTAGAAATGCTATTGCGCTCAGGTATTACAAGATTGTCTTGTAAATCTATGTACAATAATTGAACATCAGAATGATCTCCCATCGTCACACCTCGATAACAGAGTAGCAGCAACAAATCTAATACGTATTACTCCCGAATATTCCAGCTGCAGTGAACCAGTGTTGTTTATATTATAAAAAATCATCAATGAACTGAAGACTAAAAATCTGATGTGTTGCACTCACATGACTTTCTCTACTCTTGTACTAACCATTCTTACAAATTCTTATTCCTATATCTTCTTCGTGTTAGTTAAAATAAACATTTGTACAAATTATCTTATTGCTTATTTCCTTGTAGGTGCAAGGGGAATATTGGAATACAGTAGGCTTTGTGCGATAGTCAAATCTTTTAAAGCTTTGAGATTCCGTTCTCTTTGTACACGTAACATATAAAAAAATGAACAACGATGACCCATTTCACGAAAGTTCCAAGTTTTCCGAAACTCACACACATAACAAGGTATATCTCCGAAATGGTTCACCCTGCAAGAAAATTTAATGAGACATAAATTGTGTATTTTAGCAAGATCTACAGTTTTTGTATAGTATAATTTGGTCTATCTCTAACGGTTTACCAGTTATGCAAAAGTCGTCCAGAGTAAATACGACTACAGGGGCTATAGCCAGAAAATTCAAGATATACATTTCATTTGTCATAAAAATATCTCAAACATATGACATTTTAATCAAAATAGTTAGAGCCATTTTCAAGAAAATCAAAATTTTCGAAAAATTTTCCATGTAAAGGGTAGTTTAGGGTGGGGCTATTTTCTTCAAAATCTTCGTGTCACATCCTTGAACGACACTAAACTTAAATACCAACTTTGGTTTTTAACCGACTTTTCGTTTTTGAGCTATGCTGTCCACAGACTGACAGACTGACACACAGACTGACAGACTGACTCACAGACACACACACGGACCTTTTTCTAAAAATGCTCCTTTTTTGGATTCAGGGGGCCTCAAAACATGTATTTCCGGTGAAATCTCGACTTCGAATTTTTGGGTGGAATACAATACTTCCCCTACTTACCAGTAGAGAAAGTAAAAATGCCACATCAATTTTCACAATGCATATCACAATTCTTAAAGTAAAATTGGAATGAAAAAACGAAAACATAGGAATTAAATGGTTGTCAGTCCCACTGGCATTTTTGGCTGATTAGTGGATTTTATGAAGTTTAGGAATATCTTAAAAAACAAAGTTTCCAAGTGAATTCTTACGTATTTCGGTGTGGGAAACCGAAAACGATATCGGCGACGCCGTAAAATTCGCCCTGCGGGAATGAAAGGGAAAATTCAGATAGGAATAACTTTTTGATTTCTAGCGCTCGATGAGAGTGTTCACCAACAGGGTAAAGTCGCAGCAAGAATAGAATTCAAAGTTCATGAGTTCCCCCTCAAAATGAAATGCACCTCAGTTTGGTTAAGAGCACGAAAAGTGGCTTAGAGCAGAAGGAAAATATGTTCGGAGTTGATGTTCCCTTATTTCTTTCTACTCCTTTTATTTTTTCTATCAAGTAGCTAACAGGTAGAGGAGGTACGATGTTACCATAAATACATGTTTTGAGGCCCTGAATCTAAAACGAAAAGCGTTTAACAAAAACCTCCAGTATATGTGAGTGTGCGCGTTAATAGCACAACTTGAAAATGAAAACAAATATCAAACATGGTAAGATATAAACACTGAAACTTTCAATGTCATAACCGGGATTTGAACCACGGATCTTTCGGCCTCCGTCCGGTTTCTCTAACTACTGTGCTACCACGACAACATGCCAGCACGGCATCAAATTCTCCAATTGACTCGCATTTTCCCTGTAAACCATGAGATCTCAAATTCACACACACACACACACACACACACACACACACACACACACACACACACACACACACACACACACACACACACACACACACACACACACACACACACACACACACACACACGCGCGCACGCACGCACAATAGTGCTACACAATTACATGTATACAATACATGCAATTAGTGGTTATTTACAACTACTTGTGATTTACAATAAATTGCGTAATTTTTAAACTATCACCTATCCTATGAAAATACTTTTTATCAAATGTTTAAAACTGTAATACAATTGATAGTTTACTGACAAACTGGCTGAAAAAAAAAAAAAAAAAAAAAAAAAAAAAAAAAAAAAAAAAAAAAAAAAAACTCAGTAATCACATGAACACAACCTCTTAAACGCCTCAAATGGCCCCTTTCTGCTCTATAAGTTTCACTAAAAAGGCCTTAAAATTTCTAGGAATCAGTGAGTAAAATAACAATTAACAGTGCTTTCAAGAAGGAGAATATTTTCTTTATTACATACAAAAAATGCTAGTTATTTGTTTATGCCTAATATAATACTGTTAGTAATGAGATAATGTGGGAAACAAACTCAGAGAATGGCACATTTTAAATGTGTTAACTGCGACTTTGTCTAGAAAAAATGTACTCACGTAACAGAAAATACTTTAAAACTCATTTAACATTACAAAAGAGCTTTTTACAACAAATTTTACATTCATGCGACCTTCACAATTTTATCACGGTCAAGTTGTTACCTATCTCTTTATCTTTTCCACTTAGTAGATTTCTTTGAGTATTTACAGAAAATTCAAAAGTTGTATTCCATTTTATGCCCGTAGTTCCAACACATTTGTTTTTCAAACTCGTTAGAGAAAATCGCCTTGAGAAAGCATAAGGTGAATGTTTTTCCATGTCAAGGGTTGTGTTATTTCTTTATGTAAAGTATTTTATCTAGCTTGTTTCCTGTATACAGTTAATGAACTTTCACTTTAACAACTGTATATGAAAAATACCTATACCTTATATCCCTTCTTTATGTTGTTAAGCTTAAATGTATGCTATTATTTAACATTAGTACAAGTGGTCGCGTTCGAAACACTATTTTCTCTGTTATCTCAAAGTTTTTTTGAGCTACCTATCTATATAAATCAGCAGCAGGACCTTGTGAGTCACGTGATATAGGTGCTGGAGTGAAACGAGTCTGCAGGTTTTTCCTTTTAAGTGTGAGCCAGAAATTTTGAGCTCATCGCTTACTGCCTGGCTTTCCAGTATTTTTCTTTGCTACATTATTTCATGATTGTTCCCAATAATTAAAGTCCTGTATACCGTTAAGATATTCAGAGGGCAGATTGTACTTATTTTGAATAGTGCAAACACAGTGAGTAGGAAATAATTTTTGTTTTTTCAGAAAGAAAAGAACGACAGGAATTATTACCAACAATTTTTGGAAGGCTAGATGCCCGATTCCACTTAGAGATCTCTCCACTGCCTATTGGTATAAAGTTACATTGTGGATGAATTGTTCAGCAGAAATACATGAGTAACAATGAAACAAAAGAAAACGCTCTGATCCAACTTCATAGACATTTAGAAGACACGTTCTTTACATAAAAATCATAAGAAGTTAAAAATATAAATCAAACTAAGCAAATAATGCTAAATTTAAACATTTTGCCCCTTGGAAATTTGAAGTACGTCATAAATGTAAAAAAAGTGTACCGTTCCATTGTTCTTTTATGGTTATGTTTATTCAAAGAGGTTAGAATTATGTGCTAAATTTTGTGGTCACAAGCTGTGGCTGTTAACCTCCCACTACTATGGTGTTTATCTTGCCGTAATAACCTTGAAAGGCGGCTCAATACACAGAAATCTCGTGATCCAATTTCGTTGAAATCAGATTAATTGCAGTGCACTGTTCTTATGATCGTTGAAATAAACTATCAAGGGCATCAGGGCCTTTTAGTAAAAATATTAAATGATGTCATGGACGCTGCCGAGATCTCTGCAGGTTTTCAGCATGTTCCACTTCATTACACTTCAGGTATTTAGATTACTACAACAAGCAAATGCTTGCGTTAAGTGCAAAGGATCATGGCATAAGCGCAGTTAATCCGTTCGGGTCGAAATAGTATATAATCTCAGATATATGAATAAAAAGAAAGGTAGAATACACATGGACATTATGTACAACCAAACACTGCTGCTATACCGACCTATATAGCTCTAAAACAGCGGCGTTTCTCAAGTGGTTCCGTGGTGTAGCGGTTATCACGTCTGCTTTACACGCAGAAGGTCCCCGGTTCGATCCCGGGCGGAACCAATAGTTTTTTATGTCATTTCATTTTGAAACATTCCTTTCACAAATTCATATTAACTCAAGTTTATGTTCTTCAAAGTTAAATATATACATTCTTAATGAAAACGAAGCAATAAAGAATGTCCATAGTGAGGGGACTTGCTCTTCCTTCGGCTATAACTTATACACAAACATTTTCCATCCTTCTCTCTCTCTCTCCCTTAACTCTCACTGTCTTTCTGTTCCCCTCTCTCTCTCTCTCTCTCTCTCTCTCTCTCTCTCTCTCTTCATTTGTCTCTCCGCTTCTCTTCTTTCATCACACGTTTCTATGTGTGCTATATATTTAGCGAATTAGTTTAGAAATCAGAAACAGAACATTTTTGCACTGGAACTGAGTGCAAACTAGCTCTGCTTACCATGGGTATGAATGTATGGTAAAAAAAAAAAAGTGAAAGTTCAAGTTATAATAAACCATGTATTTAAAAAAAAAAAAAAACTACATTTTTCCTGTTGTAAGAAGTTGCTGTTTGTTACCGGTGTGTATCCCAATGGTTTTCCAGCTAGGAAATCTGTAAAAAGAATTAACCCAATTTTAAAGTGTATTCATACAAAAACATCATAAGCTTTTATTTCCTCATGATAAAATATTAAACATATCTACCTATTATGTATGATTCAAAACTTATAAAACTTTCTCTTGGAAAAAAATGACTCATACACACGCGCCCACACAAAGAGACACACAGACATACAAGGAGAAAGCACCTTTTACTCTCTCTTACTTTTTCTTTCACACAATGCACCTTTTTCTAACAGGACTTCAGAGATTTAAAAATATTAAAACTACGCAAAGCACAGTTATACCCCAATAGGAAATAACACCATCATAAGTATAATTCCATACCGATGTTAAAATGATCAAATACAAACAGCAAGAAACACTTCATATTACCAAAATGAATAAGTGTAAAGTCTAACTCCAAAAAAAAGTGTTATTAACCCTAGCTTCATGCTTTCTGAAAATAGTAATTTCTGATTGGTTGAATACAATGGTATCTCAAAGCCATATCTATTTGTTTCTCCAACTTCTTTATTATTTATAGAATAAGGTGATAAAACGAGAGTAGATGAATTAAATTTTTAACATTCATACATTCTATGTAATATGAGGCAATGGCTTCCTAGGTTTGATTTTCTTCCAGCATCATTTGTTTGAGTTGCTGTACTTTACCTTCGGTGCAGAAAATGAAAGAGGTAATTCGATCAAGTTTGGCGATTCATTATCTAAAAATAAAAAGAAAAGATCTCGTATTGTACGTAAAAGTAGTAGTTAAACTAATTAAGTTCTATTGTCAAGGCTCAAATATCCACGTGCAATTCCTGTTCAGCCAACTAAGAAGTGTAAACCACCAAGGACGGCACTTTTAGGCGTTAATCTTTACAAATGCTTTTATGACACACATTGCTCCATCATCCTCTTCAAATTTCCTCTTTAATACTTAGGAGTATCTTGTTTGTTATGCAAATTATGCATTGAACATAGCGTCCAACCTAACCTCAAACCTTGAGCTTGTGGAACAAAGCACATCTTACTCGCGTAGAGAATGGAACTATTTTGTGCCAGCATGGTGAAGAAGCCATGAAATTCCAAATGGAATAACCCTCATAAACCAATAAGCAGTGGTGATACCGCTTTCCAAACCTGAAGATCAAGTTTCCAATGTATGGATGCTTTTGGATCTACGTAAGTAGAAGACTATATAGGGCAAGGATACGCGTATTACAAGGCAGCACGGGGATGATATTTCGGTAGCATGTAGCACGTACGCATTAAATAATAATATTATTCATACATTTAATTTACTTTCTTTTCTGTTTATTCTGTAAACAGCAATGTAACTTCATATTATTCTGCCTGCTGTTTTTTTAATTTTGTGTGTGTGTGTGTGTGTGTGTGTGTGTGTGTGTGTGTGTGTGTGTGTGTGTGTGTGTGTGTGTGTGTGTGTGTGTGTGTGTGTGTGTGCGCGCGCTCGCGCCCGCGCGTGTGTGTATGTTTAAAATGAAATGTCGCATCTTTCAAGGATGACAATTTTTTTCAAGAAAACCTCCTACCTCAGACCCCCTTTCACGTGGAAAACTTTCCTGTGCTTTAAAGTTACTCCAAAATGGCTCTAAGATTTTGATCAAAATACCGTATGTTTAAGATATTTGACGACTAACAGAATGCATATATTCAATTCTCTGCAGTTCTCCTTGTTTAACATATATTCTATTTACCTATATATAATTCGTAAAGCATAAGAATTGGAAATAATACAGAAAAAAATATCTATCTTCAAAACACTGTTTATTTCAAGTGCATTTTCTGAGCACTAGCCATTCTCTGTAGATATTCGTTGTTCAGTTTTTGTTTTGTGTGTAAATAGTCATTCCTTTGTTCTTCGTAAATCATGCGAACAGTGAAATTTCAAAGTGACGATCCACATTTTACTTTCACTACTACGTATAGTAAGTAGAGGAAGTATTGTATTCCACCCAAAAATTCTATGTAGAGATTTTACCGGAAATTTATGTTTTGAGGCCCCCGAATTAAAAAAGAAAAATTAGAAAAAGGCCTGTGTGTGTCAGTATGTTTATCAGTGTTTCTGTGGCCAGCACAACTCAACAACGAAAAGTTGGCTAAAAATCAATGTTGATATTTAAGTTTAATGTATTTTAAGTAGTTAGTATGACGCGAAGATTTTGAAGAAAATCCCTCCACTCTAACTACCCTTTACATGATTTTTATTCGAAAATTTTGATTTTCTCGAAAATGACTAACGATTTAAATAAAATGACATATATTTAAGATATTTTTATGGAAAATGAAACGTATATCTTTAATCTTCTGGCTATAGCTCATATAGTCCTATTTAGTCTGGCTGACTTTTGCATAACTGCTAAACCGTGAGAGATAGACCAAATCTTACTATCAAAAATGTAGGTCTTGCTAAAATACACAATTTATGTCTATATAATTCTTTTCAGAGTGAACCATTTCGGAGATATTCCTTGTTATCTGTATGAGTTTTGTAAAAGCAAAGTTTCGTGAAATGGAGGATCGTGATTCATATTTTTATATCTTAACCGTGCAAAGAGATGACTATCGCAAAGCTTCCCATATTCCCCTTGTACCTACAAGAAATAAACAATAAGATAATTTCTGCAAATGTTTATCTTAACTAACACGAAGAAGATAAAGGAATAGGAGTTTCTAAGTATGATTAGTTCGAGTAGAGAAAGTCATGTGAGTGCAACACATCAGATTTTTAAGTATTTGACTCCCACTCCAGCCTGTATACCTCTTAGAACTAAAAGTGTGTTATAAAAAATGTCTGTATACATTTATCCCTATTTAGATAATGCAGATATCCGAATAAGAGCAATTTATAGAAGGGTGGATAAGGGAAGTTAGGTAAATGTAATACATCATGCTAAACTGCTGCAATATAACCTATGCAACAAAGGAATGCATGTTATAGAATCTTTAAGCACCCTTATAATATATTTGCAAAGCTCTATGCTTGCTCAGATATAGGATCTACTTATTTATGAAATCTACCCAATTACGAAAGCCACAGTAAGGTTCTGTGAAGAATTGACTACACCTCAGAGGGTGCAAGAAAAACAATTTTTTTTTTTTATTATTGTCATTAGAAGAGGAATACCAGTGTAATACGAAATTTAGGTTAGTGCAATGGACTGTTATTATTATTGAAGTGTTATCTGAAAACAAACCCATAGTTCTCAGTGGTATTGCGGTTAGTATAACAAATTTTCACGTGGAGAAGTGGAATCAGATAAATATATTCCCAATAAATGCCCAAAAGCCATGTTTTAATTTTATGTTTATGCTATGAGAACATGTCTTAGCGGAGCTGTAAGTTCTGCTGTTTGTTACACAAAAAATGTAATTTTCCAATGTACATTAGAAATTTAAATATTATATTGTATAATCTGTAGTCATAATTTGCAAGCAGTGAAATCAGAAAGAACGGAAATTATGTTACATTCTAACAAAACTTTATGCAGAGACATCTAGATAACAAATCACCACCTTTCTTCGTACGTATATGTCTTCGCGTGCCGAGTTTTTCCAGCGTCAATTACCTCTGGCCGCTGTAGTTCACATTATTTGTATTGATAGTGGTATGCGTGTAGCTAACATGAAGTCAACTGCTTGGGAATTCCTAGCACGATTTCTTCTTCAGTTTATATATACGAAAAACTGCAACGCTAAAGTGTAACTTCTACTCTTGGAATACCCGTCACTTTAAAAAAAATAGTATTACAACTACTGCTCTATAATAAATCAGTTTCTCAAGTCATGGAAGCGTCGTCACACAGAATTTCCAGTTCAGCCATCCTCACAATATTTGTATGCTATCACTATTGTGACCAAAGATAGAGACTTTCCATGTAATCAATAAATTGCAGCTGCAGGGAGAACAAGAATCGGAAAAACCGGCGGGTACAATTCTGTATCACAACCCTTAGCAGAGCTACACCCTCCCAGCGGACCGCGTGGCCTAATGGATAAGGCGTCGGACTTCGGATCCGAAGATTGCAGGTTCGAGTCCTGTCGCGGTCGGTCGATTTTTTTTCCACCCTAATCTGTGTTTTCTTGACTTTCTTTAATGGAAATATTTAAAACTGTGAATTTACTACCCCTATATGCGACAAAAATAGATAAAACAGAAATAAGAAATCCTTGTTATCTTGGGTCTAACTTTGTGCAAGTAAGTCACAGCTTCTCTACTGTTGTGTGCTTTATAAAGCGAAAACGTTGCTAAATAAAACAGAAAGTATACCTCTTATTTTCAAAGTATTTGCAAAATTGGAAAATAAAATAATTTACGGAAAAATTTTAAAAATTACATATGAGCAACATTGTGTTTTTTCTTCACATGGCCCCAGTTTTTTTACTCAACCAGACGGAGCGAAAAAAAATTGTGTAACTGTTATATTGCGTAAACCATTACAAGTAACGGTTGTTAATTAACAATCACATTATTAATAACTTGATTATCATTTTTGCAGTTACAATGCAAATCTCAAATAACCTTCATAATTGCACACGAAATTTTTTCCATGTAAAGGGTAGTTTATACAGAGAAAATTTTCTTGAAAATGTATATATCACATCTTGAAAGATAATGAATCTAAATACCAAATTTGGCATCTAACCGACTTTTCGTTTTTGAGTTCTGCACAGACACACGCTGACCTTTTTCTATGTATTGAATCTTTGCATTGAATTTTTTGGTGGAGTGGAGTATCTTGTCTGTCTACTATGCAGCATATGTGGTAAAGAATGTAAAAATGGGAGAGTGACCGTATACAAAATATAAAATATCTAACACCGGATAATAGGAGATAAAACAGTTAAGCCATTTAAAGTGGTTATACTAAAAGAAAAATGCATTGTTCCCGCTTTGTAATTATTTACTTAATCCCCATCTTACTTATAAATCTTATGCTTCTTAGAAGATTTAATTCAGGTATCAAATTAATTCTTCTTATTTTCTGAAATTTCAGCCTAAAAATAATCATTATGGCAACAAGAATGTGTTAACCTGAAATAAATTACCAATTAACTATTATAAATGACCTTTTTTTTTTCCACGGAGGTTTTTGTGCTATCCATTTTACTATGCAACGTATTATATTCACAACGTTTTCTCTTCTCGCTTTTCTTTTACTAAACACAATCACATTTCTTTCTCTATTATCTCTTCTACAAACAATTCATACATTTTTCCATATGAATGAAATACAAATGCAACGTATTGCAGTCGCAGAGTTTTCTTGACTCATTCTCCTTTTACGTGAAATATTCACATATATTTTTCTTCTCACTCTTCT
This sequence comes from Tenodera sinensis, assembly GCA_030765045.1. Classification (NCBI taxonomy): domain Eukaryota; kingdom Metazoa; phylum Arthropoda; class Insecta; order Mantodea; family Mantidae; genus Tenodera; species Tenodera sinensis. The sequence continues at coordinate 91,213,345 of CM060971.1, read as the reverse complement.
GCAAACAATTCGTACAGTTTTCTATATTACTGAAATACAAATGCAACGTATTATATTCACTCGGTTTTATCTACTAGCTTTTTCTTTCTGTATAGGTTTTTATGCTATCCATTTTACGATGCAAAATATTACAATTATATGTTTTTCTCTATTTGCTTTTCTTTTATATAACACATTCACATGTCCTTTACTTGCCCTTAAACATAATTTATATAATTTTCTGTATGATTAAAATATAAATGCAATACATTACATTCACGCGGTTCCTCTACTCGCTTTTCTTCCTGTACTATTTATACTTGTTCAATTTTGCGTAATGTCTTCCTGGTGTTTTTATTTATTTATTTTAATTTTTGTTCCTTCGTCAATCCACAGGCAACGCCTTTTGCACGCTTAAAAACCATCAGTCTGGGCCGGATTTGAACCCATGACCTTGTGATCAGTAGGGCCAGCGTCTAACTGAGTCACACAGACCGACTGTTGTGCAAGTGTAATCCAACTCTAAAATTTGTAGAGATAAATCGTTAAACTACGGGCAACACGTGGTATTTAGCTAGTATAATATAAATTGTGTACGTGTAAACCGGTAATGTGCAGAGAAAGTGAGAAGAAATTGAATATGTCAAATTATCAAACCAGAGCCCTCTACATTGGAGACTATCCTGGCGCGAGTTGCATAATCGATACACTGAGAAAATGCTCCCTTGCTGCGGAATGATTCGGTTTCATCCCCAGTGCAGGATTCTTCAGTATCGGCAAGTAAGATTATACGACCATAGCGAATTACGTCTGGGGGAGCCTAAAGAGCAAGATAACAACCTTCTCTCGCTTTCTTTTGCGAGAACGAGACGGAGATAGGAAGAGGAGGAAATTAAAGCGTTTATAGCAAACAGATTACGTAGCAAGCTGTCCCTGAGTAAATTACACCACACACAACGAAATTAATATCAAATGTCACTTGTAGGGGAGAATGCCGCGGTTCGAACACTTTTTATCGTGCAAATTTATGGCATCTTGTTTTACTTTACACCCACGAGGAAATATATTCCGAGAGCAAGATAGTGTCTTAACGACCTGCAACTTCTTGATGAAACTGTGAAACATGTATAACTGGATTACCTTAAAAAATAATTTGATATTTCGTTGTCATAAACTACCTTAAAGGTTAAAATGAGCTGGACATGTTTATAGAATGGAGGAGCATAACATACCAAAGAGGGTTATGGGAGGGAAGATCCTTAGCAAGAGACCAGTTGGAAGACCTAGCAACAGATGAATAGATGCAGTGAACTCTTGAAGAATTTTTCGGCACTGCAGCACGGAAAAGACTAGTGTTGGACAGAGAAGAATGGAGGAAAAAGATAAAGGAGACTAAGGAGGCACAGCAGAGGGCAGGGTTCCTACAACTTGAGATGTAATCTTGCAACTCGTGCAAGAGCTTGCCTGCCCCTGCAGGCCTACACCTACCACTGGGGGGCCCGGGACCCCCCCCCCTGTTCTGGAGGACGAAGATTTGCATAGAGCATGCTTTTTCCCTGCAGTGCAACGCCGACACTTGCAACCCTGAAACAACCAAGCAGGATTAATGCTGGAGTGAAACAAGTGCAGTTAAATGGAAAGACAGGGAATTAGATGGATGTAATTAAGGGACTCTAGGATAGACCGAAAAATTATAAAATTGAGGAGTTTTCGGTTTCTGCATCAAATGTTCTCCAAACCTTGAATCCTCGGTTGGCACTGAAATTTTTTACATTCCACATATTTTAAAGGTCTAGTGCAGGGTTTATATACCATGTGTGTTACAATTAAACGCCCCTTTTCAATATTTGAACAAACTATGGGCCAAAAAGGGGTTCAGAAACAACCAAATTCAGCGGAAAGGAGTGGTCACGTGGCATCTCGCCGCAAGCGTCCCACCGACAGAGGACAGCGGCCGCCCAAACGCCACCTAGAACCGAGAGCAGCAGTTACCATGCGCAAGCATCCGCGTCATCTGCCCGGCACTACCAACACTACTCGTCTGAAAGCTGATAAGGAAATGGAATGAAGGGAAATGATGGAAAGGAAACCGGTGTATGAAATAATCCACCCTGGAATTGGCCTAAGAGACATGGTGAAACCACGGAAACCTTCAAGTCAGACTGCGGGTCAGCGGTGATCGAATCCGAGACCTCCCGAATGCCAGTTGCCGCGGCGTCACTTCGCTCTGTTACACTTACTTAACTAATAGTTTTTCCTTAATATGAAATTTGACTAACGGCTTCCGATTCAATTAATAAAATGTGTTATAACTAGTACTTCTTATGTTGTGTTAATTTCAATTATTTTTTTGCAATTATTTATCTATGTCCCTGTAATTCTTTTACAAAATTATTAAACTTTACCGGCCCATAATAACCAGCAAGCAAGTTCAGCAAGCCACGTGTCTGTTGTATGGGATGGGGTTGAAAACAAATACATATGTGGGCACACATTTCGCTTCCTCCATTCCTTGCTTTTCCTAATAAACACTGGTGTGTTTTCAGTTTATTCACTAGACCAGTGTTCTAAACCCTGAAAACCCGCAGTAAAATGTGCTCAAGTCAAACGAATTTAGCGATTAGGCATATGACCAATGATTCCTCAAGTTGGCACTTTTTTTTTTTTTTTTTTTTTTTTTTTTTAAATTTATTAAATTAACGTCCTCCAACATTGTCATATCGGACGAATGAATGAAATGAAATGGGTGAAATGATGCTCAAATGAGCCCGAGGTCCATGGAGCTTTAAGTTACACCTTACCCGGATAACTTTCCCTAAGCGAGATTCGAACTCGCGACCTCTTGAACGTGAGGCAGACACGCTAACCATTACGCTACAGAGGCGGGCTCAAGTTGGCACCGTCCAAGTGCTGAATCTGTCAGATGATAAGAGAAAATTAGGGGCCTTATTCAAGAGTTTCAAGCGGCCTATCATTTAATTTCGTTAAATTTGTCAGGTTTATACCATTTTGTTATAGTAATCTCACAGGGGAAGGCTGGTAAGCATATTATTTTATCAAATGAATTTAAAAATAATTTTAATGTTTTCATATTTTTCCCAACTCTTTGAAAAGAGGAACACTATTCTAAGCACGTAGTCTGAAAGTAACAAAAACATTTGTTAGTATTACGCGTTATTTATATAAAATTCAATTCATGTGTTTCATTCTTCCTATCAAGCTCCAAAAATACATTTTAAGCGGGGGCTAATGAAAATTGCCTAAAAATTACACTTGTTGCCTATCACGACATTTTATAAATAGAAATTATTTTGGAAATCTTCACCTGGCGTTCTTACATAGTGCCTTACGCGGAAATAAAGTTTGGCGTGTATCTGCCATTTTTCAGGTTTTAAAAATACAAATAAGCTTCAAAATGGGTGATTATAAAGGTTAGCTCTAAATGTGTAAGCTGTATTATTACATTGTGTTAGAAGAAATGGAACATGTGGCAGTCGTGGCCGAGTGGTTAAGGCGTCTGACTAGAAATCAGATTCCCTCTGGGAGCGTAGGTTCGAGTCCTACCGACTGCGAATATTTTATCTCTCTGCTACGGGAGAGAACATTTCCTTGAGAGTGTACATTGAATCTGGGATTTAAAAAGAGCTGCATTGCATATCTGTGATGCGCATTTATTTTTTAGCTAGAGGCAACAGTCACCAGTACAAGCTACGTAAGCACCTACTGATCCACTTTGGACGCTCCCGACTTTTTAACGGATGTAGGACGACGCCATACTGCTGGATTAATGGAAAGAGCTATATAAACACAATCAAAGTTTAAATAAAACACACTTTTATTAAACATACTAGGGTACATAGGTATCTTCATGTGTTTAAGTTACTAAGGAGCGGTTCCTCCCACATGAGCATCGGTGGTTCAGTGGTAGAATGCTCGCCTGCCACGCGGGCGGCCCGGGTTCGATTCCCGGCCGATGCAAAATATTTTTTATCCCCATTTTTATTTGCTATTTGGATTGTCATGTTCTACTGTAATCATTAAACACCTGCTGACTTGATTAAACGTGTTACTGCTTTTTCTAATCAGTAATCAACGAAGCTGCAAACCTTTGGTGTGTAAAGAATTTCGTGGAAACGTTGGTGTTGCATCCTCGCTTTTATATAACTGTGTTTTATTCTGTGAACTTCTAAAGGGGTATTTCCATTGAAATCTCAATACTGAGTTTTTTTGTCCTGGAATACAATACTTTCTCTGCCTAACAAAACTGCTTAATCTGTAACGTTAAAATGCCTCAGTACTTATGCTGTTCATCATAAGTATGCTATTATAGATTATGATTCATATTTATTTATTAATTTAAATTTTTTATTTTATTACTATTATGAAAGTTTTAAGTTTCCCGAAACTTACCCACATAACAAGGAATATCTCCGCAATGCTTCACCCTACAAGAAAATTTATTGAGACATAAATTATGTATTTTAGCAAGATCTATATTTTTTGTGTACTATGATTTGTGATTTGGTCTATCGCTAACGGTTTACCAGTTATGCAAAAGTCGTCCAGAGTAAATACGACTACAAGGGCTATAGCCAGAAAATTCAAAATATACATTTTATTTGTCATAAAAATATCTCAAACATTTGACATTTTAATCAAAATCGTTAGAGCCATTTGCAATAAAATCAAAATTATCGAAAACTTTTCCATGTAAGGGGTAGTTTAGGGTGGGGTTATTTTCTTTAAAATCTTCATGTTGCATCCCTGAAAAACATTAAACTTAAATACTAAATTTGGCTTTTAACCGAATTTTCTTTTTTGAGTTATGATGTCCACAGGCTGACAGACACACAGACACAGGCACACACACACACAGACACACACACATACAAAATGCTTTTTTTTTTTTTTTTTTTTTTTTTTTTTTTTTTTTTTTTTTTTTTTTTTTTTTTCCCAGATTCAGGGAATCTCAAAACATATATTTCCGGTGAAATCTTGACATCGAATTTTTGGGTGGAATATCGTACAATACTTCCCCTACTTACCAGTAGAGAAAGCAACAATGTCTTTTGGGATTTAGGGAGCCAAAAACGCCTATTTCCAGTGAAATCTCGTATCAAATTTTTGAGTGGAATGCAGTACTTTCTCTGCTTATCATACTTAAGCAGCAGAAAGAGTAAAACTACCTAATGGAATTTTGTTTCGATATACCTATCCTTAAAATTACTGATTTTATAGAGCTATTCTGCAGAAAGGGAAATTATAACGTTTTTAAGGATGTACGGTTTATTTGAGCCTAGAAAAGCTGCCTCCTGTTGCCGTAAGAATCAATTAAGGCTCTAAACCATAAACAAATACAAATAAACAAGTATACAATTTATGTCAGTAAAATATGAACTGGAACTATTTTCATTAAAATGATCTAATATTCATGGAGCAATAAACGAAGTGAAACCACTAGCCTACGGCCTAGAATAAACGTATCAAGTTATTGAGGGGTATAAAAAGTTTCTAGGAAAGTTGAAAGGTTAACCTTGAAGCCTACTTTAAAGTAGCTGCTACTACAGAAATGTTGTTGTTGTTGTTGTTGTTAGCTAATGCTGGATTTCTGACAATGAAGGCATTAATCCTCTTGCTCTCCAATATTTTTCACTGATATTGAAGAGAGCAATAGCAGTAATAGTAACCGCTTTTTAGAGAGCACCATATTTTTATGTTTTGGCGGTCACATCGCTCTCTCACAACCCCCAGAATGTCTGGAGGACCACACCTGTCGTTGGTTTACGGGTCTCACCGACCTGTCCGGGAGAGTTATCAAAATAAATTCACCGACCATATCCTCTGATTACCAATCAGAGGACGTATTACATGCCATGACAGGTCAGCATCTTAGGGGTTAAGATTTTATAGAGAAATTAGAGAAATGGAGAGGTTGGAAAAATAAAGACTCCCTAGCCCTCGGGAACCCTAATAGCATCGGGGTCGGAAGAGAACAAGAGATGACCAAGGTAAGGTCAGATAGAAAAGCTACAGTGAGGAGCAAAACACCAGTAAGTGGAAGTAATGTTCTGCTCAGCTTGGGTACCTTGTGGTCGCTATTCACATATCCCCTGGACGGAGACCCCTGAGTAAATATATATAAATGTATTATCCACCTTTCTGCAGCAAAGCTCTTGCAACATAAAAAAAAAAAAAAAAAAAAAAATCAAATCTTTGAAAACCAAAGTCTGAGACTAATCACAGGTACCATCAAAACCACACCAATGGAAATACCAACCAAAAAACACTCCATTGAATATGAAATAGAAAAAACAGTTCCCACACAACACGAAAAGCTGATCGACTCCCATTCAAACATGGCACAAGAGTAACTCCGCACATTCACCAAAGACTAAGGAGAGCCTTCCCTCCAAAATTCAAGACTTCAAGAAGATAACATCTATATTAGCCCTAATTTCATCGAGTGTTTAACATCCATGTTAAATACGTGGGTAGAACCTAGTAATGGGGTCAATGTTTTCATGTTGGAGTATAAAATGGGGATTGCATAAAACTCGAGAATAAGGGGGCAGGTGACAGAAATGTGGTTTTACTTTATCTAATGTCCATTTACAATAAGTAGAGATCTATTCCACCCAAACATTTTATATTTATAACATTTTATACCGCGCGCGCGCGTGTGTGTGTGTGTTAACAAAAAATAAGTCGGTTAGATACCAAAATTGGTATTTAAGTTCAGTATCTTCCAAGGATGCAACCTAATGCTTTTCATGAAAATTTCCCCCACCACGGACTACCCTTGATAGGGAAATATTTTCGAAAATTTTGCTTTTCTCAAAATTACTTTAATAATTTTGATTGAAATATTACACATTTAATGTACATTTTAAATTTTCTGGAAATAGCCATTCTGAATGACTTTAAAACAACTGGTAAACCGTAAGGGATAGACAAAATCTTATATAAAACACACAGTTTATGTCAAATAGATATGTTGCAGAGTTAACTATTTTTAGATATTGCTTGTTATTGGTTTGAATTTTGCAATGTTTATACGTTTCTCAAACAGCGGTCGTGAATCTTTTTTTATGTACTGCCCTGAAAAGAGAGTGGAATGTCCAGGCCATCACATAGCGAACAGATCTTAAAAGATTTTACTTTCGTTTAACCACATCGCGCTATAATTATTTTCTGAGAAATGGTAAAAATACATAATATTCTTTTTCTTTACGTTTTGCAGTTACAGGTTGTTACTTAGGTGTTATAGGTAGGAATCAGACTAAAAGCACGCAACAATACATAGGAACAACAATGGGTTTTAATACCTTTCTATTATCCCGAGTATTCTCGGGTTTGTTAAATTGTTATTTACTGTGTTAAAATACAAAGGAAAACGCTAATGGCACCTTGGGAAAGGTGTTTGATGAACAACACTTCATTTAAATGTTAGCTATAGTGTGAAAGGAAGGTCTCCATTGTACAGTTGCACTCTATAACAACCCGAGGTTTATACGAGATAACTCGGGTTAGAAATTGTTCAACTATTTCTTAATTACGAGTATTCTTGGGCGTGTAGTCCTGGCAGTGCCGAGCAGATGGTGCAGATGATTGCGCATGGTAACTGCGTACTCGGCGCTGGGTAGCGTTTGGCCGGCCTTATCCTCCGGGGGAACGCTCAGTGCGACACCGGCAGCACTTGTTAGGGACTTCCGCGCGTCTCTGCGACCTGTGTAACCCTGTGTGGCACCTTCGGTTCCCTCATTTCATCCTTGCTTCCTGGGGTGGGGGTGATGGCCACAATAGATCTGTGTAGGTCAAAGTGAGCGAGGTGTCCCCTCTGTGCCTGTACCCTTTAACATGAAGTATATAGAAGTATAAACCTTTTTTTAAAAATGGTTTGTATAAGAGTGAGTAGAGAAAGTCATGCGAGTGCACAATTAAATTTTTTATTGTGATTCTAGTCTAAAAATTAATAGTTGTTTTTATAACACAAATGCCTATCTTTGACTTCGTTTTTCGGAATTATTTCAATTATTTATGTATACACTCAATTAATCATTCATTACTCAGCAGTTAATGCCATTAGCCTTCTCTTCCACTCTACCAGATAAAACATTTGACAGGACCTGTTTGAAAACCGCATTATTACACAAACAACTGTTGAGTTTAGACCAAATAAAAAGTCAAGTATTAAAAAGAAACAAATAAACACCACTGCTTAAAAGTCAAGTAACTTTCTCTAGTAATTATTATATCAGGAGTAACCCACATATTACGTTATTCATATAAAAAGTTTATTTTGTCCACTTTACGATAACCACATCAAACACCTGCAAATATTTCAGATTAAGCAATAAGGAAAGCGTTTTCTTGGCGTCAGAAAATACAATAAAATGGAGGACATTAAACTAATTGTATAGAAACGCCTATTTAAATAATAATAATAATAATAATAACAACAACAACAACAACAACAACAACAACAACAACAACAACAATAATAATAATAATAATAATAATAATAATAATAATAATAATAATAATAATAATAATAATGTTAATAATACTGCAGCTACAAAGTCTCATACGAGACTTATAAGAAAAATGTGTTTATAAGAAAAATTCCTGTCTTTGGAACGAATTCACAACTATTTACATCATTTGCAAAATATTTTTATGTCAATCTGTCAGTTATCAAGTAATTTGATTTTCAAAACATAAGACTGTTAAACATTATTCCACAATGTGCATTTGTGAAATCTGTGAACTGATTTATAAAAATCTGAAAATAAAATAATTTGCTTGATAATAATTAACAATAAAGGATTCATTTGTACAGAAAAGTAATAACTAAAACCAGTTTTAATGATTTTGGTGTAAAATAATATAATGTACTGCCACAGCCTATTAAAAACTTGGACATCAATAAGCAGTTAGGAGACTTCTATTAGATATATGTCTATATTTATGTCAATAATATTTTGAAGCACTAAGCAATAGTACTTCCTAACTGTGGGTATTGTTTTAAATTTTATTATTTGTCTCGTTATATAATTTGAAAATGCCTATCCAATGTATGAATGAATGAGAACTCAAATCGATTTGAATTCTCCATGGAAACGCATCAAACATTAAGTGACCCATATCAGGGGGAAAATAGTTAATGTTTTAATTATATTCTATTAATTTAGTTATTTTATAGCACAAAACGTTATTTTATGCAGCAGAAATTGTGGAATGACAGATCAAACAGGCTGAATAATAAATGTTGGAGTTTATATGAGCGGAACATTTACAACTAGAAATGCAATTATTGTTGGCAGCAAGTAAGACAAACACAAACACGGGAGGGGTAAAGAAGATCATGACAACCTTAAATTAAAATTATGTTAATGCTGAGAACTGATACAAGAATCCTTGCCTACCCTAATGACTGTGGCCATTGATACGGGTATTAAGCTTAAGAGAGGAGAAAACATTTATAAAAGAGCACACACAGCTCCAGAATTATTTACTACTCTCATTTATTATCCATAAGAGGCTTAAGTAGAATTAAAGGAACGCCTTATTCAAGTATAAATTCAACGTGACGTTTATGCCATTTTCGTTCATTAAAATCTCAAGACGCTAAGCAAGACGTAACTCGTACCGATAGCCACTTTGTTTTGCACCTAAACCGGAAAAGTAAACTTGCAAGGCATATGCTTCCACTGATAGTATTAATTACAAGTTTCGCGGTTGTGTTTGTTCTCTGAAATAATACAAGACTCTTGATCCTACAGATAAATTCATGAACAACTTCCTTCTTTGCTCATCAATTTATTTTCAGAGAATCTGGAGATGCGTTTTGCCTAAAAGTAAAGAAGATCTTCACTTAAATTATTGAGATGCCAGCCGGCAGCTGCCATTAAAGACATCCATGGACAAGATACCTCACACCACTGCGCGGTGAGTAAACGTAACAGTGGAGCGGGCCGGAACAAAGACTGTTTGACAAAACTATTCCCGGCCAGGCTTGCTTATGAAAAGTTGAATTTCGAGAAAAATCCGTGGTACGTCATTCTCGGGTATATAGTGAATGGGGTGGCGAGTGAGGCCAATTCTTTGGAGCTTTTAAGAGTTGAACGAGACAGCTGTTAGCAGTTAGTTCACGCGTTACCTTGAGCGACCTTCATTCATTTTACCTGCTAAATATACAGTTATCAGTCAAGTCGTGAGCAATCTGCGCTCTCTGAGCACCAGTTGTCCAGCCCTGAGTCAGTGTGTGAACCGTCAGCGTTGACAGAAATGTATCGTTAGAGACAGTTTTGGACATTTAGTCATCCCGTCGGAGTTGTGTGAATCGTGTCTCGTGGCTGTTATCGTCGAAGCCAGCTGTTTGTGAGACAATGAAGTACGTATCTAGGTTACAAGAGGAAAAAACAGCTTTGAGTAGCAAGGTCACGACGAATTGTAAATTGTGTTAACGAAGAAAAAAAGAGACCCGTGTTTTTGTAATTCAATTTTAACAACAATAAAGAAAAGGTGAACTTTGTCACAGACCGTTTCTGCTTCACAGAGATTCCTTGGTTTCCCCTGGTCTTCTTCCTTTTAGTCTATATATTAATATTTCGGTAAAACCATCTCGGTCCAATTTTCTATAATCGATCGTCCCATTTTGCAGAATGTAAACATTTTAACTCGATTCCGTCTTTCTAAATGCAAATAACCTGTAGAAAATTAATAATGCTTACTTTTCTTTCCCATTTTAAATAACTCAGGACTTTCAGCACACCACGCCTACATTATCATCTTGTAGATCTTGATAAACATTGCCTGTGCCTGTCAGTTTATCTTCTGACCGACTGATTATTGATGAACTGCCTGTTGAGGACAACTTCGTGTTTTTGACGTGGTCATGTGGCATTGGTTGTGTTGATATTTTGCCTACATTCTCTTAAATAAATGATTTAAACGTAGATTTGATGCATTGTAGATTCATTTACCGTTAGCGAGGCACTTTTGAGAACTACTGACTTAGCATAGTTTGTCCAATTCCATCATGAAGAGCTACCAGCAATGTTACGGTCACCAGTGCTCAATGCCAATATCGATTTGCGTATTCAACAGGGATTTGCCACCCCACTTTGCACTTCAAGAGTATTATTACGGTTCCGTACTATATGCTACGGGGCCGAGTTGGGTTTTGAACTGTATACTTCAAGACTGAGTTGGAATGTTCATATGTTACGAAGAGTACGGGGCCTAGTTTGGGTGCCTTAGAGATGCGGTTGCACTCCATTCTTTACAGATATGCTGTCCATTTCCTTCTAAAATTATGTACTCCTTCTTTCATTCTTCATTCCTAATTCTATTCAACCCAGTAATATCTTTGACTGATCCATTAACAAGATATGCTGAAACCAGACGGTGGAAGTTAATTGCCATCAGATGCAGGCGCATGATTATGGATCTCGAACTGTCACGTAAAAGTGCGTACGTGCGTGTGTGTGTATGTGGTGATCTCGAAAATAATTCAACTGACTTTGATAACTCTCTCGCCACCAGCAAATATTGAGTAGACAGATAGCTTAAAGCTGAATAAAATACTAAACGGGTGCAATAAAAGTAACTGGGTTATTTTAACACAACATACAGTACAAATGAATTTATGCTTATAAAACTAAACAAATCATGACAAATGAATAAAACAACAAGGAGAACATAAAATCAAACGTCAAAGGCAATGCAAATTAAATTCTATAAAATAACGACAGTACCATTTGCAACCATTTGAAAGTGAAAAATCTGATGTGTTACACTCACATGACTTTCTCTGCTCTTGTACTAACCATTCTAACAAACTCTTATTCCTATATTTTCTTCGTGTTAGTTGAGATAAACATTTGTACAAATGATCTTATTGCTTATTTCCTTGTAGGTGCAAGGGGAATATTAGAATACAGTAGGCTTTGAATCATAGTCAAACCTTTTAAAGCTTTGAGAATCCGTTGCCTTTGCACGCTTAACATAAAAAATCTGGTGAGTTGCACTCACATGACTTTCTCTACTCTTGTACTAACCAATATCTTCTTCGTGTTAGTTGAGATAAACATTTGCAGAAATTATCTTATTACTCGTTTTCTTGCACGTAGAATGGGCATATGGGAATACAGTAGGCTTTGAGCGATAGTCAAATATTTTAAAGCTCCCAAATTCCATTCTCTTTGTACGGTTAACATATAAAAAATGAATAGCGATGTTCCATTTGACAGAAGTATGTTCTCCAAAACTTACACAAACAACGAGGAATATCTCCGAAGTGGTTCACTCTACAAAAATTTATTTAGACATAAATTGTGTGCTTTAGCTGATCTACATTTTTGTATCGTAAAATTTGGTTTATATCTTAAGGTTTACCAGTTATGCAAAAGTTATCCAGAGTAAATAGGACTTCATGAGCTATAAGCAGAAAATTCAAGATATACCTACATATCATTTGTCATAAAAATATCTCAAACATATGGCATTTTAATTAAAATCGTTGGATCGATTTGGATCAAAATTTGGAAAAATTGTCCATGTGAAGGGTAGTTAGGGTGGAGCAATTTTCTTCAAATCTTCGTGTCGCATGCTTGAAAGACATTAAACTTAAATACCAACTTTGGTTTTTAACCGACTTTTCGTTTTTGGGTTATGCTGTCCACAGATTAACACTCACATACACGCACGCACGCACGCACGCACGCACGCGCACACACAGACACACACAGACCTTTTTCTAAAATGCTTTTTTGAATTCAGGGGGCTCAAAACATATATTTTCTGTGAAATCTCCACATCGAATTTTTGGGTGGAATACAATACTTCCTCTGAAGCTTGGTGTAAAAGCTCTTGTGCTAACCGTGTTTGTTGCTCGGGAAGGTAAGTTGTACTTGAAACAGTAAAGATCGGGGTATAATGTATATAAATTCCATGTTTAAGATGCAAAAGTTTCAGGATTCGCCACTGATGAGAATAATGTCATAGTGTAATTGGATTCTGTCAAGTGTTTCATTTACAAAGCAGTAGAACCACATACCTGATGCAAATTGACACCCCTTGCACGTACAGCCTAATTGTGTGTAACATGACGTAATTTATCCAAAACATCTTTTAATGGGATTGTATCGTTAGCATTTTCGCCTGCAGCAGTGTTTTTGTGCTTTTTCCTGACGGCTGTCATCAGACTGACGACAACGCTGGGACCGAAGAGACTTGGTCCCTTCTCTTCCTGTATTCGGCTCATTAGATCACTCATTTGAGATGCATCAGCTTCTAATATGCAAAGTGCGCAATAAAATGGGATGGGATGTGATTCAACAGGGAATCGCTCAAGGGGCTGCAATGGCGTGACAGATGTGTCCGTCGCCGTGAGCCATCATTTGTTTTGCCAGCTTCCAGCGCGTTCCTTTGATGCAAATTTGTTTTTCACACAGACTCTCTGCCGACTAACGGCAATTTTATTTATTTTCTGATATTTTCAATATGAAAGTCCCGCAGAAGTTTGCCGACGATGCCAGTGGCTACTATAAACATGATGAGAACTTTCGTACAATGTGCAATGCCTGTGGACTCCATTTTGCAAAAGTAACACAACCCGAACTGAAATTGACAGATTCTTGATCTGTCACATGTACCACCACTACTACCGCCAACGCCACACCACTACCACCCCCACCCCCACCATCCCCACCCCCACCACCACGTGAAATATGAAATCCAAGGTAGGTTGGTCGGAATAAGGATTTTCATTTCAATTCCTCAATTCTTCCCGAATGAGAGTTTGCGTTACCACTGAGCAATTTCTGTTTCTCTGCCTCCTTGTCTGTATATCTGTGTCTGTCTTTCTGTCCGCCTCCCCCCCCCCTCTCTCTCTCTCTCTCTCTGCCTGCTTAACACAAAATAGAAAAGTGCTCAAGTTTCGTAACTGTGTGCATATGGAAAGCAGTTGAAGATATTTGAGCAATTCTTTACTCACCATGGAAACAATAAAATTCTCATTTTTACTTTCTCTAGTAAGTGGGGAAAGTATAGTAACCAACCCAAAAATTCGATGTCCAGATTTAACCGGAAATATAAGTTTTGAGACCCCTTGAATACAAGAAAAGTATTTTTAGAAAAAGGTCTGTGTGTGTGTTTGTGTGTGTGTGTGTGTGTGTGTGTGTGTGTGTGTGGTGTGTGTGTGTGTGTGTGTGTGTGTGTGTGTGTGTGTGTGTGTGTGTGTGTGTGTGTGTGTGTGTGTGTGTCTGAAAGTCTGTGGACAGCATAACTGAAAAGGGAAAAGTCGCTTAAAAAGCAAAGTTGGTATTTAAATTTAATGTCTTTCATGGATGCGACACCAAGATTTTGAAGAGAACTGCTACACTGCTATTTACATAGAAAATTTTTCAAAAATGTTGATGTTCTTGAAAATGGTTCTAACGATTTTGATTAAAATAACATGTTTAATATATTTTTATGGCATATGAAATGTATATTTTCAATTTTTTGGCTATAGCCTATGTAGTCCTGATTACCCTGGATGACTTTTGAAAAACTCGCAAATCGCAAGAGAGAGACCAAATCTTACTATACAAAATGTAGATCTCGTTAAAACACACAATTTATGCCAAATACATTTTTTGTAGGGTGAACCATTTCGGAGATATTCCTTGTTATAGTTTTGGAAAACATACTCTCGTCAAATGCAACGTCGTTATTTATTTTATATGTTAACTGTGCAAAGAGAACGGAATTTCAAAGCTTTAAAAGATTTGACTATCGCTCAAGGCCTACTGTATTCCCATATTTCGCTACAAGGAAATAAGCAATAGGATAATTTCTGCAAATTTCTCAACTAACACGAAGAAGATATAGAAATAAGATTTTGTCAGAATGGTTAGTACAAGAGTAGAGAAAGTCATGTGAGTGCAACACGTCAGATTTTGATTTTTAATTAGTATTTTTTGATTAAAATGCTGCGCATTCAAAAATTAGCAGGACAAATAAAATGTTTCTTGAATTTGTTGTAACTATAAAACAATGTCTCAAAAATGTATTATAGGAAAATGTAGTTACCATTAAATTGCCAAGTCTGTGTGAAAATTAAAACGTATTAGTATAATCGTTTTCAAAATACAGTAAAACCTCAGGTCTGTGGTTAGTCTCATGTAACGGTTATAACCGGCGGTTACATGTAATTGTCACCAGCAATGTTTAAGTTATTTGTTTTAATGTTCACAATACAATATAATTGTTTACTAGCAATGATTAGCTGTAGCAGTGTTTTAATATGAACGAGTCGATACATTCGCTTTATTTGATTCAATCTAGAACTTTCTCTAGCTGCGTAAATAAAGAATCTTAAGCAATTAAAACTTCTAAAAACATTGATATTCTAAGCAGTTTAAACACATATCATTAATATTCATTATTTAGAAAGCTGGGAAGCATTTTCTTTTGCTTGTGTTTTTCTTAATAAAAAAAAATATAAAATTAAAATATAATATTGCGCATGCATATTTAACAGTTTCATTAAAAAATAAAATGACTATGAAGAAAAATGTATGCGAAAATAATAACAGAATTTAAGTTAAATTAATGTGATGAGAGGCAATTTTTTATTTTATTACTTGAACGTAAATGAGCTTTTTATGCAAGAGCAAAAACAGGTTTTCAATGCCAAGTACATTACTAGCAAATTAAGAGTAATTTGTGTAAAATACGCAACGCGTAAATTACCTTGCCAAACCTCAGTTTTGGTGTGGATAGCATTCTCTTTTTGTGCCTAATAGTACGCCTCGAGTTACAGTGAAATTTCTCTGGATTGCACGCCACCTTCGATGTGAATGAAACATTAAGCTGATCAAAAACTGTTTAATATATATGGATTAGGCACACCTGAAAAGCTGTGCCAGCGAATCAAAACATTTTCAAACCCCTCGCCCTTGTTTTGTTAATGATTTCTGCACCGCTTAGCTATCATGAGGGATTCTATCGGAAATACGCCTTTTGAGATTCCTTTGGAGCAAAAATGTATTTTTTAGAAAATATTCGATTACATGTTTGGGTTTGATCCCAGGCAACCGCGTGTGGGATTTGTGGTGGACGAAGCGGGTAGGGGCGGGTTTCCTCCGGGTTCTGCGGTTTCCCCCGCCATCTCATTCCACCGGTGCTCCATCTTCATTCCATGTATCATCAGTGTCACCGCCTGCGGTGCCGTATGCAGTTCAAGCGAGCGTTAAACACAACAAAAAAGGGGAGTCACACAAATAGGAAATTCCATATTTAAGTCTAGCATTTAAAATATGCAAAACAATACTTTCGTGAATTTTTGCCAGCGTTTGGTCAGTTGTTATTTGCTCAAAAACAGCTCTAATTGTTTTGTTTAAAATAATTTTATTGTTTGAGATGTTAACCTAAAACTTAAATTTTAAATCTAAAATAGCCTGTAAAATCCCCTAAATCAATGTTTATACTGGGGGGATTACATCTAAGACTCGATATACAATTTGGGTCAAATAATCCTTGTTGTTTGAGATTTTACCTGTAGAAGTGAATGTAGTTCTTGTTATAACACACAAGTTACGTCCAAATGCATTTTTGTGGAGTAAATCATTTCGGAGATATTCCTTGTTACTTGTGTGTTTTGCAATAATTATACTTTTCTCAAATGGAACTTTGTTATTCACTTTTTTATCTCTAATTTTCTTGTAGGTGCAAGGGGAATGTGGGAATACAGTAGGCTTTGAGCGATAGTCAAATGTTTTAAAGCTGATCATTGTATGAAGACTTTAAAACTACGTTTTCTTTACATGGCTAAGAGAACTTCCATTTGAGAAAAGTACAAGTATTGAAAAACTCATAAAATAACAAGAATATCAGTGAAATGGTTCACCACGAAGGAAAATGCATATGGACATAAATTGCGTGTTTTAGCCAGATCTACCTTTTAGTATAGTAAGATTTGATCTAACTCTTAACGGTTTATCAGTTATACAAAGGACATCAAGAGTAAACAGGACTACATGGGCTATAGCCAGAAAATATAAAGTATACATCTCATTTGCCATAAAAATATCTTGAACATATCGCACTTTAATTAAAATCGTTAGAGCCATTTTTGAGAAAATCAAAGTTTTTCATGTAAAGGGTAGTTTACGGAGAGGGAATTTTCTTCAAAATCTTTATGTCGCAGCCTTGAAAGATTTTAAACTTAAATACCAATTTAGGTTTTTAACCAACGTTTCGTTTTCGAGTTATTAATTATTATTTGTTGTTTAACGACGCTGTCAATTGCCAGAAGCACATCAGCGTCGCCGGTGTACCGGAATTTCGTCCCGCAGGAGTTCTTTTACATGCCAGTAAATCTATTGACATGGAGCACACTTAAAAACCATCGGTCTGGGCCGGATTTGAACTCGAGACCTTGGGATCAGTAGTCCAGTTTTTGAGTTATGCTGTTCACAGTCAGATACACACAGACCGTTTTTTAAAAATACGTGTGTTTTATTCAGGGGCATCAAAACATGAAACGTGAAATCTCAATATCGAATTTTTGGGTCGAATACATACTTCCCCTTCCTACTATACGTAATACAGGAAGCAAAAGTGAAGAAACAGTTTAAGCGCAAAGTAAGAGATGCAACAAGCAAAGTGATCTTACGCTTGATGAAGCAAAGGCATAAAAGGGTAGGTGAGTAAGAGACTCAAGATTCATGAAGAACACAAAAGTGTAGAGAACAAACAGAACATTTAGCTCTCATACAGCTGAGACACGGTCCGATAATTAGATTCCATGCTCAGTTTCTTCCTTTTCTAAGCCCATCTCCCCTTCTTATGAACACAAGCAGTTAGAACACGGTCACAGTTTTAATCTTCCACCCTCTTCCATAACATAAATACTCTCTTTGTTATGGCACAAAGATGAAAGCTGGTAAAACGGAGACAAAAAAATCTCTTCGATGTTTACTTTTCAACTCTTCATTTAGCTCTAAAACAAATTCAACCGTCGTTCCATTTGTGATGCTTCTTTCTTGGAAGACAAAAGAATTTCAAGGCTAATATTTCCTTTAAATGTTATGCCTGCTTTGTCCTTATGGTTTATTGTTTCTCTTTTTAAATATCAAGGGAAATTTGGATTATTAGCCCACAAAGACAAGAGACTGCTTCGAAATTCTTTTTATCACACAACTGAAAGAATTTCTGAACTAATATTTAGAAGACTGTACGCATACAATCACGTGTTCCGATATTACAAAATACAGATGAAATACATTTTATGAAACAAATATAGCTAGTTTCTTAATATTCATACGAGCATATTAATTGCCGTTAGACTCGCTTCATGTGTCCAAATTTAAAATATTTATAACATGATTGTTTTATTCTACACTGCATGTTGTCATTGGTGACCAACATTTTAATAATGATTTTGTTATTCAATTGTACATACGAGAATAGATAACTGGGAAATTATTGATTTTATTGTTTGTTGGAATTGACACAATGGTAATAACGATATGTGATTAAGGATATGACTGAAATTTCATGAAAGCCGAGAAAAAAGAGTTATATCATTTTTAAGTGCTCTGCTGCACGTTTAAATCTCACGTAGACTTAAATCTGTTATTACTCTTTTCTCGCTATTGATATTTTCATCATTTTTCTTCTTGTAAAATGCTCCTTGTGAAGCAGTTATTCCACTAAAGAAATTTACTACACATGTTCAAAGTGACATCAATAAAAATTGTCCCAGGTTTTTATTGTCGGATGTGCCAAGCACATGTTTTTAATCTTCAAACACAAGAATTACAAATTTTTAGGCAAAAAATGTATTTGTAAGTTCAAAATTTGTTAGAGGCTAAACTGAAGGTGACAGAGAATCCTTTCGTAAATTTTAAAAAATAGATTCATTTTGAACCTGGAGTTAAAATTTTAAGACATTTTTACTTTTTCTACTGTTAAGTAGGGGAAGTATTGTATTCCACCCAAAAATTTGATGCTGAGATTTCACCGGAAATATATGCTTTGAGACCCCCTATATATTATTAAAAAAAAAAAAAAAGCATTTTTAGAAAAAGGTCTGCGTGTGTGTCTGTCAGTCTGTGTGTCCGTGGACAGCATAACTCAAAAGCGAAAAGTCGGCTAAAAACCAAATTTGGTATTTAAGTTTAATGTCTTTCTAGGATGTGACACGAAGATTTTGAAGAAAATTCCTCCGCCCTAAACTACCCTTTACAAGAAAAATTAGCAGAAAATTTTGATTTTCTTGAAAATGGTTCTAACGATTTTGATTAAACTGCCATAAATTTGAGATATTTTGATGAAAAATTAAATGTATATTTTAAATTTTCTGATAATAGCCTATGTAGTCCTATTTACTCTGGATGACTTAAATAACTCGTAAACGGTAAGAGATAAGACCAAATCTTACTGTACAAAAAGGATGATCTCGCTAAAACACACAATTTATGTCGAAATAAATTTTTTTGTAGAGTGAGCCATTTCGGAGATATTCCTTGTTATTCGTATAAATTTTGGAGAACATACTTCTGTCACATCGCTATTCATTTTTTATGTTAATCGTGCAAAGAGAACGGAATTTGAAAGCTTTAAAAGATTTGACTATCGCTCAAAGCCTACTGTATTCCCATATTCCCGTTGCACGTGCAAGAAAACGAGCAATAAGATAATTTCTGCAAATGTTTATCTCAACTAACACGAAGAAGATAGAAGAATAAGGGTTTGTAAGAATGGTTAGTACAAGAGTAGAGAAAGTCATGTGAGTGCAACACATCAGATTTTTTACTGTATTACTTCGTGTAGATTTTTGAATTATTGTTTCAGTTTCATGATTTGATGTATTCTGGATTGTGCTCCATTTTTAGTTTTGATTGTTAATGGATTGTAAACAAAAGAATGCTGCAAAGACAAAGAGCGACCAGGTAGTAAATCGTATATGATAAATTAAGGTTTCTATGTATGAAATAGTCACAGAAATAAATAAAACAAGAAATTATAGCACATTGAGCTGTAAAGTATGACTCAATCCCTATGTTTAAGGGTGAGAGTTGAATAAAAGACCTTAGCAAAGAGTGGTGTAGCACCCTTTGAGCAAACAGAGCTAATCCTTTGAAGATACAGGTTATTGCGTGGAAATTTAATATCGTATCCTTGCTTTATCCTTCGTATGATGCTAAAAATCCCGCCATAATTCCTTGGCAGCTCGTAATTATTTCAGCCTCGCTAGAACGCAATGGTACGTGTTCAGTGATGCGGAATATTACAGGGAGGGGATAGGAACTGGGATGATAAACTTCTAGCTTCCTTATGTTTGCTTTCCTTAAGTCTGGTTATTATGCATGGCTTTTCGAAGCACTTAAATCAGAGAGCCGTTGTTTCTTTGTGCTGGGGTAATAGGGCTTGTTAAGGGTTGAAATGAATCGCTTCAATATTCCGCATGAGCTGTCAGAGCTTAAATACTGGATGTTCATCACACACTTTACGTAATACTTCGTAAAACATTCCACGTGCGCGAAGAGGAATGAATACAGAATGTCCCAAAAACACCGATAGCTCTTAGTATGTTTTGCGAGACAACTGTAACAGGTTGTAAGTGTTGTCAAAAATGAAAAAATCACTTTGGTTACTTTTGTTACATTATGTTTTAAAATTTTACCACAAATATAAAGTTTTCTTCTCGACGTTAACACACTCTACAGGCTTTCGGGCTATCATAACTCACAGTTGTTACTTCTCATAACCTAGCTCAGTTCTTTTAGTGTCTTTCTTCACTTTCTCTTCCACTAATGCATTAATTACGACGATGTAATCACTCGCAACGCTCGTTGAATCTTCTTACGAGCAACAATACGACGATACACACGCACAGCTGTCTTGCACTCGCTGACACACGGACTACTCGTGGCTATAACTGTACCTAACTCTAAAAACTCACTACTCAGGCATTCTTATATACTGGAGATAACATCCCAGGGACCTTTCTCCAGTTCCACACATACGCACGCACCGGAAATGACGCAGCTAGAAGTCTCGCGAATGTTCTCAAAATCGTTTGTTGATTCTGCCGCTTCGATTGTTGACAGTGACATACACACAATAGTCACGCAAGGCAGCCTGGCCTTCAACGTCTTTTCCCACTCGCCGGCACGGCACGTGGTGTGAAGTACCTTGGCCCCGTCCGTCCTTTGTTGTACGCGTAGCCCTACGTTACAATATTTTTGCTTGGTAACTGTGAAAATGGCAGTTACAGCGTTTGCCTGCCACCTAGGTGGCCCAAGTTCGATCCCAGGGATCCGCATGTAGTATTCGTGATGGACGAAGCGGCGTCAGGGCGGGTTTTCTCCGGGTTCTCCGGTTTCCCCCGAGACTCATTCCAGCAATTGCTCCATCATCACCTTTTGAAACATCGACTTCGCCTGCATTTCATATCATCCTCTTCCTCACTATCATACCTGGTGTTTGGTGGACCCCCACTTCCAGGTCTTCACTCTGTCTGGTCCATAGGTTCCTGTGCTCCCCTACAGGTCTCTGACCCTAGGCACTGGCTGGTAAAGAAAAAATAACACAGGAAACCTGAGAGCCCCATTACAATTTAATGTGAACCTCAACATAGCAATAGGCTTATCTCCATGGAAATCACAAAACGTCACTCTTTTTAAACCACTACTACCCGTCTTCCATTGTCAATAAAAGAGGAATCACTGACAGCATGTCCATTATACCACTTAAAATAAATATTATCCCAAGAGTTCAAGTGTATAAGGCTTTACAGTCCCATTGCTAACAGAACTGGAGACAAATCACAAAGCATATTTGTGTTTAAAAAGAGCCAATTAGCCCATAACTTTTCCCTTTGCTTCAGTTCTTTCCCGTTTGCTTTGTATGCCTCTCAATTTTCCGGACAATGGAACGCTAAACTTGGGAGTTAGCTTAACAAACAGCCCGCAGTAATTGTTCCAAATCAAACAATCCGAAACCGTTTGTGTGCCTAGGAGGAACGGCACGAGGGAAGAAGCCACGCAATCTTCGAGACGTACCGTATCATCCCAAAACAGAAATCTCTCCTTTGTTTGGGGTATGAGAGTTCAGTGTCTAAGAAACCATGATATTTGTATTTCTTTTGTTCCTATTCGGCACGAGCTGGTTTCAAAATACGAGTTTGCGACTATTTATGCTTCAAATCGGACATATATTTTTAAAAATTTGATGTGTGCACTCACATGACTTTCTCTACTCTTATGCAAACTAGAGTTCAGAGGTGGTGGATAATTTGTACTGCTACACGTACGTTTAAGTTGCCGTAATTTAGAAATAGTAATTTGTAGAATTAGAGAATAATTAGAAATTAGTTATTAATTATTGGATGTTAATATAAAATAAATAAGTAAAATTAATAATCATAAATATTTTTGTTTTAAGGCTTATGTTTTATGTGAAAAAACATATTAGAAATCAATTATGTGTGGTTTTGTTTAATTTATCTGTCAATTGATATATACATTAATTTACTTTATATATTTTTATTGTATTGTTTTTTCTTATTTTTAATTTTTAATTGTAAATGTTCTTATATAAATGTTAAATAATATGTATGTTTTGTGGTAAGTGCTGTTATGGTGTTGGAATTTGATTAATTGTGTTTTGATCAAGGTTTGCCGTGTCAAATTTATGAAGTTCGAGCTTTCGGCCATTCTATCTTCACTCAGATCCTGATGAAGGCCATGGAGTATAGAATGGCAGAAAGGTCGACATTCATAAACTTGACACGGCTGATCACCAGCGAAACCACGATTAATAATGCTTGCCGTGAAAGCTTCAAATCTTACAAATTGTTTTGGTTTAAATTATTTACAACTCCTAGCCCGACAGCCCTCTGTGGACCAGGATTCACCACACGACCACTGCGTCTCCCATCTCTGTCCACTACAGGCGTCATGAGTGGGGTGCAGAACTACAGAGTGGGACATGATCTATGTCCTGAACTCTCCCAGCCGCTTATGCGACTTTCGCGATTTGGGGTCGCTACTTCTTTATCAAGTAGCAAGCTCCTCAATTGGACCCTCAGGGACCTAACGAGGCTGAGGCTCAGTGTACCCCGTGCCAGATCTCCCAGTGGGGGGGAAATCCCCACGCTGATACCTGAAATCGAACCCGGGTTCTCCGCGCCAGAGCACTACCCTACGCTACGGAGGTATTTATAAATTGTATACTTTACTGTATTTTTACTTTATTTAAACTTTTTATAACTTTTTTATTTTTATTTTATTATTGCGTAATCAGTAAATTATAATATTAAGAACTATAAGGTGTTTCCCTAGAAGATTAAGTTAATAAATTTAAAAATTTTTACTCTAGCAGACATTTTCGTACCTAAAAGAGAAAGGCCAATAAATCGTCTTTCGTTTTAGAATCTGCCTAAAGAATTAGCTTTCGAAAACACCAATGATGAAATCTATGGAAATTTCGCATATAATTAAAATGAAGTGGGTAAATATTTGTGTATATAGCATTTTATTTTCTAAACAAACCACAAAGTAATAAAGTATAGGTAACATTAGTTTAGATGTAATACGCATTGGACTATTAAACATTATTCCTTAATTCAAACAAGAAGTTCTTAAAAGTCGCAACGTAGCAGAAAAAGAATTATCCTTTCGAGAAGATGAAATACGATACAACTACAGATGCTGTCTTCATTTCTTGAAAAATTATGCACGCTATTTTTCTTATTTACAGCCGACGCTAGAGTTATCCATTGCCCCGTTCAAACTGGCAAAATCTATGCACTGGTGTTGTGCAGAGAAATCAACTGTATAATTCGCAGGCGAACAAGGCTGAGGTTTTAAGGGACACTGGGACTATACTTTCTGCATTTTTTTAACTTTAAAGCTTATTACTTGAAAACTGGTACGCTTAAGATTAGTAAAGAAATATGTGAACTACCTTGCACATCCATATTTGTCATGTTTGATAGTGGCATTTTCTGATATTTTAGCAAAACTAAAATAAATGTAAAATATGATTGAAGTTTCCGTTATATAGAAATAAAATTTTGTTTTTATGAAGTTTTTGGTGTTACCATTTCCTTTTTTTCAGTAGAAATTAATATTTTGTAAGTGAATGTATAAACAATTGCAAAATGAAAGCTTTAATCCTTGTATAGCACATTTTAGAATATGTATTCAAATTTCCATAAAATTTGAGAGAAACTGAAACATATGGAGCAAATTTTATGAGCAAAAATGTCATACTAAGGGGAAAAAAACACTGTATGGTTTAAAATGAAAGCATGGGTGATTTAAACATGTTGCTGGGTGTTAAAAATGACGTATCGTGAAAAACTTAATTAAATTAATTAAAAATCTAACTTACTGACATTTTTACTTAAAACATCTTATGTATTACACTCATATGACTTTCTCTACTCTTGTACTAAACATTCTTACAAACTCTCATTCCCTTATTTTCTTCATGTTAGTCGAGATAAACATTTGCAGAAATTATCTAAATGCTGATTTTCTTGCAGGTGCAAAGGGAACAAGGGAATACAACAGGCTTTGAGCTAAAACGTTTAAAGCTTTGATATTCCGTTCTCTTTGTACGCCCAAGAGATAAAAAAGTAAATAATGACGTTTCATTTGAGAAAAGATTAAGTACTGCAAAACTCACACAAATAATAAGAAATATTCCCGAAATGGTTCACTTACAAAAAATGCGTTTGGGCATAACTTGTGTGTTTTAAGAATATCTACATTTTTTGTGTCGTAGGACTTGGTCTATCTCTTACGGTTTGCCAGTTATGCAAAAGTCATCCAGAGTAAACAGGGCTACATAAGCTATAGCCAGAAAATTCAAAATATACATTACATTTGTCATAAAAATATCTCACATTGCTCTTGTACAAATTATTCTTACAGACATTTAGTCCCCTAACTACTTCGTGTTGATTAACACAAATGTTGGTACAAATCATTTATCTTATTGCAAATTTTCTTGTAGATGCAAGGGGAATATGGGAATAAAGTGGCTCTAAGAGATAGTAAAATGTTTTGAAGATGGTCGCTATGTGATGGCTTTAAAAAAGGCTCTTCTATGTGTGTGCGTCGTGACAGACGAGGGGGAGAGGGAGAATATAGAATAAATAAAAAGAACTCTTTGTAATGAGAAGTGCTTCAGGAAATTGCTCCTCATGTCAAACTACCCTCTGCATAAAATTTATTTAATTGTTTAAATATTCTCAAAACTGATTATAAAGATATCAACTAAGTTATGTTTAAGGTCGTGCCATAAAAATGACACGCATAACTTGAAATTAGCTTGTAAATTAGGGATTATCGAATTTATCGAAATATTTCACATGTATGTTGGTAATATTGAAAAATGCCTACATTTATAAATCCCTCCTGTTTTCAACTAGTGGTTTACAATAATTATTATTATTACTTGCTCCTCCATGATAGAACTGCTATAGAATATGTTCATTCCCTCGGTTGGCTTTAAGAAGAAGGATTACATAAGTTTCTACTAAATGTGGTAGCGAAAGTGCGCAACTTTGGAAATCTGTAACAGAGACATGGGTAGAATAAAGGTTTCAGTTCGTGAAGGCGCTGTCGCTCATTGTGCCAATCATAGATCGCCTGATTAAAATGTATTTCAATTAGCGTTTTAACTATAATAACTTTTAAAATCATAAGAAATGCAGATAAAGTTTTACCAGAAGTATAGAGTTATATTTGAGGGGAATACTTGATTAATAACATGTTAAACTTTCAAGAACCTGCCTATACATGGTGGAAGGGAAGTCATTACATTCTTCCTAATATATGCTTCATAGAAGCATTACAAACAAACAAAATTGAATGCCATTTTGTTCTTTGATCAGCCGATTTGAAAAAATAAGTGGTTTTGGTCCAAATTGGATGCGTAATTCCACAAGAATGTACTAAGATAACAGTTTGTTACTTGTAAGACGCGCAGAGTAACTTATTTCTGACATAACTTCGGTAGTAATTATGGAACATCACACAGGGTTTCGAAATAATTAATCACTTAAAAGACGTGAAGGAATACTCCGAGCTGCTCTTTCAGACGTTAGGCAAGTTGACAACGTTGCGCTGAGGTTGGTTAGGGAATTGAACTGGTTTGTGGATGTAAAGATGCCGGGCACTTTCACCTTCGCCTAATGTTTTGGGAACTAACGCTTGTGATTGGCCTACACCCAAGTAAACACAGAAGGACAAGGCAGAGTATGAGTTTGTTTTCAAGACGCACCGTTACGCTGTTTATGTACTGAGCTACAGAAAGTGACACCCACACAATCTGCAGTGTTGCCAGCTTGTTTTTGATAAAATTAAAATATCTCCGTAGAGACAAAAACGAAAGATACAAAATGTGTTCCAAATACCGATATCTATCACTGGTTTAAATTAATGTAAGGACTTCCCTTCCACCCGGTATAATAACAATTTTCTTTTCACTATTTCATTTTCTTTATTATTGGAACAAAAACTACAATGCAAATTACTCCAGTGTACAGGAATAGCCAAATAATGGTAACGCATCAATAAAGCAGATTCTATGTTCACATGGTTGAGCAAAGATTTTTCCAGCTCATTTCGTTTAAAATCTTAAAATCCAATAAATGTCTGTTGTCACCAACAAACAAAATACACTAAAAACCGTAACATAAAACGAAACAAAGAAAACTCTTATCTCTGAAAAACTGAACAGGGGAAATAAATTATCAAAACTTCCAATTGCATAGCATATAAATATACTTTTTAATATGGCTGTATGAATGTCATAAAACATGTTTATGTTGATAATGAATATATGTATATTTTCCTAATAGTTACATTGTTATTTGTAAAGCCTCTTCAATGTTAATGAATTTTATGTCAGTAGTAACAGTAGTAACCATAGGGTATTGACAAAAATGTAACGTAAGCAAATGTAAAGCTCATTAAAAATCAATTTTATAACTGGCCATTTATGAAACATTAATTGTCGATTTAGTTGTGAGTCATTGGACAGACATTTTCAAAGTTTATTTTCCTTTGCATGAGCTGTTTACTATATAAGTATTTGAATATTTTCGTATGTAATTAAATCCACATTGTTGGATTGTGATATACGTACCGTAAAATACGCTAACTTCGGGTATAGATTGTTGAACTTAGCTTTTTATTGTCATTTGGAATATTAATAGTGTAACTACGAGTATTTCGTGAAAACAAACTTATACCTAGTTAAGACTTGAAGGTGTAGATGACTTCTGTGTCACGAAATTTATAAGTAAGTGTCTCTAAATATATATCTAAGATTGAAACAGATTAAACAATTACTGTTTCATTGAATTAGTTCTAAATTCATCGGTGTGAATTTTCAGCCTAACTTCGGCCACGCCAAAATACAAATTCTAGATGCTACCTACTCCTGCAGCAGCAACTATACTGAAATAGTCCCTATCTACGTTTCTTAAACCAGTAACTCTGAAAGGAACAAAATTAGGACAACTTAAACAATAATCCATAGGTAAATCCAGTACAGTACCACAGTAAGTTATTTTACAGAATATTAGCTAAACAAAACAAAATAAGAACTATGAGGTGTCTTGGAACGTGAATGACTATTCACGGAAATTCTGAAATCTGCACGTATAGGAGACAAAATCAATAGAATAACCAAAGTAAAACCTGGGAAGAGTGTGTCAGTATGAAACACCATTTCAAGAGAAATGCAACGCGAAGAAACTCGTTCTTTGTTAGAAGGAGCAGATGATTTGGTCCAAATTGAGGCTATTTTCTTCTACAGGTTCCAACACAAATGGTTAAATATATATCGTACCGATTGTTGATGACACAATGCAGGAGATTTCATTCTTGTGCAGTTTTTGATTAAGAAGAATCAAAGATTCTATGCTGCAGAAATTTTGAACACATCAAATAAGTACTTGAGAAAAAATTCTGGTAAACAGTTCTTCCTTGTGTTTCCAGAAAACTAGGATGTGTGCAACGTGCAGAAAAATCGACTTGTAAGGAACTGCAATCATGTCTGTATACAAGACATGGGAGCGAGCTTAGGCGTGGCTTAGGCTCTCACGGCTGGCGCCTATCCAGTAAAATGTTTCCAGGGCCTAGTGAACACACGACGTTGCGCAATGAAAGATTTATTTTCAGAAATATTACACAAAATTACATCTTTTAAAACAAATCATGGGTAGGCCTAAAAATTACCAAACAGATAAATAGATTTATTTTAAAAACAATGTTGGTCTAAAATTATTTGGTTATGATGAAGCTTTAAAAAAATAAAAATAAAATACAACATTTAGCACTCAATTTCTTTGATTTTTAATGCAACTTGCGTTCCAAAACAAGTACAGAATTAAAAATGCGTTTCAAGTGGCCGAAGTAAACACAGGCAAGTGTAACTTTTTTTTCCTCTATATTTTTTTGTTTTCTAGGAAACTTCGGCCACGTTTCAATAGTTTGTATAATAACAATAATACACATAGAAATTACTTTTTGTGCAGTAAAGGTACAACAGGCAATAGGATCCTAAGAAACAAATTTCTAAGAAATGAAACTGGAGGGACACCCACCCAGAAGAGGATTTCAGTTTTTATTTATAGCAAAAATCCACGATTTTGGCGCTTTTGGATTTTTGCGACAAACAAAAACTGAAAGGCTCTTCATTTAAAATGGACACACGCAATTTCATTTTTATAGCAAACTTCATGGATAAGAGTTCTGAGCTGCTCATTTGTGGAATAACATCTTCCATAGTTGCATTGTTCTAATCTATCCGCAGTTTAGAATATTTAATTTAAAACAAACAAAATAAGTCAATAAATATCAATATATACAATCGAGAAAATACGCTGGCAAAAAAGGTATAATTAAATAACAGTCAACAGCGTGTTCCGGTGCAGCGACATCTATTGACATACAAGCGCGCCATCTATGAAGGACACAACTGACCATCCGAGTCAGAGAGCGCGGGCTCTATTAGTATAAAGCTACTGCTGACAGATGGCAGTACTATACGCTGTTCTACACCCGCCATGGTATGCTGTACTCCTGGTCATGCAAGTGGCACGCCATTTGAAATCCTTACATTCTAATTCGTTGCTATTATATGTTTTGGGATGTAAATCTGAAGAAAAGCTGTACTAAACTTATGCTATTATCTTTCCTTAGTACTTCCTTTGGTGTTTACAGCAATGTTTAACTTATTTTCGGTTTTAAGGGACACTGGGAGTGAAATTTTGGTCAAAATTGTCAAAAAGTCGAAAATTGTTGTTTTACCTTAAAATGTTCCTGGAACACCTGTGCATTTGGATCAGCTAACATTTGTCATATCCCCCACTCCATGTGGTCATTACGGCCCTTTCAAATAGCGCTCTTCCCTTAACGTACACAGCATGCTCCTATATAAAAGTCTCTTTTTCTCAAAACTACATTTCTGCACATTCCAAAAGAAGGTCGCGCCTGTTTTGCTTCAAATTGAATGAAAATTTCCAAAAGTATTCATAAATATCAGCTAAACAAAATTATGCTTCAATATTGATGTTATCATTAACATGAATTCCAAAAACATATTTTTTGTATGAAAAAATCAATAATTTTTAAGATTAAATTTTCTTTGTTATTAAAAAATATGTACAGCATAATCAGCAAACGTATTTGAAATATCTGTTCATACAATTGTTATCCATGTTTTAGAGTATCAGTTCTACCAATATAAATGAATTTTGAAAAGTCTATAGACGCGAGCTACATTTTGAAAAAGTGCCTATTAAATTCATAAAATAATTTATATATCATAAACGAAACATCTAATTTTAATGAAATTTGGTGTACCTCCTATTCTCATAAAAATACAAACACAGTAAAAATTTCAGAAAAATCTATCAAGAAATGTGGAACTTTCAAATTTCACTCCCAGTGTCCCTTAACAGCAAACTGTTTCATTTTAACTATTAAAGCATTGACGTAAAAGTCAATGGCATCCCATGAATGGTTACAAGTTTATTTGATGAAACTCCTAACTTTGAAAAGATTTATTAAAACTATTCCTTGAATAAACTGTAATAGAATATAAAAATAAGTGCTTTTATATTTGTGCTGTTTAAGATGAAATCATCTTGGTGTTAGCCATCAGATCATTGCATACTAATGAATTAACAATTGAATGCGTTAAGAAATATCAAGCAATATTAACCGTGGAAGGCGGGAAAGCAATTAACTTCAAAATAAACAAAGATCGGAAGAAAAAAGAAAAGAAACACAATTGGATGACGTAGTCTATTAGCTGCACACGAATACCGTATATCTCAGCAGCAGTCCATCCCAAAAACATGTGGTGCTAAGGTCTATTTTCCCATGAAGAGCAGGCTAGGTGACTGATGTGTCGTCAAATTTGGAAACCTTAGGGTCATTAGCCTGGATCTGGCGGCCTAGCTTTCTATATAATATGCTTTTTGTACGGAGTATCTACAAGAAAATCTGTATTTCAACAAATTATAATAGGTATTGTGTCGGATAATAGACATTTGTTGAAAAAATAAAACTTTTATGAATAACTTGCAAAATGGATATGGTGTTAAACGACAATAGGTGGAAAAAGTCTCATGATTGTTCCTCATTACAGAGAAGAGGGCAGCAGGGGGGAGGAAATGAGAGAAGAGAAGGGAAGGGAGGGGCGGGGGAGGGAAGGGAAGGGAAGGGAGGGGTTGGAGGGAAGGGAGAGGGAAGGGACGAGAAAGGAAGAGAAGAGAAATGAAGGGAAAAGAGGAGAAGACAAGACAAGAGAAGAGAAAGGAAGAAAAGAGAGAAGAGAGGAGAGGACAAGAGAAGAGGGGAAAAGATAGGAGAACAGAGAAAAGGAGAGGACAAGAGAGGAGAATAGTGGTGAAGAGAAGAGAGGAGAACATAGGAGAAGAGAGGAACAGGAGGAAAAGAGAAGAGAACGGGAGGCAAGTGCAAGGAAGGGAAACGAAGCAACGAGAAAGGTGAAAATGAGAAGTGAAAATAAGATGATATATGATTTTGAAAATACCTGAATCCAAAAGAGGCATTAGAAAAAGGTCCGTAAAAGGAACGCGCTCGCCTGTGTTTGTGTGTGTGGGGGGGGGGGGGGGGGGAGTCTATGAACACCATAACACAAAAAGCGAAAGTCGGATGAATAGAAAAACTTGGTATTTAAGTTTAGCATCTTTCAAATATGCGATACGATGTATACATGATTTACATTTTTTTAAATGTTTGATTTTTTTTAAATTGCTTTAATGACTTAGATTAAAATATCATTTGAGAGATAGCTTTACGACAAATTAAATGTGTATCTTGAATTCTCTGAGAAAGCCCTCAGAACTCCTTTTCATTCTGGATGACTTTTGCATAACTGGTGAACCTAAGAAATACAATCTTACAGCACAAAAAGCAGTTGTCGTTAAAACTTACAATTTATGCTAAATGCATTTTTTGTGAAGTGAACCACTTTTGTGATATCCCTTGTTATTTATTTCAATTTTCAAACACTTGGTTTTCTCAGTATTCAGACATGGATAATCCATTGCCACTTTGCTAGTATTGATTATCTTGCTAGTGTAACCACCATGAGCACCAGCTATTAATAAAGTATTTATTTTATTTTCGAATACGTTTTCTTCTCTTCAGGTTCTACAGCCCTTGATGAGCCTTGACCTCCTGCACAATTCTCCTCCACAAACCTCTGTCTTTCACTTTACTTTTCCACCCTCTTAATTAACTTTCCTGTTACATCATCTAACCATCTTGTTTTTAGCCTTCCTTTTTTTACTTTCTCTACTACGTATAGTAAAGTAGAGGAAGCATTGTATCCGGTTGAAAACTAAAGCTAGTATTTAAGTTCAATGTATTTCAAGTATGCGACATGAAGATTTTGAAGAAAATTGCCCCACCCTAAACTATCCTTTACAAGGAAAATTTTGATTTTCTTGAAAATGGATCTAACGATTTTGATTAAAATGCCGTATGTTTGAGACATTTTTATGACAAATGAAATGTATACCTATCTTCAATTTTCTGCCTATAGCCCATGAAGTCCTATTTACTATGGATGACTTTTGCATAACTGGTAAACCGTAAGATATAGAGCAAATCTTACTCTAGAAAAAATGTAGATCTTGCTAAAACACACAATTTATTCCAAATAATTTTTTACAGAGTGAATCATTTCGCGTTATTGGTGTAAGTTTTGGAGACCTTATATTTCTGTGAAATTTAACATCGTTATTCATTTTGTATCTGTTAACCGTGCAAAGAGAACGGAATTTGAGAGCTTCAAAAGATTTGACTATCGCTCAAAGCCTACTGTATTCCCATATTCCTTTTGCATCTACAAGAAAATAACAATAAGTTAATTTCTGCAAATGTTTATCTCGACTAACCCGAAGAAAATAGAAGAATAACAGTTTGTAAGAATGTTGAGTACAGGAGTGGAGAAAGTCATGAGTTTTTTTATTTATTTTAATCTTCAAAATAGTTCCTGTAGTGTAACGCTGAATGGATTTCTTTCAAATGTTGCACACATATTGTTGCCTCATATTGTTGGTATTTTAAATGCTCTAAATAGATTAGTTTATTTGTTATCGAATTTTGATTTTGAAAATTATTCATTTAAAAAAAGTGGCCATCGATGTACTCAATAACTTTTTCTCCAAAACTGTTTAACATAGCTAAATTAAAATACCAGAGTTTGTAGACATAATCAAAAGAAATATATAACCAGAGTTTACTTTATTCATAACAAATAACATTTATGAGGCATCTTATACTACACTAAAACTGCAGCAAAAAAGAAAAAAACTATCTTACTTAGGAAAGTGAAATTTGGCAAGTGTACTAGATATGCTTTGGCACACATGTATACAAATTTTCATATCATAGTGATAAAAATTGTGGATTTTAGTCATTTTCACAGATGCCTCCCCTCAAGAATGCAATTCTTCGCCTACCTACCATACATAAAACTTCGTATATGTGGAATAGATTCCTTTGTTTTGCCCAACTTTTGAAGTGTGCTACACATTTACAATTCCTTCTCGTTCAAAGGAGTAACACACACAGAATGCCGGAGATGTTCTTCTAGAGGAACTTGGTCAACATCCAAATTAAATCAGTCTGACAAAACACATCCTAGAGCAAGCAAAAACTAGTCTTAAACTAAAGCTGCGAGAACTCTTGCATAGACAAGGCTATCCAGCAACAACTGCTTTTCCTTCCTTATTAGATACGGGGACGGAGATAAGATAGCTTGTCTACGACAACACAAGAAAAAACAAGGGACTGGTGTTTTATTTGCGAATCAAGTCTTATCTGGCAAAGCATCGGAGCCTGCAAGAACGTCTGGCAAAGTAACTGTAGGAATTTAGCCCCAAGAAATACAAACTCGTTTCGAAGTTGCGAAGTTTGTATACTATGACGAGAAGGAAATGTTGGCGTGTTTTCTTATTGGGTTTATATCCTGAGGTCAACTACTGAGGCCGTTGGAAGATGCCAGGGAATCTGGTAGGCACACTAATAAATCTTAAACCGCCACTTCAGTATCACAGAAACAGGGCAATTACTTTCTCTGTGGAAAAGAGACAGAAAAGTAAAATAAAACCTGGGATCCACTAACATGTCCACCCCGGGGCAAGAGAAGTATAAATGTAACTGTTTTGTAGCGAAGAAAATGTAAAATAAAGCTAAACATTTCCACCAAGCTGTTTGATCACCTTCTCCTGATCGAGCGATATGGTTCCGGGTTAACGCGACTTGACCTACTTGACACATGAACTCTTTTGAGGGTGCCTAGGCGAAAGTAAAGACGGATAATTACATCCCCTGAATGTCCTGACCCTCCATGTCACGGTTCTAAGTGTCGGTGGGAGTTTCAGCGTGCATAGAGGTGCTTGTTCTCTATAAATGATTGTGCTCCGGGGGACTTAGGGAGCTGTAGGGGGAAGAGGAGTCGAAGTACCAGCCACTACCGGGGAGTTTCAATCTGTGGTTGTTAGGGACCATACCCTCTGCTGCCGTCTCTCCTCCGTATCCTCTCACCTCCCTCTCGGGGTGCCAAAAGATTTCTATCCTATCTTTCTTATCCTATGGTTAGTGTGCTAGGAAGCTTTCGTCTCTACGCCAGCATTTTGCGCGACTCTGCTACGGAGAAGTGGTAGAAGTTCGCCAATCTGTGCATTTTGCCATGCTTAAAGCATGGGAGAAACAAGGGCGCCATCTGGAAGCGGTTTGTGAACTACAATGTTTCCGTATAGCCAGATTTCTCCGCCCAGTACACAGTCAAGCCTTCGACACCTATGGCTGTGATTGGTTGTTGTGATAATGGAATGTTTTCCAGACAAGGGACAAGCACTCTTATTGGTTACCTCATTTATAGGGATTAATTTGAATTGAAATGAGATAAATGAAGAGAAATTCTGAATTAACACTACACCGGTGTATAAACAGCAATTACAAAGTTCTAAATCTATCTAATATCTTTAAACGAGCAATTCTTGTATATATGAACACATATTTCAAGTATCTCTGAAACTGCTCCACCAGTTGGATCAAATTTTCTATTCAGTTAAAGTTTCGCTTTTTATCTATATAGATGTGTTCCCTGAAAGCAAAACGCGATTTTAGTTTTGTCCCGAAGTGAGCCGGTGGTGAAGGATAAAGGCAAGATGAATCTGTCTACCCTGTTACTTCACGCTTTGGCTGTATATTAGTGCTAAATTATTACAATTACAGATGTGACTAGGTACTCAGCCCAGATTCTTTGCCAGTCATATCTAATTGCAAGCAATTTATAACAACTCCTTAAAAGTACAAAATATCCATTACATACCATACAAATTTTGTGTTTACTAAACCCTTTACAAAATTCATATGGCTCAAAATTACTCCAAGCCATATAAAAATAAATAAATAGCTACTATCCACAACTATTATTAATAACCAATTCATTATTTTATCACCTATAATTCCCAAACTATTTATACTACATACACCAATTTATTTTACTCACTCACTTTTGAATTATAGACTTTCTCTACGTTCCATGTATAATTATATTGAAAAATTATATGGATTCCATCTTCATTCCCACCACAAATAGTGCAAGCATTGGAACAAACGCTCCTCGCATCCCCTAGTATAAACCAAGATATCCCTTCCCTTTCATTCTTATTACAAATTGAGAATTTTTTTCTTTATCCAGGTCCACTTTTATTTCCAGTAATGTGTCAAAGAGCTTTTCTCCCTCATCCGAGAATATATTACCTGTCTATTCATGTCCTTTTTATTTCAATCCAGAATCCTTCGACAAAACTACCAATACTAACCCAAAAATCTCCAAGACTAACGCAACAATAACTCTTTGGTAGAGTGCCAGCTTCTAAAACAGATCTTTGTAATTCATAAAGGTCAAAAATGATGGATGCTTATTCAAAGCATGTTGAAGAATTGTGTAGCATTTGTCAAATTTTATATGAACGTCGGAATTCTATAACATTAATAATATAATAACAATAACATAATAATAACAATAATAACAATAGTCCTCCGGACGAACGCAAAGCACTAGTTTTAAATTGTTGTTTGTTTTAATAGAACTTTTGGTAGAGATGGACCCAAAAAACCGAAACAGGACCTACATTGGTATTTAACGGATTTAGTGAAGCCTACAATAACATCTTTGAATATCAGCAGCCACGAAATTGTAGTGCATTCTGGATCCTAATAAGAGACACCACGTGGTTCGAAATAAGAGGTTGAATGTACTGGTTTATATTCTGAGGACACGAGGACATGAGGAATGTACTGCTAAAGAAGAGCCTTCCATATTCCTTTTTATTGTAAGAATAGGTGCTGAGTCATTAATGTTTGGAGCGAGAATTATTCATTTCCTGTAAAATAATACTTTTCAACAAAGCCTCTGTTCCTTCCTTACGCATTCATCTTTCATTTTGTGTTTAGTATCAATAAAAGTAAGAACATTGATGACGGAATTTCTTATGTGGACCTCAGTTTGAAAATTTCCGTTTTTCTTGCCTTTCTTTACAAGGGAATTTGCGTAAATAACAGATAGTTATCAGTCATTCACAGTATAACATCTGAAAATAGAGATTTTTAGGAATGCGAAGTACCATCCAGACATAAAAATACTTATATTGGTAGATCTGATGGCCGAATTTGAAAAAAGTATCTCTTATTTGGGTACTTTACTGCACTATGCTGCTCCTCAAGACAGTGGTCGTTACGGATATAATGACCTTGAAATTCAGATATCACGAGAAACAAAATATTCCTGACTTAACTCTTCAAACAACGTATGAGGAGACATTGTAAAATTCACACCAACAATAAGAATTATTAGGAAATTGTTAATCCTATAACAATTTTACTGTTATAAATTGTGTGTTTTAACGAGACTTGTCTTTTTATGTAGTGCCTTTTTTTACCTCCTATGGCTTACAGATTATTACACTATTACAAGATGTATTCTGAATGAAGTGAACTTCGTAGGTTGTTCTCAGAGAAATGAAGATTTATATTTTATTAGCTTAAGCATATCACATTGCAATCAAAATCTTAAGAGTGTTTTTTTTTTAATGTTCCATTTATAAGACGCCTTTAACCTCTAAGGTCATATCGACGGCCCTTTACCTTTGGAACAATTGCTTAACGATTAATCTTTGGGTTGGTATTACTTTTGATTATGACATTAAACTCACACAGATATTCACATTCTCATTCAGACTTCCGAACTCAAGGGAGGCTGGGAAATAATCTTGCCTAAAGAAAAATCCACACTCTTCACCCGGGTATCAAGCCACGACCTATAGATCGGAAAGTTAGCATGCTAAGCATCAGACCATAGAAACAGTCCCAGGGCGAATTTGAGACAGCAAAAAATCTAACGAAAAATTTTCCATCTAAAGAATAGTTTGGAGTGTGGGAGAAAAGAAAGAAATTACAATACCAAGTTAGCATAGATCCATTTCGTTTTTGAGTTAAACTATTTACACAAGGGATCGGAGCTTTTTTGTTTACTTTCTCTACCATGTATTGTAAGTAGAAGTATTGTATTCAAAAATAAAATTAAAAAAAAAGGATTTTTAGGAACAGGTCATGCGCGTTTGTCTGTCGAACAGCATAACTCAAAAATGAAAAGTAGGTTAAAAACCAAAGTTGGTCTTAACGATGTGACATGAACATTTTGAAGAAACTTCCCCCATCCAAAACTACCGTTTACAGGGAAATTTTTTCGGAAATTTTGATTTCCTCAAAAATGGCTCTAACGATTTTGATATTTGTGTTGCAAATAAAATGTGTACTTTAAATTTTCTGGCTATAGTCTATGCAGTCCTGTATACACTTGATGACTTTTCCTTATTTGGTAAACATAAAAGAGCAAATCTTAGTATACAAAAAAATGCAGGTAGATCTCGTTAAAAAATACAATTTATGTTAAATAGTCTTGTTTGTGAGGTGAACCATTTCGGAGATATTCCTTGTTATTTGTCAGAATTTGCCATCCCCATAGACGTTCTTAAATGGAAGGTGTTATTAATTCTTTTTATCTCTTGGTCATGTAAAGACAACGGAATTTGAAAGTCATCACATAGCGACTACTTAATACATTTAATTACCGCTTAAAGCGTACTATATTCCCCTTGCACCTACAAGAAAATTAGCAATTACATAATTGCTACAAAATTTTATTTCGATTAACACGAAGTAGATAGAGAAATAAGTGTTTGTAAGAATAGTTTGTGCAGAAGTAGAGAAAGTCATGTGAATGCAACACATTTATTTATTTATTTATTTTTTTTTTTTTTTTTTTTTTTGCGAACTCAAAGCATGTATTTCCGTTGAGATTTTGATATCGAAGTTTTGCCCTACTACACAAAAATATGTATTGCTGTATTAATAGTAGTTAATATAAAATTAGTGGGTCTCTGAACCGAAGGAATGTCCATGATTAACTTATGTACCTATTCAATGTATGACTTGCTTGCATAACTTTGTGGATTTAGAAACCTTCGCCTGCGTCTCGTGTTGAAATTTGCGAATGTGAAGCATGCCAGAACTGCTTCGTGGTTCAGATTCCCCGTTACATCGGATTCCTTTACCCTGCCATGTGGAATGTGGCCAGAAAACTTCGCAGCAATCAAACCGCCGGATTCTTTACACTATTGGTTGTTATATAATACATTAGTCTGTCTGCAAACAAGCAAATATCAGAATGAAAATGCTCCTGTATCAGACAAGAATACCTGCAATCAACAAGAAATATTGAATTAAACATATTTCGAGAACCTCATACGTAATTTTTGACTCGTTCACCACAAAGTTTGATAGTACTGTATTCGAAGGTTCGTTTTTAATGGTTTCCCCAGTCGGTAGGCATGGTGGATACCTTTCTACCACGAGTAGCTTATCAATTCTCGCCATCATTGCCCTTTGTCGTCTTTATTATTTAACTTACAATATATTGATGACGCAGGATAATTTACATATACATTACAAAATAAATAATGTTATTTCAGACATAATGCTATTTGCAGATGACTTGGTTCTTGTAAGTGGCCCAGGGATAAATCTTCAGAGATAAAGAAAATCAGTAAAAACTACAAACTAAAAATTTCAACCAATAACCATCTTGGCTTTTAGAGGACAGGAAACAATACGAGCGAAAATAGTATTACAACAAAAAAATATGATAACAAATAAGCTGTTTTAAGCACATATGCTGCAATGTGCCATAGCTCAAAAATAAACATATAAGAAATAAAATTAACAGATTTTATCAGATGTGTGGTACCATAAAAAGAAACCTGGAAAATTCAAGACGAGGAATAAAATTACAATTTTATAGAGTAATGGTGCTCCCAACACTTCTATACGGATCCAAATGTTGGACAATGACGAAATAAGAAGAAAGAAACATTTAGGTGATAGACATGCGATTTTTAAGACATAAAGCTGATTAGAGATAGAAGATGGAATTAAAGATCTGTAATTTAACAGAAAAAGTTCACAAATATAGGAATATGTGATTGGAGGGACCATGTAGAAACCATGGATAATTACCGCTTTCCAGATTAATTTTGTGCATAAATCTACAGCAAAAAGAAATATAGGTAGGCCGAGAAGAAGATGAATCGAACATTTATGATATATGAAATCGGAGCAAGACTAAATGGGTTAAACTCTGATGATGATGGTGATGGTGATGGTGGTGATGGTGGTGGTGATGGTGGTGGTGATGGTGGTGGTGATGGTGGTGGTGATGGTGGTGGTGGTGGTGGTGATGGTGATGGTGGTGGTGGTGGTGATGGTGGTGGTGATGGTGGTGGTGGTGATGGTGATGGTGGTGGTGGTGGTGATGGTGATGGTGGTGGTGGTGATGGTGGTGGTGATGGTGATGGTGGTGATGGTGGTGGTGATGGTGGTGATGGTGGTGGTGGTGATGGTGGTGGTGATGGTGGTGGTGATGGTGATGGTGATGGTGGCGATGATGGTGGTGGTGGTGATGGTGGTGGTGGTGATGGTGATGGTGGTGGTGGTGATGGTGGTGGTGGTGATGGTGATGGTGGTGATGGTGGTGGTGATGGTGGTGGTGATGGTGGTGGTGATGGTGGTGGTGATGGTGATGGTGGTGGTGGTGATGGTGGTGGTGGTGATGGTGATGGTGGTGGTGGTGATGGTGGTGGTGGTGGTGATGGTGGTGGTGGTGATGGTGATGGTGGTGGTGATGGTGATGGTGGTG
Organism: Tenodera sinensis; assembly: GCA_030765045.1. Lineage (NCBI taxonomy): Eukaryota > Metazoa > Arthropoda > Insecta > Mantodea > Mantidae > Tenodera > Tenodera sinensis. The sequence continues at coordinate 91,173,535 of CM060971.1, read as the reverse complement.
GTGGTGATGGTGGTGGTGATGGTGATGGTGGTGATGGTGGTGATGGTGGTGATGGTGGTGGTGGTGATGGTGGTGGTGATGGTGGTGGTGATGGTGATGGTGGTGGTGATGATGGTGGTGGTGGTGATGGTGGTGGTGATGGTGGTGGTGATGGTGTGATGGTGGTGGTGATGTTGATGGTGATGGTGGTGGTGATGATGGTGATGGTGATGGTGGTGGTGATGGTGATGGTGGTGGTGGTGGTGAAGTGGTGGTGGTGATGGTGGTGGTGATGGTGATGGTGATGATGATGGTGGTGATGGTGGTGGTGGTGATGATGGTGGTGATGGTGGTGGTGGTGATGGTGGTGGTGATGGTGGTGGTGGTGATGGTGGTGGTGGTGATGGTGGTGATGGTGGTGGTGGTGATGGTGGTGATGGTGACGGTGGTGATGGTGGTTGTGGTGATGGTGGTGGTGATGGTGATGATGATGTTAATGATGGTGATGGTGGTGGTGATGATGATTGATCATGATGATGGTGATGGTGATGGTGGTGATGGTGGTGATGATGGTGATGGTGGTGGTGATGGTGGTTGTGGTGATGGTGGTGGTGATGGTGGTGGTGATGGTGATGATGTTAATGATAGTGATGATGGTGGTGGTGATGATGATGATTGATGATTGATGATGATGATGATGGTGATAGTGATGGTGGTGATGGTGGTGGTGGTGATGGTGGTAGTGACGGTGGTGGTGGTTGTGGTGGTGATGGTGGTGGGGGTGATGATGATGGTGATGGTGATGATGGTGGTGATGATGGTGGTGGTTGTGGTGATGGTGGTGGTGGTGATGGTGATGATGATGTTAATGATGGTGATGATGATGTTAATGATGGTGATGATGGTGGTGGTGATGATGATTGATGATGATGATGATGATGATGATGATGATGGGGCAAGTGAAGGTGTTAGGTAATGTTAACACACTCGAGGTGAATATCCATTGATGTAACTTACCTATTTGAAATTGTTAGAAATTTAAGAGTAGTTTATATGTTTATTTTCAGGATTCATTCCTAAAATATGTACTAAATATCAGAAAGCAAGACACACCATTTTGTGAGCGTACCTGAAATGTAGCACTATGCGTACCTCTAAAATTTCATTTCGTGTACACAGAGAGCCGATAATACATAACTGAATTTGCGAAACGAACCTGCACATAGGATTTCACATAGAAAATAGGTTTAACCTTTGTTTTAGATTGAATGAAATCACATAGGACATAAAATGAGACCTAGGTATAGGCTAAACGCGGGGGGGAACGCCTTTGGGTAAAAATGTGATGTGTTACATTCAAATTACTTTTCTATCCTATATTGGGCGTGTGAATAATTATTCTTACAAAAATTTGTCTTTACTTTATTTTAATTGAGATTGACCGTTCCAGAAGTAGCTGAATTAAACATTTTGTTATATATACAAAGGGAACTGAGATAATCAAATGTTTTAGAACTAACCTGTATGTGGGTCTTAAAATGTTCATGTAATCGCGAGAAGCACTGAATGTCGAAAGGACTGAACCACGAATATATCAGAAATGACTGATGTCACAAAAAACACTTGTGTAAAATAAGTCGTGGGTTTTAAAGATCTACATTTTTTGTTCAGTAACTTTTCATTATAGATTAAAGCTATGCAAGATTATATAGAAATCCTTCCGAAAGATAAGAACTTCACGGGCTGCTCCCAGAAAATTGAAGATGCACATTTTATTTGTGAAACAAATATATTTGATCTCTCTCACTTACCTTCCTCCCTCCCTCCCTCCCTTCCTCCCTTCCTTCCTCCTCCCTCCCTCCCTTCCTTCCTCCCTCCCATTCTTCCTTCCTCCATCCCTCCCTCCCTTCCTTTCTTCCTTCCTTTCTCCATCCCTCCTTCCCTTCCTTTCTTCCTTCCTTCCTTCCTTCCTCCCTTCCTTCCTCCCTCCCTCCCTTCCCTCCTTCCTTCCTTCCTCCCTCCCTTCCTTCCTCACTCCCTTCCTCCCTTATTTATTTATTTAGTCATTTATTCATTCACTCATTTACTCATTTGCTGATTTATTGATTTGCTGATTTATTGATTTATGTATCTATTTATTTATTTAGTTATTTATTTTTCTTTCTTGCAACAGGTTTAAAGCCATTACACTGTAGACGCCTTCGAAAAAAAGGTTGACTATCTATAAATGGGTGGTGAAGTTTCAACTATATTAACAAAAGTAGACCGAAGAATAAGCTTTTGTTTGAATATTTTGTAGAAGAGCTAATAGAGAAAGTCATATGAAAACGCAACATAACAATTTTCATTAGATGGCTAGGGTGTAGAATTATTAATTAAATGTAACTTTTTTAAGGGAACACGGCTGTTAAAACTATTATTATCATAAGACAGTTGTTTCTTCTTATTTTTGTTGTAATCCTTATTATTTTTGTAACACATTCTCGAAATGAAGGGAAAGGAGTTAATAACAAGTAATTATTGTAAACAGATAATGGGAACTTCTAGTTAACGTGGTTCTTCCATTTTCAGGCTAACATAACCAATCGAAAATCAATCCCTGCTTCGTTGCATTGTAATTAAAAACAAACTGTAACTACTTGCGAAAGTTTGTTCCACATATTTTGACGCTTATTTCAGATATTGGCTGCCTGAATTGCACGCAGTCCTCTGAGAATTTTCCCCTTCTTTAGCACGAATTTTAATTTCCGTTCCGTTTCCTGGCCACTCCCTTACTTCGATACCTAGCCTTCTCCTCTTTTGCACCTTTTTTCTAATTTTAATTGTCTCGGGAACGCGTTTCCTCCAGTTCGTTCGTTTTATTGATAATTCGCTTGCTGCTTCTGGAGAAATTAAATATTATCAATATAAAACTCTCGCGCAAGTTTTTAATTACCTTAATGCTGTGCAAATAAGAGGTTGGTCGATCTGGAAGCTTATCTTCACCAAAACAGTAATTCTGTTGCTTTAAGATATCCCTGGGTTTCCGGTCTAGATGCATACAGGCTGCTTATGAACAAAATTGGACATTTTCATTTGGTCACATGTTTAAACATCTTATTTTGTGCACTTACATAACGTCCGCTACTCATTCTTTTAGACACTATTCTTAAAAATCGAATGTGTTGTACTCACATGACTTTTTCTACTCTTGTACTAACCATTATTACAAACCCTTATTCCTCTATCTTCTTCATGTTAATCGAGATAAACATTTTTACAAATTATCATCATCATCATCATCATCATCATCATCGTCGTCACGGTATAAGTCTTGTGGCTCATTCCGACTTCAAGGAAATTGATCGGACCATCTCATTCGTGGCCTGCCAACATTTCTTCTACCTACAGGTTTATACTTGTGCACTATTTGCACTATTTGTCTGTCATTCTCTGCACATGATCTTGCCATTTTTGCCTGTATGCAATGATTGTTTCATTTAGACTCTGAATTTCCAATTCTCTTCTAATATCCTCGTTTCTTTTCTTGTCTATGAGTCTATAACCTGCCACCTGTCTCAGAAATTTCATCTCAGCAGCCTCCACTTTCTTCTGTTGTGAGATAGCCAAGACCCAGTTTTCACACCCATAAAGCAGGGTTGGGATCGCCATTATTTTATACAGTTTTAACAAAGTTTGACGATTACAATTTTTAAAAGTTCTTTTTATTGTGCCACATATTGTTTGGAATTTGTTTATTTTGTATTGTATATCTCTATTACTGGTATATGACACAATATAGTCAAGATAATTAAAATCACTTTGTTGTTGGATGGGTTTATCATTTATGCAAATTTTTGCTCTTAAATGGTTTGTTCCTATAAAAGCCATTATTTTTGCTTTTTTTATATGAAATTTGAAGATTATATTCTCTTGTAATATTACTTGATTCATGTATGGCTCTTTGTAAGTTATCTTCCGTCTCCGCAATTAAAATCTGGTCATCAGCGAACAGCAATGTGTCAACATTTCTCCTCTTTATTTTAAAATGTGTTCTGAGCATAGTTTGCCATCGTACAACTGCGTCATTAATATATATATTAATTATCTTAGTGTCAATTTTCTTGTAGGTGCAAGGGGAATATGGGAATACAGGATAGTCAAATCTTTCAAACCTGGTGGCTATATGAAGGCTTTGAAATTCCATGCTCTTTGCACGGGTGAGATATAAAAAAGTGAATAACGATCTTACATTTGAGGAAAGTTTGTGTTGCATAACTCACAGCAACAAGGAATATCTCCGAAATGGTTCACTCCACAAAAAATTCCATTTTGACATCATAAATATGTGTTATAGCAAGATCTACACTTTTATATAGTAAGATTTGGTCTATCTCTTACGGTTTACATAGGCTATAGATAGAAAATTTGAAATATACATTTCATTTGTCATAAAAATATCTTAAACATATGGCATATGGAGAAAATAAAAATTTTCCAAACATTTTGCATGTAAAGGGTAGTTTAGGGTGGAGGAATTTTCTACAAAAACTTCCTGTCCCATCCTTGAAACATATTAAATTTAAATACCAATTTTGGTTTTTAAGCGATTTTTCGTTTTTGAGTTATGCTGTTCACAGACACACATACACACGCGCGCGCGGGCCTTTTTCTAAAAGTGTTCTTTTGGATTCTACATGTAGTAGAGAAAGTAAAAATGCTTATTCTGCTATTTACTTCATGTTAATTGTAATAAAGATTTGTAAAAATGGTTTACTACGTATTTCTTTACACCTATAATGGGAATGGGAGATTACATTAGGCTTAAGCGGTAGTCAAATCGTTTAAGAGCTATGTAATGGCTTGGAAACTCCATGCTGTTTAGATGACCGCTCGAAAAAAGAATAGTGGCTTACCACTAGAACAAAGCATTAATATATGTTTTGCTTTAATCCGTTTTTTTCTATTAAGTTATGCAAAGCTCAGAAAATGTCCTATTTTGTTAAGAAGTGTGATGAAGTGAAGTGTCAGACCCGTTCAAGAGATGAAGTCTAAATGCAATAAACGTATACGACTAAAGCAGATATTATGCAAATTCGTTTACCAAAACCGCAGATTAAATGCAATAAGTTATGTCAGTAATGCAGACATTGAAAATAATATTCAAGTACTGGAAACTCAATTCACGAGATATGAATGCTACAGTTTCTAAGGTGCAATGTTTCTAGAAGTCAGTTTGAAACACTTGACACCGGGCTACCAATTTCAACTGATTGGTCTAATACCCCTCTAAATGGAATTAAAATATTTAGTTTTGCAACCTTTGTACTGAATCTGGCAATATTTTCTTACTGTTTGATATACACATAGTGTAATCAGTCGCTTGCTTACCTTAACAGGAACAGTGAATCCAGATTGCTGCTGTGTTGCAAACAGGTTGAAAGTTCTTGGACCTAGAAAGACAGAAAGAAACATGTATTTTTTCTGTATACAGATTATAAATAATCTAGATTCATGTCTCAATGTTTACGATCAATTATTGATTTTATAGACAAATACCACTTGATTTCCTAGAGCGTATCTTGGAGACGGAACTTTCCTGATATACTTTCCTGATATTTTGTTTGACCAAGTGGGTAATATTAAATAGTACTTCTAGATGGATGTTTGTAGTTCGCGGTGTTTGCCTCGGCTACAACTCTTATCTTCTGGGTTATTAGAGCGGTTGTGATATAATTAACACTGAATTATTGTATTATCTTGGGAACTTTTGTTTCCTCGCCACATTTAGTATTGTTTTTACAGTTTGGTTTTACCTCTCGCAACCATATACCCTCGCTTATTATTGCTTGCTCGCGGAACAGACTTACCCGATTATTTTAGGAATCTTCTAGTCGTCGCGTTGTGAATTTAGGCGTTTCTGTGAGTTTCCAGACTGAGATTTTGACCTCGTGCGGAGTGAGACTTGCGTGATGTGATCCTGTACAGAGTGAGACTGTGCGCAGTGAGACTGCGCAGTGAGACTGCGCAGTGAGACTGTGCGCAGTGAGACTGTGCGCAATGAGACTACGGGTGAGCTGGTAAGGAGTGAGGGCTTCTGAGACGCGCATCGGATATAAATACCATATACCACATCTTCCTGTGCATTGAGCTTTTAGTGATTCAAGAAAAGCACAAGCCCTCTTAAAAAGGGAGCAGACGGAATAATAGATGGAGGACAGTTGGAAAGTCAGAAGAATAGGAAGAAAGTAAAGCATCAATACAAAAGAATACCGTGAATTTTGGAGCAAGATTTTGTTTTTCTTCAACATCGTTGCAGCTATTTTATGAAATAAGTTGTAAAATTGAGTCACAATTGAAACTTTGACTCTCCATGCCAATAAATTTTTCAATTCTAATTCAACCAGTATTATCAAGCATTGTGAATTAATTTTCATTAATATGTTTTAGATGTATGCTATTAAATGTTGAATGTAAATGATAAAAATGTCATCATAATTAATACGCGCAATAAATATTCTTAAAACACTGCGAGAAGGAGGGAAGGAATGTAAACTTATGAGGACTATTTTTATTGTTAAACACACCGAAGAAATTTAGATTTCGAAACAGCAAATTGGTTCTTGCGGACTTCTTTTTAACAAACTGAACACTTTTACATTTTCTGTAAAAGTTGGGATTATATTTGTTGATAAAATGTCGTATCAACCATAATATGCCATATTTGAACAACTTTTCGGATTAAATTTTAAGTACAATACTCGTAAAAAATTTGATGAAAAGTTGGAAATTTTGTTATTTACTCTAATATTTGCACTCGGGAGTTCACTAATTGGATCACCCGGAAGATGCTGGACGCAGTTTTCAGTGAAACGTCGGAGGAAGGCAATTCAACTCGACCACGGCCCACAAGCCCGGAAAATCTACTTATTATAGTTGATGAAAAGTTACTTTAAAAACTCTGATGTGCTGTACTCACATGACTTTCTCTACTCTTGTACTAACCATTCTTATAGCTTTTATTCCTATATCTTTTTCATGTTAGTTGAGATAAACACTCAAAGCCTACTGTATTCTCATATTCCCCTTGCACCTACAAGGAAATAAGCAATAAGATAATTTCTGCAAATATTTATCTCAACTAAGATATAGGACTAGGAGTTTTTAAGAAGTGCATCATGATACTTTGTTTATCACGTTCGAACCCTGGCTAATTTGAGGTTCATTTGGTCCATTTAATTTATTCATAAACCCTCACACCGGCGGCCCCCACCAAGGGCCCACTGACCCGGAAAGACTCCAGGAAGGACATCTTTTACAGAGCGCATATATCCCTCCAGGCGCAACCTGCTGTCTGATATAACCTTGAAATGAATGAGAAGGGAATGCTGGCAGAGGAAATGACAGACAGGAAAGCCATGATATGTAGATGAGCACCCCGGCATTCGCCTAAGTGACAGGGGAGAAGGCACGGAAAACGCCAAGTCAGAGGGCGCGGCCAGAGGAATCGAACCACGACCTCCGAAAATGCCTGGGCCACCTTGCTCTGCAATTAACTATCAAGGTGCAGCAGGACTGAAGTTTTAGCACATATGCGCTTTAGCTAAAAATCAACATTGAAGGACGTTGCAGGCTACCGGCACGCCCTGTCCGGGTATATAAGTCACCATTTTGGTATGGCACAGCACACTTCAACTGTTTGCGAGTACTGGATATCACCAGCAGCGCTACCAACTCAATAATCATGAACAAGCTCGTACAGGTGAGTTTCATATCTAAACCACTTTCTGTTCTAGGATTTTTCAAAATTCGTTTACATACACTGTTGCGGTCATAGCAACAGAGACAAAACACCATCGACTACAATGTTTTTTTTTCTTACACCACACGAATATACATTCTGCTCATTAATAACAGAACTGTCATCACTGCACCATAGCAGAGAGGAAACTATCGAAAACCATAAAAACACTTCAAAGAATGCTATAACATTGCTCTTAGCTAAATGTGTGTTTTGAATCATAAGCGGATTCGTTTTCCCAAAATTTAATTCTAAAACTCACTATTAAGTTTTGAAATTTTGGAAAGCTTTTCTATTGATAAAGCACAAATGAGATTCATATTGCTCATTGGATTCAAAAGAGTGTGTAAATTTTGATATAATTGTCTTGACGACTGCTTCAGATTTAAAAGGTCCCCTGTTCGAATCTAGATTACAATGAATTGCTTTTTCCAAGGGTTTCTCTCTCCTGGAAGATGAGGGTCGGGTAACTCTAAGCTCTATGGACCATGGGTTCATTTTAGCAACATTTCGACCATTTTATTCATCGTCTGATTTAACCTAATCCATTAAAGAATGTTAAACTTAAGGGAAAAAGAAAAAATCTTTCTCTACTCTTGTGCAAACCATTTTCACAAATTCTTATTCCATATCTTCTTCATGTTAGTTAAGATAAACGTTTGTACAAATTATCTTATTGCTTATTTCCTTGTAGGTGTAAGGGGAATATTAGAATACAGTAGGGTTTGAACGATAGTCAAATGTTTTAAAGCTTTGAGATTCCGTTCTCTTTGCACGCATTAACATATAAAAAATGAACAACGATATTCCATTTCATGAAAGTTTTAAGTTTTCAAAGCTCTCACACATAACAAGGAATATCTCAGAAATGGTTCACCCTACAAGAAAATTTATTTGAACATAAATTGTGTATTTTAGCAAGATCTACACATTTTGTACAGCATGATTTGGTCTATCTCTAACGGTTTACCAGTTATGCAAAAGTCGTCCAGAGTAAATACGACTACAGGGGCTATAGCCAGAAAATTCAAGATATACATTTCATTTGTTATACAAATATCTTAAACATATGGCATTTTAACCAAATCGTTAGAGCCGTTTCCAAGAAAATTAAAATTTTCCATGTAAAGGGTACTTTAGGGAAGGGCTATTTCTTTCAAAATCTTCGCGTCATATCCTTGAAAGACATTAAAGTTAAATCCCAACTTTGGTTTTTAACCGACTTTTCGTTTTTGAGTTATACTGTCCACAAACTGACAGACGCGCACACAACCTATTTCTAAAAATGCTTTTTGGATTCAGGGAGTCTCAAAACATATATTTCCGGTGCAATCTCGACATCGAATTTGTGGGTGGAATACAATACTTCCTCTACTTACCAGTAGAGAATGTTAAAAAAAAAAAAAAAAAAAAAAAAAAAAAAAAAAAAAAAAAAAAAAAGACAGTTTTGATAACAAAGGGATTAACTTAAGATTAGAGACAGTTGTGTGATTTATATTAAGATGAACATTTTGCAGTTATTGTTTACTTTAGAATGAAGCTGAAAACATGCTTCGAACTAATACACAAAAACGAAAGATTTATTTTTTACTCTTAAAGGGTGCATATATCCTATTAAAACATGACACTCAACTATTAGGTATGGCAAGAGTGTCAAAGAGCACGTTTTTCTGTCTTAGATCAATGATCAAGTAATCTATAACAAGTGATGTTATGTTACAGGTCGCTTTGTGCGTGGTGTTCGCCGCCGCCGTCTCAGCCACCCCCGGCTACTTGGGTCTCGCCGCCCCTTATGCCGCCCATGTGGCCGCCCCCTACGCCGCCGCCCATGTAGCTGCTCTGGCCGCCGCTGAACACAGTGGTGCCTACATCCACGACCCCAGGGGTGACCACGCCGTCCCCTACATCCACGACCCCAGAGGAGATGTCGATCTTCACTCTGCTCGTGTGGTAGCTGCTGTCCACCCCTACGCTGCCGTCCCCGCCGTGGCCGCCGCCCATGTTCCCTATGCCGCCGCACTTCCCTATGCCGCCGCCATCCACGGAGTTCCCGCTATCCACGGAGTCCACGCCGCTCTCCCCGCCCCCGTAGTGGACACCCCCGCCGTCGCCGCCGCCAGGGCTGCCCATCTGGCCGCCAAGGCTGCTGCCCATGCGCATCTTGGTTAAACTTGACTGAACCATCGATATTTATTATACCTGGACACCAGTCTCGTCATATTCACCCACAGCAGGGCTATGTTGTTCATGATATTGATCAATAAAAATAGTTGAGTTTGTCTAAAACATTGTGTTTCAACTTTCTCTACTATATACCTATAGTAAGTATTCCACACCAAAACTCCAAATTTGTCCAGATTTCACCGGAAATATTTATGAGTTGATATTATCCTTCAGCATCTCTCGAGTATGCAACTTAAAGATTTTGAACAAAATCTCCCAATCCAAACCATCCTTTACATGTAAAATTTCCCTAAATGTTCGATTTTCTAAAAAAATCTCTTAAACCTGATATTATAAAACCATTTGTTCGAACTATCACGGAAGCCATTTAAAAGAATTTTAACAATTTAGGTAATCTTTATCAACAAATACTATAAAACGTATATAATTCCTAAAAGATGGTACAGTACACATGTTAATACATTTAAAAGGGACAAAATGAATATATGTGATAATTACAGAGGTATAAGTTTCATGAATGTAGGCTATAAGTTGTATACAAAAATCATAAGCAAACGTCTAAGTATAATTACAGAACCGTTATTACTAGAAAATCAAATGGGATTTAGAAAAGGAAGAGCCTGCATAGTTAATATATTTTCTATTAAGCAAATTGTGGAAAAGAGAAGAGAATATAATTTAGAAACATGGTAGACTAGCACTAGACAAGTGTTAGACAAAAACAATCTGAGCGTTGCACTCACATGACTTTCTCTACTCTAGTACTAACCATTCTGACAGTCTTATTCTTATATTTTCTTCGTGTTAGTTGAGATAAACATTCATAGAAATTATCGTATTATGTTCTTGTAGGTACAAGGAGAATATGGGAATACAGTAGGTCTTCGGTGATAGTCAAATCTTTTAAATCCCGTTCGCTTTGTACGGTTAACATATAAAAAATGAATAACGATGTTCCATTTGACAGAAGTAGTTCTCCAAAACTCATACAAATAACAAGGCATATCTCCGAAATGGTTCACTCAACAAACAAATTTATTGAGGCATAGATCGTGTATTTTAGAAAGATCTACATTTTTTGTATAGTAAGATTTGGTCTATGTCTTACAGTTACACAAGAGTCATCCAGAGTAAATACTACAGGGGCTATAGCCAGAAAATTCAAGATATACATTTTATTTGTTATAAAAATATCTCAAACAGTTTAATCAAAATCGTTAGAGCCATTTTCAGGAAAATAAAAATTTTCGAAAAACGTTCCATGTAAAGGGTAGTTTAGGGTGGGGCAATTTTCTTCAAAATCTTCGTGTCGCATCCTTGAAAGACATTAAACTTAAATACCAACTTCGGTTTTTAAGCGACTTTTCGTTTTTGAGTTATGCTGTCCACAGACAGACAAACATACACACGGCCCTTTTTCTAAAAATGCTTTTCTTTTTTATTTATTTATTTTTTTATTTTTTTATTCAGGGGTCTCAAAACATATTTTCAGTGAAATCTAGACATCGAATTTTTGGGTGGAATGCAATACTCCTCTACTTTACTATAAGTAATAGAGAAAGTAATAGTAACGTATAATTTATTAAAATATTGTGCTCGAGTATTAGATAGTGATAAATTCAAGATGGAAATGCTTTAAACCGAACAATCACTGTTGAATATTCTGCCATTTTATCGACTTTTTGTATTGTTTTCACCTTAACACATCAACGAGCAAATCCAACCCTATAGCATGCTTTTATAAGTATTAATATTTTCTAAGGTATTTGTAGCCTCCTGTGGTTCTTTCACTTCATCCCTTCCTTCTTGGGGTGATAGCCACAATGGATCTATCTAGGCGAGGTATGCCTATACCTATAAGTTAAATTGACATGAAGTTAATGATATAAAAGTGTCTATTTTATTCATTGGATACTTTCAGCTCATCATTTTTTGTCATTTTATAAACCTTGTTTTTTTATGCAGTCGTATGTGAAACGCACGTTTTCATAACTATAGCTTCCTTCTTAATAAAACCAGTTTTTATAACTGCCAGGTTCTTGTTAGCTTCTTGTTGCTGTCTTTAGGAATATACAACTTCCGCTTTACTCTGGAAATTCTCAGCTCGTTTTAAAATTAAGAGTTCTAGAGATAAGACTAACGAGACAGTTTCACGTTGATCAAAGTTGCTAAATGCGTTTATACAGCGCAGTAAATGTTTGCAAGCTTGTATAAAGCAATTCAGGGCCTTCACATGACACTTCCTGTTTCATCGCCATGTGAGGTCGCCATCTTGCTCAACGTTTCCAACAAACTAACAAAACCTACGAAATTATTATACAAGTTGGAAGGTATTGCTTCGGCCATATGCTAACCAGCGATTCTGCATCATGAGTTTAATAAATACAATAGAATTATTTGTGTCAAATATTTGGAATATTTGGTGCCATCTAGATTCTTGACAAATGAATATAGATAGTTTGTTTCATTAACTATCATGCAACCATTGTTCACACAATGATTGTGCGACTGTAACCATTTATAACCATTCATGAAGAAGTTGATCCTTTATAAATTTTTTCCTATTCGCTTTAAATAAATACGGATATTATTCTCTCTCTTTCTCTCTGTCTCTCCATTTCACGCTCATTCCATCCTTTCCCTGTCTCCATACAACTTCTGTTGTGATGCTTTGATAACTAAACTGTTTTTTTGTGGCGTTAGAAACTTTAAAATATAAGAGGAGGTTTTGGATCCAGAGGACATAGATAAATATTGCATTTTCAGTGAAATCTCGAAAACAAATTTTTGAGTAGAATTTTTGATAGCAATTAGTTACATTAGAAGCTAACAGATATAGTACTAAAATAATTACAGTTTCTCGTGCTAATATTCCGAAACCTTTAATTATATACCTTCAAACAATGGACAACTCGCTTCTTGTTTACCTGATTACCCTCCCCTTATGTAGGACTCACGCCTCCTAGGACCGCCTAGGGTTAAATGCCTGTTGGGGAGCAGAGTGAAGACCTGGAAGCGGATGATCAGCCAAGCACCAGGTATGATAGTGAAGAAGAGAATGATATTAAATGCAGACGAAATCGATGAATGGAAAGGTGATAATGGAGCAATTAATGGAATAATGGCGGGGGAAACCAGAGAAGCCGGAGGCCGCTTTGTCCACCACAAATACCTGAAGCGGGTCACTGGGATCGAACCCGGGCCACCAAGGTAACATGCCGGGTAATATGCTACCCTCTGGTTTCCGAGGCCGCGCGTTCAAATCCGGCGGAGGGTGATGGATTTTTTTTTCGGACGTAAAAATCCTTAGTATGACTTCTTTTGAAAGGGAAGTTAACCTGGTGGTCCCTTGTCGTACATTTACAGCAAGTAAAATAATATAAAGCTGATAAAGAGACATCTGAGCAAAATTAAGTAGTCTCCAAATATAGAACGGGATGCTGAGAACTACAACAGTTAAAAAAAAAAAAAAAAAACACAACTTCAATTTTGGCATAAAAAAGGTGACATTCAAAATGGAGAAGTTATCACAAGTAACATAGGACCTCTGACCTAACCGACTAATTCTCGGGCGGCGCCAGAGAATTTATCTTGGAAGGTCAGACCGTTGAATGACACTTATCTGGACTACTTCTTAAATAAAATATGAATTTAAATACTATAATTATGGAAAGAGTTGATCAGAAAATCTTAAATTCTATAATATAAAATAGCCTAAATACATTCATTTCGATTAATGCAGTTCGACTTAGCACTGCCAACAGAAGAAAATGACACTCAAAAATTACATGTATTTCGATTTTCTCTTGTTCTCAAATAAATCTCACTTTAGTTACGAAATAACCTTTCTTCTGGAACAATACATTAATTATTAAAAGAACAATTGTTAAAACACAATTGTCACATTGAAATGGAGTGCTATTTTGAATGTTAATCTATTGTAATGTGTAATAAATTATTTTTCAGCAATTTGTGAGATACATTAGCGACACTGACTAAATAAAGGAATGACCAAGTTGATACGGAAATTCATTTTTTTGACTCCGGTAGTCTGACGCGTCTTGACCAACAGTTTCCTTGTGTTCATCAACGGTCGGTATAGCTCAATTTATGTCAATGAGTTATTTCAAGTATTAAAACTCACGACAACCTTAGCTCCTGTGTCATTTTTTTAACCAACGCCCATGCATACCCTGAGGATAAAATTCAGGTCTACTGTAGCAGCCGTGGCAAAGATGCAGAAAGAACTCCAATAGTCGACCAACGCAGGAAAGCAAAGCAGTCTTCAAGAAACGTGAAGAAATACAGCATCATATTGGCGACACAACGAGGCATTATTTAATTTTGCATCAGTGATAATTCGTATATGATAATTTAGTCCCTCTGTGTATGAAGTAGTCTTAATTCAAATATCACCAGACTTAAGTCATTTTTCCCAGTTATTATTCGAAGTTATGTTCCAGTGACCTTCGGTAAAATGTCTCCTTCTTCTCCTCCTTTTTCTTCTCCTTCTCCTCCTTCTTCTCCTTCTCCTCCTTCTTCTCCTTCTCCTTCTTGTTCTTCTCCTCCTCCTTCATCTCCTTCTCCTTCTCCTTCTTCTCCTCCTTCTTCTCCTTCTTCTCCTTCTCCTCTTTCTTCTCCTCCTTCTCCTTCTTCTCCTTCTCCTTCTTCTCCTCCTTCTCCTTCTTCTCCTTCTCCTTCTTCTCCTTCATCTCCTTCTCCTTCTTCTCCTTCTTCTCCTCCTTCTTCTCCTTCTTCTCCTTCTCCTCTTTCTTCTCCTCCTTCTCCTTCTTCTCCTTCTCCTCTTTCTTCTCCTCCTTCTCCTTCTTCTCCTCCTCCACCTTCTCCATCTGCTCCTCCTCCTCCTTCTTCTCCTTCTCCTCCTACTCCTCCTCCTCCTTCTTCTCCTCCTCCTTCTCTTCCTTCTTCTCCTTCTTCTCCTCCTACTCCTCCTCCTCCTTCTTCTCCTCCTCCTTCTCTTCCTTCTTCTCCTTCTTCTCCTCCTTCTCCTTCTTCTCCTCCTTCTCCTTCTTCTCCTTCTCCTTCTCCTCCTCCTTCTCCTTCTCCTCCTTCTTCTCCTCCTCCTTCTCCTCCTTCTTCTCCTTCTCTTCCTTCTCCTTCTTTTCCTTCTTCTCCTCCTCCTTCTCCTTCTCTTCCTCCTTCTCCTTTTCCTCCGTCTCCTTCTCCTCCTTCTTCTCCTTCTCCTTCTCCTCTTTCTTCTCCTCCTTCTCCTTCTCTTCCTTCTTCTCCTTCTCCTCCTTCTCTTCCTTCTTCTCCTTCACCTCCTTCTCTTCCTTCTTCTCCTTCTTCTCCTTCTCTTTGTTCTCCTCCTTCTCCTTCTTTTCCTCCTTCATCTCCTCCTTCTCCTTCTCTTCCTCCTCCTTCTTCTCCTTCTCTTCCTTCTTCTCCTTCTTCTCCTTCTCTTTCTTCTCCTTCTTATCCTCCTTCTCCTTCTCCTTCTTCTCCTTCTTCTCCTTCTCTTTCTTCTCCTTCTTATCCTCCTTCTCCTCCTCCTTCATGTCCTCCTTCTCCTTCTCCTCCTTCTTCTCCTTCTCCTTCTTCTCCTCCTCCTCCTTCTTCTTCTACACTCCATGGATTAGGCAGATTGCCTGTTCAGTTCCATCTCTTTTTTGGGCGTACCACATCCCTTCTTCCTCGTGGTTTGTCTCATATATTTTCAGTGGCATTCCTTTGTCACACATTCTAGTTAGAGATTGTTTACAGTTCTCTCTGGTCTCTTCCATTTTATCATTTATTTTATATATACCTAGTTCTACTCACATATCCTTGTTACGAAACATTTCTTCTAGTGCAATTTTTCACCCTTCTCAAAAATCTCATTTCTGTGGCTTGTAATTTACTTTTATCTCTCTCATTCATAATCCAGGACTTACTACCACACTTCAATACTGGTACTGCCATTGTTTTATAAAATTTGGGTTTATTCCTTGTTTTATTTTGTAAATTCTTGTTACTGTGCCGCATATTTGGTGGTATTTGTTTATTTTGCTTTTTGTCTCTTTACCTCTGTCGAAACTTACATCACAGCCCAAATATTCAAAGTGAGATATTAATTGTTCTAATATTATACCTTCTGTCATAATTTTGGATCATTGAGGATAATTTCCTCTGTGTACCATCATTTTGGATTTACTTGTTGATATCTTCATGTCAATTTTTACTTTCTCTACTGGTAAGTAGGGGAAGTATTGTATTCCACCCAAAAATTCGATGTGGAGATTACACCGGAAATACATGTTTTGAGGCCCCCTGAATCCAAAAAAAGCATTTTTAGAAAGAGGTCCGTGTGTGTGTCTGTGTGTGTCAGTCTGTCAGTCTGTCAGTCTGTGGACAGCATAACTCAAAAACGAAAAGTCGGTTAAAAACCAAAGTTGGTATTTAAGTTTAATGTCTTTCAAGGATGCGACACGAACATTTTGAAGAAAATAACCCCACCCTAAACTACCCTTTACATGGAAAATGTTTCGAAAATTTTGATTTTTTTGAAAATGGTTCTAACGATTTATATTTTTATGACAAATGAAATGTATATCTTGAATTTTTTGGCTATAGCTCCTGTAGTCGTATTTACTTTGGACGACATTTGCATAACTGGTAAACCGTTAGAGATAGACCAAATCATACTCTACAAAAAATGTAGATCTTACTAAAACACAAATTTATGTGCTAATACATTTTCTTGTAGGGTGAACCATTTCGGGGATATTCCTTGTTGTTTGTGTAAGTTTTGGAGGACTTATACTTTTGTCAAATGAAACATCGTTCATTCTTTATATAACAGTGCAAAGAGAACGGAATTTGAAAGCTTTAAAAGATTTGACTATCGCTCAAAACCTACTGTATTCTAATATTCCTCTTGCACCTACAAGGAAATAAGCAATAAGATAATTTCTGCAAATGTTTATCTCAACTAACACGAAGAAGATATAGGAATAAGAGTTTGTAAGAATTGTTGTTAAGATACCTACTCAGAATCTTCGGTAAAACACATAACGTTGCGTGTTGATGGTAAATGAGGCCTGGGTACTATACTTTGTTCAAGACTATCTTGCTAATTTGAAGTGAATATTCACGCATATGCCTCTACGGGAGACTGAGCCAGTGATGCAGGAAGGGCAATGAAAGAAGAAAATAAAAATGTAAAAGAGAAAAAGAAAGCTACACTATACAGTAGAAGAATAAGTAGGGTGTCCTGTTGTGCTCCAAGCTCAGCTACCTGGCCATGGTCCTTTTCTACATCTCCCTCTCTTGATTTCGGTTATTCATGCGGAAATTCCGAACTGCCGCCGCCGGAGCACATACCAGTTCAGCTGTGAACTTCACCAGGATGTTGCCATGATGCGGGCGGATGCTGCTATTTTGTTCTTTCCCTATGTTACGTTCGTGTAACACTATATTATTACACCAGCTGGTCTACACAAGCTTTTCAAACTGAATTACTAATTAATTTTGTGTTCTTCACGTTATTTATACAATTATTCCTCAATGATTTAGACGATTTTTATAATGAATTTTTCCCTTTACCCTTTAAAATTGTAATTCCAGTCCCGACTATTCATAATAATGGATGAAAAGGTTCCTGATATTCATGTCCAATCTAGTGGGAGTAAATTTCTTATATTTTCTGATTCATTAAGCTCTCTCCAAAGTCTCAGAGATCGTTCAACTGACCTCCAACTGTTCCAAGATATCCACAGTTTTTATTCCATTGCTCTAAATAAAAAGAAAATAGTTACTTTCATTTGGGTCCCTTCACACTGCGGCATTAAGGGCAATGAAGAAGCGGACAAAGCTGCTAAAGAAGCAAGTCGGCTTACAGACACACATGAACATCAAGCAGTACCTTATCGTGATATTACAAAGTACTTCTCCAGACTAATAAAAACAAGATGGAAACAGGCCTGGAATCAATCGCCTCCAGAAAAACTACACATGGTAAGGAAAGGAGACACTAGTTCTTCCCCTGTCTATTCTCTTAGCAGGAAAGAGCAGGTGATTATCTCACGTCTCCGCATTGGTCATACAAGGATAACCCACTCATACCTCCTCAGCAAAGGCCAGCCACCACAATGTGAAGTCTGCAACACCCGCCTCACAGTAAAACATCTCCTCACAGAATGCAAGCAATACGCTATACATCGACAGCTTCATCACATCACTGGAGACTTATCCACCATTCTGAACACGCCATCCAACCGCAGAGGGGTGTTATCATTTCTCAAAAATACAGGCTTACATACGAAAATATAATATGAAGGATATTTTTGTTGTACTGATTTGTTGATTATATTCTCATGTTTTTGGTTATATAATTGTAACAAGTTTATTGTATACCGCTGTATTATATAGAATAGTCGCGATATGACTTAATTGTAAAAGCGACTCTAAATAAATTAAAAAAATAAAAGACCTGAAAGATCGGTGGAATGTGTTACCTCCTAAACACTCCAAAGTCATCCAAATAACCTGAACAAGCACCAGTCGGATTGATTAATAATTTTTTTACTTTCCCTATCACATATATAGAGAAAAAGCATTGCATTCCACTGGAAAATTCGATACCAACATTTAACCAGAAATACACGAATTGAGGAGCCCCTTGAATCAAAGAAAATGCATGTTTAGAAAAAGTTACGCGCGCGCTCGTATGTGTGTCTATGTATGTCTGTCCGGTCCATAGATTCCACTAGTCCCCGACAAGCATCTGACCCTATAACTCTTTCTCCACTAATGGTGCACCATACACCATTTTTTTCGTCATGAAGGAGCATTTCCGCAGAAGTTCCGCAGAGATCCAATGACAATTATTTTGTGTACACATATATCCATGAAGGTGGAACCAAGCCTCGTCCGTGAAAAATATTAAATGTGGGTCAATTTCGCCATTACACACAGTATTGAGAGTCCACTCAAAAAATGTGCGCCTAATTACAGAATCACCTGGTTGAAGAGCATGTGCCACAGTTATTTTGTATGGTTTTAACTTCAGCTCTTTGCAAAGAGCCATAAGAAATGCCTGTGTTGTGAAAGACGCCTAAACAATATTTGGGGGGAATTCTCCAAACGATGACGGCCTGGAGCTTTTGCACCTGGAATCTTTCTGCAAATCGCACTTGCACCTGGCGAGATGACAGTTAGTACATACGAGTGTAAATAAATAAATAATACACCTATGCAGTAGAAAACAAATGCTGAGCCATAATACACTTTAAGACTAAGTATAGGATTAAATAATAAAGCACACTGGTAATAATGCAGCCGCACGATATCGCGTCAGCTCAATACTGATTGTGAGTAGAGCAGAGAAAAACAAATGATGCTCGTGACCTTCTGTATATCAGCTGCTGTATGTGTGATAAATGGATGAACAGCTCCAATATGCCTCATGGGTTTGTACCCTGATAAACAAGGTAAGCCATGTTTCGCCCAGCGTAAACAAGATAAGGCGCGCGCACTGGCCCAGAGTACTACTTAGCAAAGCGCATTGGAAAGAATGTGAAACTGCCGAGATGTTTACGGGAGCTTATCGCACAAACACGGCTGGACATGTATGTACATTCTGTTCAGATGCGATCATATACCCAGGACAGCAACGTCTCATATATCGGCAGGCGCGAGAGATAATCTATTTGTGTTTTATCACTGACTATGCGCCAGTTGCTATTGTTTCGCTGTTCTAATAAACAAGATAAGAACCGATCATAGCGCTCGACAGCCAAGGTAAACACAATAAGGCATGCGCTCGCCCGGGGTAAACACGATAAGCTAAGCGCTCGCCCAGCATTAGCAAGATAAGGCGCGCGCTCGCGCAGAGTAAACACGTTCTTCCGTGGTTTCCCCACGTCACTTAGGCGAGTGCATTCTTTCATATCACAGTTTCCTTTTCATCATTTCCCCTCATTCCATTTTCTTATCAGGTCAAGTGAGTGGTGTTATTGACGATGCCGGAAAGATGGCGCCGATGCCTGCGCAAGGTAACTGCTGTTCTTGGTGCCAGGTGGCGTTTGGGCGGCCACTGTCCTCCGTCGAGGGGGGACACCTGTGCGACACCCATTGGAACAACAGAGCGGGGTAGGGGGACACACGTGCAACATCTGACGCCCGGTATGGCTACTCGGCGGGGCCTAGCGCCGGAATGAAGAAATCTCACCATCTGTTAGGGACTTCTGCGCGTCTGTGAAGCCTGTCTAACTGCAACCCGTGGCACCCTGTGGTTCCGTCACCTCATCCCTGCCTCCTTAGGAGAGATAGCCACAACAGATCTGAAGGTGTCTCCCTCCGTGTTTACCTTATACCAGGTATGGGGACGAGGGGTGACAGCAGTGCAATCGAGTATTTACCCTCTCCACTTACTGACACAATTTGAACGACTGGCCAGTTCTGTGAGATAGACGGACAATAGCGGGAGGCGTGACCTGATAGCTAATCGCTGTGAGGCAGTGGATAGGGTTAAAACTAACATGACACACTGAGTCAGTTCTCCCCATCTATGACCTATACCCAAACCTAGAAGTGAAATCCTTACTATGAACACAAAAGTCATGGCTATTAATAGGAATGCTTAGGTATCTCAGTGAATAATATGTTTTCAAAACATCTGTAGACATAAAATTCAGCCATTTTTAACGAGCAACTAAAAATGTATTTCAACCTCTATTTGGCTAGAAAGACCCAGCAAAGCTTCCAAAACCAATACCTTCGACTCTGTATTAAGAATATGTCAGGCCGGGAAGAACCGCGACGCTAACCACGTCCCACCCTTCTGTACCGCACCTCACTCATAACACCTGTAGGCCTTGGTCCGCAAGGGGCTTACGAGTAGTGATTAAGAATATGAAACAGACCTTTTGTTTAAACATATATTTTTAAATACCCAGTTTAGTTGATCGGCTTATTTACATTTAATTAACATTAGTGTTAATAAGGTTTAAAGTAATTTGTAACGTCATTTTATTATCTCGTCCATTAATACTAAAGTTTTTTCTTTTCTTTCCTTTCCTTTCTTTCTTTCATTTCCTTTTTTCCCTTCCTTCTTTCCTTCTCCTTCCTTCTTTCCCTTCCTTCTTTCTCTTCCTTCTTTCCCTTCCTTCCTATTTCCTCCCTCCCTTCCTCTCTCCCTCCCTCCATCTCTTGGTTACTTCCTCCCTTCCTTCTCTCTTCCTCCCTCCCTTCCTCTATCCCTCCCTTACTTCCTTTCTTCTTTCCTTCCTCCCTCCCTTCCACCCTCCCTTACTTCCTCCCTCTCTTCTTTCCTTTCTTCCCTTCTCTCTCTTTCTTTCTCTCATTCTCTCTCTCTCTCTCTCTTTCTATCTTTCTTTCTCCCTTCAGAGTGTGCTGTTCTGAGCCTCTTTCAAATCTCTCGGGAGTTCCAAAGTTATGTGTCCGCAATTAAGAACTCCTAATTTAAAAAATACATTTGACAGAAATATCGCGAAAATAAACCAGCAACTCCGTGGTGCTTTGCCAGCATTGTCGCTTTACTTCCCAGATGTCCTACGTTCGACTACTGGATGGGAAGGGGGGGGGGATTTCTTATTATCTGTAATAATGGCCAAAGAATTAAAGAGATCTTACAAACGAAGTAGTAAACAAATTAGAAAAAAGTGGAATTATAACCGTGTCCTAAAATGAGTGCTGGATCACAAAAAGATATTCAAATAGAATGAAGACACTTCAAGAAGCACATTATGAAACCGGAGCTTGAAGGGCGCTGGGAAGCGTTTTGAGTGATTTTGGACTAAAATGTCCTCCACGGTCTTGGGTAACATGCTAGCTTCTGGTTTTTGGGGTCGCGGGTTCAAACCCGGCGGAGACCGATGGACTTTTTCGGGCATAAAAATACTTAGAGTGGCTTGCTTCGGAAGGGAAGTAAATCCTATGGTCCCATATCGTAGATCTACGGCACGTTAGAGAGTTTCAAGTCTGATAAAGAGGCCTCTGAGCAAAGTTACGTTGCCTTTCATGGGACCCTGAGAACTAAAGAGTGTTAATAAACAAATAACAATTTCAATTTTTGCAATATAAATATGCTGTATTTTTAAAGGGGAATAATTTTGTTTAGTTTTAAGATGCAGCCACAAAACCTTTACCACTCGATTAGCATACTTTGTAAATTTAATCAATACTAAGTCTAGACTCCCAAACTAATTTTTGTATCTTATAATAATTAATTTTAAAATATGCAAAGGCGTGAATAGAATTCTATTCTTTTGGTCAGCTACAACTTCTCAAAAAATGTGTATATAACTAAATAACCCCACGGCGCAACAGCCCTTTTCAGACTAAGCACTACTGCCCGGCCGCTGCGTCCGCCACCATAAGCTGCAAGGGAATATATGTTTATAGAACTGTTCTGACATTGGAAGTGAATTCCTTTATGCATTTATTCTTTTACCGTAATTTAAAACAATTTTCAGCACTTAATATAATTTTTGCTGCAAACTGTTAAGTTAAAAAAAATTGTTTTGTTCCGCAATTTCTAAATCTTGTAGTTCTTATCTGAATATTTTAAAACTTTTTGCACATGCTGCTCTATCAGTATTATACTAAGCCTGTTAAGAACTTTACCAGATATAGTTAATAACTTTACGGGGGAAAAAGTTGCTTTTGTTGCACACGTTGCAGAAATCGTAATTTTGAAAATACTGATAAACAAAACAGGCTATAGTAATTGTTTCACTCTTCTGATTGTTTCAGTAAACATTTTTAATCATTTATATAATTTTTGTAAGAATTTATCCTCAGGAGCTGCATGAAGTACATCATGATATCTTGAGCAATTTAAATGTGGGGGAAAACTATATGCCAGTTTTTTAGTTCATTCTCTCTGGATTTCTGCTGAAAATTTGGACAAGATTGGTCACAAATTACATCGTATGGAACATTTTAATGCGCAAAAGTGTAAGAAAAATCAAAATAAATACAGGTCATTAGACATGTGCTCTTGGACATTTAAATAATCACGTGTTTAAACTTTGACCGCCTCCGTAGCGCAGTTGGTAGCACGTTTGCCTCTGGCGCGGAGGACCCGGGTTCGATCCCCGGTACCAGCATGGGGATTTTATCCCCTCTGGGAGGTCTGGCACGGGGTGCACTCAGCCTCGTTAGGTCCCGGGGGGACCAATTGAGGAGCTACTTGATGGAGAAGTAGCGGCCTCAGGCCTAGAGGACCGCATAACTGGCCGGGAGGGCTCGGGGCGCTGACCACGTCCCACCCTCCAGTACTGCACCCCACCAATGACGCATGTGGGCAGAGTTGGGGGACGCAGCGGCTGTCGCGCCGGTTTTTTTTTTTTTTTTTTTTTTTTAGTTTTAGTGTTTAAACTTTAAAACGCTCTTTATGTAATTATATGTAAGGAAATGAATGTAGTTGAAGCTAAAGTTTGAAACTATTTTCCACATTATATTTTCTCGCAAAATTATTACGTGAAAACATGTCGTGGTATTGCAACAGAATGTTATAGTTCCAAACACAGAATCGTCGTCTCAAAAACAAAGTACATCTGCTTCTAGCAGGAAAAAGAGGGGTCCCGGATACGGCGCCTGTTCCCTCGGTAGCTCTGCTTTAAATTCAATGGATAGATTTGTCAATATTAGCCTAGCCTCTCTGCCGCTGGTTCGGTGCATGTGTGTTTACACCCTGGTACATATTCCCCGACAAAGTACAGAAAAAACAAACACACCTACATTTTTATGAACTTTTCTGCATTGGATTTGAGATTTCAAAAGCATTTGCAAACAAAGCCGCGATTCTAATCGTTTATAGCTGCTAGAAAGTAACTCTTGAATCGGAATCATAGTGTGTTTCGTAACTTGACTAACTGTGAAGGTGCTATTGTGAAAATAACGTATGTAACAGGCTAGAAAACGCACAAAATTGATCAATATCGTCTTCGATCCGTATGTGTTGTCTGTATTTTTTGTGTGAATGTTTCTTTCTTTTTTCTTTCTTCTTTTTTTTTTCTTTTTCCTTCCAAGAGTCAGCTGATTGGCTCCGCCTTTGAATGCGTGCCGGTCTGTATCCCCTCAGGAAAAAAACGGGGGGAAGGGAGCGGCATGCAGTGTTGGGTGGGAGTGGAGAGGGGAGAGAGAGGATGGGAGGGGATTCAAACTTGTCTCGATCGTTCGTGTGTAGGGGACGGCGGGTAGGAGCGCGGGCTGTGTGTGCCGAGAACTTAAAAATGCCGCCGCAGCGCGCTCCGAATCAATACAGCGGCACGACTCCACGTGACCAGGGCTCGGCCAATGGGAGGACGTCACAAACTTTTCGCTCTCGAGTGGATGTGGTGGTGGAACACACTGGCGACGGGTGCGCCTTCAGGCGGGAGGTGCTGGAAATCAGTCAGTAACTGTGAGTCCGAGGTGAAGGTGGGGAGCATAATGTTGTGCTGTGTGACTGTTGGTGCATCACTCTCGATGCGACGATGTAGTTAAAATATTGCGACAAGTGTTCCACGCGACAGATGCTGTTTACTTGTGATGTGACAATAAGACTGTGCTGTGGTGTAGGCAAAGTGTCAGCCTAGTGTTTAAAGTGTAGTGTTTCTCGAAAACAACGAAATGGAGGAAGGACAAGTCCTGTTTACGGAACTGCCACCGACGTTGGTGGCTACGACAACGCTTCATCGGCCGCATCAACACCACCACCACCATCACCACCGACACCACCCGTATCATGCGACGACGTATCTGCATCAACCCCACCTCACGATCACGCAGCATACGACGACCACCACGACAGCCAGTCATCTGCAATCCCAAACGCTTCTACATCAGTCCCCGCACCTCAACCAGAACCAACTACAGTCGGCGACGGCGACGCCCGAGAAGAATCAAACCCACGTGTCGTGTCTGTATCCGGAGATTCTAGCCCTCATCTTCGGGTACCTGGAGGTGCGGGATAAGGGTCGGGCAGCACAGGTGTGCGCGGCTTGGCGAGATGCCGCCTACCACAAGTCTGTGTGGCGAGGGGTCGAGGCCAAACTACACCTGAGGCGAGCCAATCCCTCGCTTTTCGCTAGTCTCGTGCGCCGGGGAATCCGGCGTGTCCAGGTCCTTTCCCTGCGTCGCTCGCTCCGCGACGTCGTCCAAGGCATCCCCAACCTTGAATCCCTGAACCTGAGCGGGTGTTACAACGTCACGGACATAGGACTCGCGCACGCCTTCGTATCGGACGTGCCATCGCTCACCCAGCTCAACCTATCCCTCTGCAAACAAGTGACGGACACTAGCCTAGGGAAGATCGCGCAATATCTGAAAAACCTCGAGGTGCTAGAACTGGGTGGTTGCTGCAACGTCACGAACACGGGACTGCTGCTGATAGCGTGGGGACTGAAGAATCTGAAGAGACTTAACCTCCGTTCCTGCTGGCATGTTTCGGACCAAGGCATCAGCCACCTAGCGGGACTCAACCGTGACACCGCTGACGGCAATCTTGCTCTAGAGTATCTCGGCCTCCAGGACTGTCAAAGGCTCTCCGACGAGGCTCTCAAGCACGTTTCCGTTGGTCTGACGGGCCTCAAGAGCATAAACCTGAGTTTCTGCGTCAGCATAACGGACAGCGGTCTCAAGCATCTGGCGAAGATGGTGTCCTTACGGGAACTCAATCTCCGCTCCTGCGATAACATCTCAGATATAGGGATGGCATATCTGGCCGAGGGTGGATCTCGTATCTCTTCTCTAGATGTTTCCTTCTGCGACAAGATCGGGGACCAGGCGCTCGTCCACGTGTCTCAGGGCCTCTTCAACCTGAGGAGTCTCTCCCTCAGCGCCTGCCAGATCTCCGACGAGGGCGTCTGTCGCATCGCCAAGACCCTTCACGACCTGGAGACGCTCAACATCGGACAGTGTAGCCGGATCACGGACAAGGGTCTACATACCATCGCAGACTCGCTCAAGAATCTCCGTTGCATCGACCTGTACGGCTGCACCCGCATCACCACGTCGGGTCTGGAGCGCATCATGAAATTACCGCAGCTAAGTACCCTCAATCTGGGCCTCTGGCACGTCAGGTGAAACGCGACGTCTACGGGAAACTCCCCGCCTCGCGGTGCTAACTCGGCGGCAGCTGCGGCCGGTATTGCTGCCTCTGCCGCCGTATCTACCGCCGCTAACGCTCTGTTTGCCAAACCCATTTGAATTACATAACTCCGTCTCTAAAACATTTGACATGTTACCAAACACTATTTATACCTACTAAACCACGTTACTCCTTTATAAACACACATTTGGCATTCTGTTCTAGATATTACTTTTTCCAAAGCATTTAACCATTGAAATTATTTTTATGACACATTTTAGACCTTCAATTTACGTATCTTTGTTTCACTGATTCTATGACAGCTTTGTATTAACAGTTGTTAATAGCACTAATTTAATAATTGTATATTACCAGTTCTTTTTAAACATAACACTTGACAACTAGAAATGGTCACTTAGCACATTTTAATAACGAAATTTCTCACCTAAGATAAAACTACTAACCACGAATTTCATTAAAACTGAAAGATTTTTAAGAATTGAGATCAAAAAATTAAGATGCTACAGATTTAAGAATAACTCCAGTTTCGTCATTGAAAGCCACGTCATAGAAACAATACAACTAAGGTAACACCAGTCAACATCAAAGGTATATTTGAAATATGGACGTCTCTGTGAAATGCACACAGAGGAGAATAATAAGCTCCAAGACTTATATCCAAAGTCAGTTTCCCTAAAGTCTTCTTAAACTAAAAGAAAAGAAAGAATATGTTCTCCCAAGAGACGCCCATATTTTGAAAATGCATTGAAGGTTAAGTTTGCCACAGTACATTTACGGTGCTGAAACAGAAAATGTTCATAACCTAGACTCGAACTCGAAGCACGTACATAGGCTTCGTAAATTGAAAAATTCCTCAAAGTTTTACTACATCGAAGCAGTTAAAGGCCATTCTCGATTTTACAACATGCTAAAATCTATTTTGCTAAGTTTGAGCAATTCTACTAGTTTAATTTCTGCTACACGTTGCATACTGCAGTAAAATGTGAATATATTATGCTTACAAAGAGTAATTATATATTTCTCAGGATGAAATGTTCATTGTTTCTTTTTTCTTTCTTAAATCTGTAGCATCAATGTCAGACTTAGTTTGATGTAATTAGTTTATTAATTCATAAACAAACTTTAAGTAATTAATAAATATTTCTTCAGAAAAGCAAAATATAACTAATTATATAAATATTTCTTTCAGAATGATTTGTTATATCTTGAGAAAAACTTCATTTTCTTTAAACTTAACTGATTATATTCATGAAGTATTCCTGCTGCAGAATTTAGAAAAAGAGGTATAAAATATTTCAATGTGTACTGCCTTGCTCCTTGGGTCAAAATCATATATTCTTAGAAAAAAAAAAACACATTAAAACTAAACTACTTGCATCAGACTGAGCCTTTCCTTTCTACAAATAAAATAGTTTTGAATAGTTAAGAATTTTTCAATTTTAATGGATATTCTAATGTATTCATTTACAAACCTAACCTCACTGTAGCATGCTTTGGCACTTTTTCATGCATATTTCACTTCTGAGTGTGTAACAGTCATACCAACTGATGAATAACATTTGCCCCTGTTATGAGTCTTTTGATTGCAACTAGTCAGATTTAACATTTCCTTGTTGTTAAATGTTTTAACAAGAAGATATAATAAGTGGGCAACATAACAATAAATAATAGATAAGAGATGACTGAATTATGTCAATTCTAATGGTTTATTTCGTGGCAACAGCAGCTGCAGCAACAAACAAAAGAAATGTGATGCTCATTTTTTCTTCCTAAAGACACAAAACTAAAGAAGCCGAAGACTTATATTAAAACAACATAATGTGATTTGCATAGATTTATCATAATTAGCTTTCAAGTTGAACTTCTACTTGCAATGGTAGATTGTGATTTCTTTTTAATTTGAGTGTTTGTTGATTTGTCTGTTTGTTGATGGTAGTGACTTCGAGAGCAAGGTACGAAAGTATGTAAGGAATGTTGTGATTGCTTTGAAGGCTCAGTTATTTACCTGAGAGGTTAGTGTGTGGACTGTCAAAAATGACGAAAATGTATAAAGTTTTGTTCACGATCAGTTTATTCTGACATTATTTTGTTTACATGCTATTACTGATTATACATCGGTTGAAATAAAAAAGTGTTATTTTTTTCCATCATATCATTTTTAAATAAGATCTCATGCATTGAACAAATCTCCTCAGCAATTCATAAAATCAGATATACAGGTTTCACAAATGCATTATCGCTTTTCAAAATAACACCCTTATACCCATTATCCAGTCCTTCAGCATTCATCAAGTGGATGTGCCTCTTACACTATTACTTTGATATAAAATTGACAACAGTATCCAGAAATATCTGGCAAAATTATGTTTTTTATCATTTAGCAGAATGGATGCGAGTAAAATTAAAATATTTGGAGAAGTTTATATTTTCAAATGCGGAAATAAAAGCAGTAACACGTTGCAGCCAAAAAATAGAGCCTATTGTCAAACTTTTTTATTTGGTGAAACATATGGTGTTGGTAAATTGTTGAAAGAGGAGATGAATTAATATATATACTCGTATGTTAATTCATCTTCATGTATATAGTTTATAAAGTTCGTTATTTTTAGTATCTAATAATTAACAGAACTAAAGTAGGACTTCTTAATAAAATGGTATCAATAAAATGAAAGAAAGAAACTTGGAACACAAATAATTTTACACTAAAGACAAAATAGAAGGGTTTAATTACTTGGCATAAAAAGCATAATAGGATTTCGTAGATATATCTAAATTAATATTGCACCTCAAACTAAAAGAATAAGTTTCTAGTATTCTTTGAAATATTAATACCTATTTTAATAAAAATTGTGTATCCTTTTTTTCTTTTTTTCGGACGAGTGCAAAAGTGGCAATTTATTTATAGTTTTTTGCAATTAAATGACACTAGAAACGAACTACATGCAGTTATGTCGGTTTTCCAAGTGAAAACTTCTAAGCAGAATCATCGTAATGCATAGAATAACTATAACGAAGTAAATGCACTTTACATTAGTATTCATTCCAGAGAATATTCTAAAATAGCGAGTTCAGCTTCGTGCTTCACAGACAAAAAAGAACAAAATGCCGGTTTGTATAGTCCTTCGAAATGGCGAAGTTAGGTAGTTGAAGATTCATTTTTTGTTCATGAATAGCAAGCAGTTGTAAGGCTCATCACCATTTTGTTCGCGAGGAGTTTTACAAGTCAAATGTTAACCTGCTTGGATAAGGCTGTAAAAGCACCTGAGAAGTGGATATTCACGCTCGCTGTCGGAAATATGCGGAAACAGATGTCCTCTCTTTGTACTGACACTTTATAGGGGAGTCTATATGGCTAGAAAGTGGTCCTAAAATATGGGTTTCTTTAACCTCTAGGAAGTACAATTTCGGGATAAAAACTAGATTGCCAAAGGATTGAATACTGTGTTGAGATAGTACGTCGTATTTGAACCTTTTAGTTTTCACCGAAAAGTATGTTGAATTCGGTCATAATTATGTACTTAATTTCATATCGTATCAGTGCCATTGAAAATTAGCGACTTAATGCACATTCTTTCCAAATTTACTCAAACTGTAGACTATATCTGCCACGAAAACAACTACACGTTTTCACGTTTAAATTCATCGTAGAGTTCTAATAAACAACCATGCAAGGGATGTTGGTAAGCGTTTTGAGAATCAGAGAGCTAATTTGTGGGACGTTCATTTTAAATTCGGAATATACACAAATACTTAAATGTACTCTACGGAAAGCCTATAAACTACGCGATTTTTCGACTAATGTCTTTGATCAAATGTTCTCGCGAACAATTGCCAATCGCAAATGAGTATTTCGTTAATATGTGTGCCTATTTCGGTTATTTTACTTTCATTTCGTAATATTTTGTATCAATAAAATGAAAGAAAGCGTTGCATTTTAACCAAGTCGCTACCGGTTTATCGTTTTGTGGTTATGAATTCCATAGCTTTTGTTTTATAAACAGAGGAGAATCGAGTTGCAATGGCTGGCCTAGTTCTCCTTAGGCGTTACGTTTTTTTATAATTATTAAGCATATTCGTAAAATAATGTAGAATTAGTATTTTCTCCAGGTTTCATTATGCTGAATCTATTAATTAAAATTAAAACAATGAAATTACTATAGACTCTTACACTGTTACAAAGTTGAAATACTTTCCATAAATAAAACGCAACAAAAACGCTACAAAAATGCAATGGATGTAGGTCTGCTTGGACATTAATATAGATTTTATTACCTAATTTCATATTAACTGTTTTTTTAATTGAAATAGATGGCATTGGTTTTGAACTTCTCTGAGTAATTCCGCTCGTGATTTCGGCACTCGTTTGGAGATAAATCTAGATTTTATTACTAAGCTTGATAATAAATGTTATCGATATATGTTTATTCATGAAATTAATATCTACATTTCCTTGAGCGTTGAGTTTCTTTAAATAAATACGCTTGTGATGTCAACTGTATGAAGTATTCAATAATTAGAAGACAAATTAGAAGATGAATACGCAAAATTGAAGTATATGTTAGAACGAAAATTTGAAATATAGGTAACGTGTGCTCACGAAAATCGTAAGAACCATATAGCAAAAACAGGAAAGGGTTGCAGTGCACTTTATGTAGCTATTCTTCGTAAAGTGAAAGAGCCTTGGCAGAACATGGGTTTTCATTCTTTGCATGTAATATAATATTTTGATGTTAAATCCTGTACTTAATGAAAGGCAAAAGAATAGGCTATTATGATAAACAGCTATAGCAGCACAATATTTGCATTAATATGTACTGGATATTGGGACAATTAGGCACTTCGTAAGTTAATGTAAAATTAAGTGACAAAAAATAAATGTACACTTCAAATTCAGGCGTCATAGTGCATAATATAATCAAAGCTTTGAAATTTGCCAGCACTAATAATTCAGTTCAGAGTTAAAATAATTTCCTATCAGCATATTCAGTTCATATTCTCACGTAAATAAAATTTAATGTTCAGTAAAGATAAAAGGTTTTACATGTCTACAAAATTTATCAGCGGAATGTTATGATCTCAAGTAAATGAAAACAGTTGAATTTTATGTAATTTGAATGCCGTTAGTATTTTGTAATAAAAATAAGAGTAATCTTTATGGCGGTCTTAATGTCCCATGTTTCTCTCCAAACTTTCATTATCTATTGTGAGCACTTAATATTTTATTTTAACGGTTGTCGTAATAATGACATAAATTCATTCTGGGATAATAAATTTTAGACGCAAAAAAGATAATTTTATCGTTGTTACTTTCTCTGCCTCTTACGCATTGTAAGCAAAGGAAATTTCACCGGAAATACACGTATTGAGACTATCTGAATAAGAAAAACACTTTGGAGAAAATAGTCGCCTTAAGTGTAAACAGGATTACTCAAAAACAAAATTTATTAGTCGCTAGACGTGGTATATAAAGCCCAACATCGTCGAAGGAAGCAACACGATTATTTCCAAGAAAATCTCTCTACCCCGAACTATCTTTTACAAGGAAAAATCTTCCTTATAACGGGTGATTCAATAGACTCCGAACCGGCTGCGCTGTATTTTGCTTGGCGCTCTTTGCCGACTGCCGCTGTCGTAGGACAGCGCGGATGAAACCACACAACATTTTTAAAACTACTTTTAAAGGCCTTACTTACCAATGTTAATAAGGAAGATGCTGAAACTGGCCACCGTTGTCCATACATGTTGGCACCTCTTTAGGAAACTATCCATCATGCATTATCAAACATGGCTCTTAACGATTTTGATTAAAGCACACATGTTAAAAAATTTGCATGACAAATGAAACGCATATCTCGAAGCCCCTTCGTTCTAAATAGCTTTCTAGAACTGGTAAACCGTAAGAGAGAAAAAATCTTCCTATCTACACATAAAAATCTGACGTGTTGCGCTCACATGACTTTCTCTACTCTTGTACTATTCCTACAAACTCTTATTCCTCTATCTTCTTCATGTTAGTCAAGATAAACATTTGCAGAAATTATCTTATTGCTCATTTTCTTGTAGTTACAAGGGAAATATGGCCTTTGAAATTCCGTTCTCTTTGCACGGCCAAGGGTTAAAAAGTGAATAACGACCTTCTATTTGAGAAAAGTTTAACTCATAGATCTAAAGTTTTTGTATAGTAAGATATGGTCTATCTCTTAGGGCTTACCTGCATGCAAAAGTCACCAAGAGTAAACAGAACTACTTGGACTATAGCCAGAAAATTTAAAATATACATTTCATATGCCATCAAAATATATCTTAAACCCACAACATTTTAATCAAAAGTGTTAGAGATATTTTCGCGAAAACAAACATTTTAGAACACTTTGTCATTCAAAGGATAGTTTAGGGTGGAAGAATTTTCTCAAAATCTTCGTGTCGTATCCTTGAAAGATTAAACTTAAATACCAATTTTGGTTTTTAATTGACTTTCCGTTTTTTAGTTACGCTGTTCACAGACTGACACACACACGAACCTTTCTCAAATAAATTTGTTTTGATTCAGGGGGTCTCAAAACATATTTCCGGTGAAATCTCGACATCGAAATTTTGGGTCGAATACAATAGTTCCTCTTTTTACTATACATTAAAGCACACAATTTGTCAAATGTTAAACTTTTTGGTGAGTTAACGATTTCCGAAATATTCCTTGTTATTGGTTTGAATGTTTAGTTAATGTTTTCTCAACTGTAATAACACCTTAAAAATTTGTACTTTACAACTAAATGTGGACTAACAAGTAGCATTTAGAATAATAAAGCTTTGTAAAAATAGTTTTTAGAAGATTGAGTAGAGAAAGCTATGTAAATGCAACACGTCAAATATTATTTCGTATATCTATTAATACGTTTGCATGAGGAATTCAAATCGATTCGGGTTTTCATTTCGGATTGAATAGTGCTTGAAACGTGGACCCATATCGAATTAGATGCTTGTATGCGATCCTCTTAGACGTGGGATCGGATCGAAGCTGTGTTGCATGGAAACACCTACCGTATTCAAACCGATTTGAATCCGCCAAAGATGCTACCTTCTACTGTACTCTTATCACGCTGCACGGTTGTCATTTCTTTTTTCTTAGTGAAATGGTGCAATAAAACACAACAACATAGCCACTTTTATTATTATTATTCTCAAAAACATTAGCTAACCTCAAAAGCTACTCAAAAGAGGCAGAAAACATTTTTTACAGCTTCGGCAACATAAAAACTTGAATCATTTATGCTTGAGCCTTGCGTGTGCAAACCGACCTCATTCCGGGTTGAATTCAACACGTAAACGTCGAAAGTATCGAGAATGGGAATGGACTCAAATCGATTTCAATTCCCCATGGAAACGTAGTTTATATAGATTACAGGAACGTCTGTTTTTGTTTTTTACTTTCTCTACTGGTAAGTAGAGGAAGTACTGTATTCCACCCAAAAATTGGATATCGAGATTTCACCGGAAATATATGCTGAATCCAAAAAAAGCATTTTTAGAAAAAAGGTCCGTGTGTGTGTGTGTCTGTCTGTGTCTGTGAACAGCATAACTGAAAAACGAAAAGTCGGTTAAAAACCAAAGTTGGTATTTAAGTTTAATGTCTTACAAGGATGCGACACGAAGATTTTGAAGAAAACAGCCCCACCCTGAACTACCCTTTACATGGAAGATTTTTCGAAAATTTTGATATTCTTGAAAATGACTAACAATTTTGATTAAAATGTCATGTTTAAGATATTTTTATGACAAATGAAATTTATATTTTGAATTTTCTGGCTGTATCCTATGTAGTCCTGTTTACCCTGGATGACTTTTTGATAACCGGTAAACCGTACGAGATAGACATCTTACTGCACAAAAAATGTAGATCTCGTTAAATTTATGTCTAAATAATTTTTTTTTATAGAGTGAACCATTTTGGAGATATTCCTTGTTATTTGTGTCAGTTTCGGAAAACAAAGTTCGTGAAATGCAATATCATTGTTCATTCTTTTATATATTAAGCGTGCAAAGAGAACGGAATCTCAAAGCTTTAAAGGAATTGACTATCGCTGAAAGCTTACTGCATTCTAATATTCTCCTTGCATCTACAAGGAAATAAGCAATAAGATAATTTCAGTAAATGTTTATCTCAACTTACACGAAGAGGATATAGGAATAAGAGTTCGTAAGAATGGTCAGTACATGGGTAGAGGAAGTCATGTGAGTGCAACACATCAGATTTTTTTTCCTCTCCTTTCGCTTCTGTTTTCTCCACTGCTATGGAAAAATACTAGCTACTGCTATGTTTCCGGTAGATGAATGTGTTCCCGTTCATAATTACTGTCAATGATATTCTTTGCGTAAGCAATCAATTCCTTTTTATCAACCGTAAACCGCCACTGTATGAACATAGCTTTCGGCCATCATTCGAAGCGCTACTCTTTATCTAACATACAAACCAAATAATGAACTCTTTTACCGTACTTTTGGCCAATTTCAGCAAACCTTTCCCATTTTTTTTTTAAAAACACTTACAAAGTTAATCGTGTTGCAAACCAGCTGGCCCAATTTCAATTTTACTACATTATTTATAGTCTGTTATTTGTAACCTTGTATATTTTATTCATTGCACAGTCTAATAATTATTTATATTAATTATTTATTATAATAAATCCCACTCGAACATCTATTTTTCTAGATAAATTTTATCGTGCCCTTGTTACTTCTAAATTTATGTGTTCAAAACGGGAATTTCTGCCGAAAAAAGTCTGATGTTGCACTCACATGACTTTCTCTGCTGTTGTGCAAATTATTCTTACAACTGCTTATACATCTATATACTTCATGTTATTCGAGATAAAGATTTGCAGGATTATCTTATTGGTAATTTTCTTGTAGGTGCAAGGAGAATATGGGAATACACTAGACTAAGCGATAGTCAAATCTTTTCAACGTGGTCGCTATGTATTGACTTTTAAATTCCGTTTTCTTTGCACCACAAGGGAATAAAAATGAATAATGACTCCCAATTTCAGAAAAATGTAAGTATTGGAAAATTCAGACAAATAAGGAATATCTCCCAATTGGTTGATAATAAAAAATGATATAAGTGGTGTGTTTTAACGAGATTTATGTTTTGTGTAGTAAGATTTTGTCTTACATATTACGGTTTACCTGTAATGCAAAAGTCATCCAGAATTAGAACTTCTAAGGACATTCAAGATGTATATTTCTTTTGTCACAAAAATATCTTAAACATATAGATAGTATTATAATAAATCGAGAAGTGTTCCTTGCAAATAGTTTAGGAAGAGGGGATTTTTTTTTTTTTTTTTTTTTTTTTTTTTAAATCCTTTGTATCGTCGGAAGATGCTGAACATAAATACCACTTTTTGTCTTTGAGTTATGCTAAGTATTGTATTCCACCCAAAGATTCGATGTCGAGGTTTCGCCGGGAATATATGTTTGAGGCCCTCTGAGTAAAAAAAAAAAAAAGGGTAACTCAAAAACGAAAAGTCGGTTAAAAACCAAAGCTGGTATTTAAGTTTAATGTCTTTCAAGGATGCGACACGAAGGTTTTGAAGAAAATTCCTCCATCCTAAACTACCCTTTACATGGAAAATGTTTAGAAAATTTAGATTTTCTCAATTTTCTAACCATTTTGATTAAAATGCCATATGTTTAAGACATTTTTATGACAAATGAAACGTATATTTTGAATTTTCTGGCTATAGCCTATGTAGTCCTGTTGACTTATGATGACTTGCATAGCTCTAAACCGTAAGAAATACACCAAATCTTACTATATAATTTAAATAGACACAATTAATGTCCAGTTAATTTTTTTGTAGAGTGAACCATTTCGGAGATATTCCTTGTTTGTGAGTTTTGAAATAATTAAAATTTTTGTCAAACGGAAGATCGTTATTCATTTTTAAATATTTTAGCTGTGCAAAGGTAACAGAATCTCGAAATATTAAAAGATTAGACAATCGCTCAAAGCATACCTACTGTCCTCCCATATTCCCCTTGTACCTACAAGGAAATAAGGAATATGGTAATTTCTGCAAATGTTTTTCTACTAGCCTGAATAAGATATAAGAATAAGAGTTTGTAAGAATGGTTAATACAAGAGTGGACTAAGTCATGTGAGTGTAACACATAAGGGCATCCCAAAACATGTATTTGTGGTAAAATTTCGATATCGAAATTTTAGTAGGAATGTAATACTTCCCCCTTCCTATTACGTGTAGTAGAGCAAGTAAAAATATTTATGTACTTTTGAAGGATATCCCTAGCGGTATGTTTCGAAACTACGTTTATCGTGGCGTATAAAAAACGGTATTAATTTATTTACCCTTGGCTCCGGGGGAAGAAGCTCTTTCAGCCTCCCCACTAGACATACAGGAGGGGGTAATATTCTTTTGTTCCAATTATAAAATTCGTTCTAACTGCTAGTATCTTTGGTGAGTAATTAATGCTTAATTATTTTTGAAAATAGCTAACACGTAATTATTCTATACAACATATTGAGTAATGACAGATAACTATAATAATCAATTTGTATTTTGAAATCTCCTTTATTAACCCCCTCCCCCCTGCCCCAATATTTCCTTCATTCTGGCACCTGTGCTTTGACTGTGGCAAGATAATTTGCAATGATTCGTTTTGTGACATGAATTTTCGACACTCCTAGGAAGTTGTTACTCCACTTTTTTGATTTTCTACTTTGTTTCACGATAAAGTTTATGATGTGCCACTGTTAACGCCAAAAAATTATTAGCGAAGTTTTTAATAATTGCTTATCTATTGTTACACCTTATATAAGAAAACTAAACGATTAATTTTTAATTTTGAGCTAATCAATAATCTATATTAAATTATGTTTGATGTCTTATTTCCTTGCTACCTACAGAAAATGATATTAAAAGAGTATTGAAACATTTTTACATCCCTGTATATGAACAATATTTATTGAAATGGGTTATCTAGATAGGAGTGTCCACACTGTTTTACATAATCGTGACCAACAAGGTCAAATTGTTATTAACAAATTATTAATCTTAGCTTGAACATTAAGATTCCGTTATTCAAAATTACTTTACGTATAGTTAGAAAGTTCCCCATTGTTAAGATGTTTTTACCTTTACAAAAGAATTAACGTTTAGCAATTACTTGTTAAATACACACAAAAAACTCACTTCATTTGTTTTAAATTATTAACGTTAATACAAAATATAGCTTTTTTAATAAACGTGTTTTTTCGATAGAATTTGCATGGGTGTCTGGTTAAACAAGAATAGTGCTGTTAATATAAATGAGCAGTTTGATTAAGTTTGGTACAAATTTAAGATATATCTTTATACTTGATTTTTGGTGAATGGTAAAATAATCTAACTAAATCGAGTGAATTACGTCAACTCAAGCTAAAATGAGTAAAATGATAACTGAACTTCAAATTTAAAATATAGGAACCTTTATATAAGAACGGTT
Organism: Tenodera sinensis; assembly: GCA_030765045.1. NCBI lineage: Eukaryota > Metazoa > Arthropoda > Insecta > Mantodea > Mantidae > Tenodera > Tenodera sinensis. The sequence goes on along the minus strand of CM060971.1, from coordinate 91,136,030 downwards.
TCAAAATTAAAAAATAAAAAAGCTATGTGTTGGACTCATGATTTTCACTGCTGTAGTGAGACTGTTCTTACGAATGTTTATTCTGCTATAATCGAGATAAATATTTGTACAAATCATTTTATTACATATTTCCTTATTGATACAATGGGAATAAGGGAATACAGTGGCTTAAGTTGTAAAGAAATCTATTAAGAGCTAGTCGGTATGTGATGACTTCGAAATTATGTACTCTTGGATGTCCAAGAGATTAAGAAACAAAGGAGTTCCTGTTTTAAGACAGTATATTTATAAAAACTCAAATAACAAGGATTATATCAGAAACGGCTAGGTGTACCTAAGAAAGTGCATTTTTGAGCTATGTTCATTGTAAGACAAATAGACTTTTTATAACAATGCCTTTTTTTGGATTCAGGGAGTCTTAAAGCATGTATTTCCGGCAAAATCTCGGTATTGAATTTTTGGGTAAATAGAACAGAGGTATTCAAACGTTTTTCTCCGCGTACCCCCAAAGAAAATTTTCTATTTCAGCTGTACCCTTAGGCCTAGCTCTGGAGTTACCCTTAATTCAAATTATACATAACCATATCTAAACTAGATAAATTAAATTAAATTTTATGTACCACCTAAGGAGTCTTGCGTGCACCAGGTTGAATATCATTGGAATAGAATACCTTATTTCCTGTACGTAATACAGAAAAAAAAAAAAAGAATACACACACATATCGCCATATATACCCATATACCATAACAGGGGCTTAGTGTCAATTGATGTGGGTGATATGTTGCATACCCTGCCAGTTTTCCTTAGATAACTTTTCCTATTATCTATATATTAATCCAATTGGCATTCTTGCTGAGTAGTATGCTTCGAACAACAATCTGCTCTGAATTAGTATTGTTAGCGTATCACGCCAAGCGGCTGGTGGTTCTGCTTGCTTTACGCCAGTCACGTCAAACGAAGTGCGCGTGCAAGGAGTGACTCAGAGAATTGCTTGTTAATGTTAAGCAGCTTTAAAGCTAAGATTTTCAGTATTTTGTTTGGCAGTGAATGTCAATTTCATGTTTTTAACTTCTTGTCCACATATCAAAATACAACAAACAGCATTTTGAACAGTAATTGGTGTGAACGTGTAAGAGAGAACTACGCCAGGAAACCTAGAGCAGGGTATGCACACTGCTCCTCTGCTTCCGCCTGGTTCACTAAGAGGAAAACACGTGAACGCTGCATTTGCTGGAAACCTACTGCTGCGAATATGAAATCCGAGTGCTTGCAATCAACAAACTGCGAATGCAGAAACAAATAATAGGAATTTAAATAATAGGAATTTTAATATTTAGCAGTAGGCGAGTTATAAAGTTCTATGAAAAGTATAAAAAAACATGAAAATTTTTTTTCAAACTTAATAATTTTTATTTAATGAACTAAGGCATTACTTAATTTTCTGTTCCCAACATTGTTTTGAGAATACTTATCTAAAACAGAATAATATTTAAAATTATCATCGTGTGCAGCATTTCAGGTACTGAAAATAGCTAAAAAATAAATAAATAAAATAAATTTATATGTGTTAAAGATATTGCAATGAAAATTTGTGTGTGTATTATTCCTTACATGTCTGATAGGTATGAATCTGAACAAAATCTGCTAAATATTGTAGAATTTAGCAATTTCTCCTTTACATACATCACTGCTTCACACATATATTATTTTTCATGAAATGTTGAAATTTATGTTAAACTTATATTTAATTTTGGACGCTAAACTCTAGGTTTTATTACTTTTTACACTTAAACACACTCATACCACCAGCCGGTAATCGAACCTGGGATCTCTAGATTATGTAGCCAGAACGCTGACCACTTGACTATAGAACATTGTGCTGTTTTGGTACCAGTTGAATTCAAAGGGCATTGAGAGCTAAACTACGTCAAACGAAAATTCCTTCTGTACACAAGAACTAAACGTTCTATTTTATGTTTGGAATATGATGTAAGTGAAACAAAATTAATCAAATTTTGTACTGAAGTTCAACTTTGTATTTCAGGTTTTATTGTTTGTCTTAAAAAATATAGTTTTGGAGATTATGTGTCACTCATAGTTATAACTTTAATATCACAAGCCATTGTTCATAAAAATGATTTTAAAATGCTGTATACCAATGAAAATTTCATTCCTAAAATGGCTCTCGCCAGTGGCGTATGCATATGGACTTGGGTATGCATATTGAACCATGTCATTTATATTTTCATGTAATATCTTAAACACCTTTAAATTTGTTATCTTTTCTAGCTATTGTTTTAGCAGCGTACCTAAAATGCCCCACACGATGAAGATTTCAAAATGTTGATAATTTTAAATATTATTCTGTTACAGATAAGTACTCTCAAAAGAACGTTGGGAACAGAACATTTTATAATGCTTTGGTTCACTAAATAAAAATTATTAACTTTGAAAAAATATTTTTTTCACAATTTTATACTTTTATAATTCACCTACTGCTAAATATTAAAATTACAGAAACATCCCTCCCATTATTTGTTTCTGCATTCAGAGTTTTTTGATTGCGGATTCCATATTCGGAGCAGTAGGTACCCAAGAAATGCAGCGTTCTCTCTGCAACACGTGTTTTCCTCGTAGTGAGCCACGCGGAAGCAGATAAGCAATGTGCATACTGTGTCCTCGCTTTCCTTGCGTATTTCTCTCCTACACGTTCACACCAATTACTGTTCAAAATGCTGCTTCTTGTCTCCGATACGTATAAAAGAATTTAAAAATATGAAATTAATCTTCACTGCCAAACAAAATACTGAAAAACTTAGCTTTAAACCTCATTAACGTTAGCAAGTGAGATGCACTTTCCTGTGTTGCATCCACTGCGCGCGCACGTCTTGACGTGACTGGCATGGGGCAAGCACAACCGCCAACTGTTTCAATGCATGGCATGATACACTAACAATATTGATGCATAGCAGATTGTTATTCGAAACATACTTATAGGAAAAGTTATCTAAGGAAAACTGGCAGGGTATGCAACATATCACTCACATCCATTGACGCTAAGCCCCTGATATGGTATATGTATCTAGCAAAAAAAAATCATAAGCTAAGTTACTCGAATTTTCATTTTCACTGCTTTATGGGTAGATTCTGTGAAAAGGACATGTTGAGGAATGCGGTATACAATGAATTCCCTCCAATAAACAACTTTCTTGATTAACCCGTGCTACATTCCTTGTTCGCAAGCATACAACTGAGGAAGACAAAATTCTGAGTCATTGCTTCTAGGCGCTTTATCCTCTTATAAAATATGTTAAGTGTATGTACACGACATTTAAATTCACTAACAATATTCTTTTAACTTTATTCCACTGTGGACTTAAGTTTCATCATGACCATGGGTGGATTTTAATGAAATTGGAGAGAGTTCAAGGCCTAATCCCAGTGCATACGAGATGAAGATAAGATGGGAGCTATATAATCTTTAACACAGATTTTCTTATAAACTAAATTTTGTGCTAAAATAAAAGGCCATTGTTTCTTATTCTACTAGGAATATATTTAAGACTCTCTGAATAATAATAATAATAATAATAATAATAATAATAATAATAATAATAATAATAATAATAATAATAATAATAATAATAATAATAATAATAATAGACAGAGACAAAATAAAAATAAATCTTGGTGTCAGAAATTATTACGAAGAACCCATCTATTAATTAAAATTTCAAATAATTATCAAATTATATATAAAAATCTAATTTGTTGCACTCACATTCACAATTAGTTACAATTTTCCATATGTGGAAAGTATAAGTATTGCAAAACTCGTATAAGTAACAAGGAATATCTCGGAAATGGTTCACTCCACAAAAAAGTTCATTTGAACATAAATTGTATGTTTTAACTAGTTCTACATTTTTACATCGATCTCTTACAATTCGCCAGTTGTGCAAAAGTCACCAAGAGTAAACAGGACCATGTGACTACAGCCTGAAAATTCAAAATATACATTTCGTTTGCCATAAAACTGTCTTAAACATACGGCATTTTGATCAAAACGTCAGAGCCATTTTAAATAAAAGTTTTCGAAAAATTTTCCACATAAAGGTTAGTTCAGGTTGGAGAAATTTTCTTCAAAATCTTGGTGGCGCATCCTTGAAGTATATTGAGCTGAAATACCAACTTTGGTTTTTAATCAACTTTTTGGTTTTGAGTCATGCTGTTCACAAGACACACACAGACACACACACACACACACACACACACACACACACACACACACACACACACACACACACAGGGACCTTTTTCTAAAAAAGCCTTTGGGGCCTCAAAACATATATTTCCGGTGAAATCTCGACATCGAATTTTTGGTTGGAACACAATACCTACCCTACTTAGTATATGTAATAGAGAAAGTGATAAAAACATTTTGAGAAAAAGGCCTGTGTACGAATATCTGTCTATAAAAAGCATAACCAAAAATTATTATATTTAGGTTTAGCATCTTCGAAGGATGCAACACGAAGATTTTCAAGAAACTCCTCCACCTCAGACTACCCACTAAATGTAACGTTTTGGAAAATTTTGAATTCTGGAAAATGACTAACAATTTTGATTAAAATACCACATATTAAAAGTATTTTCATAACAAATGAAATGTATGTCTTGAATTTTGTAGGAATGACCGCAGAAGCCCTCTTGATTCTGACTTTTGCATAAAGAGTAAATCGTAAAGGGTAAACAAAACTTTCGACACAAAAACGTAGATCTTAAAACGTACAATTTATGGCGTGAACGTTTCCGATACTATTTATTTGAATTTTCCAAACTTCACACATCTCTCAAATGGTCTTTTACCCCCTTTCTCTTATCTATATTTTGTCCTGATCATGCCTAGAGAAAGGAATGTTATAACCATCACATAGGGATCAGCTCTTAAAATATTTCACTATTGCTTAAGCCTACTAACGGGTGATCCAAATTCCTCCGAACCGGCTGCGTTGTTTCGCCTGTACGGGTCCTCTGCGCTCGTCGCCGACTGCCACTGTCATAAAACAGCGCGGATGAAACCACACAACATCTTTAAAACTACTTTTAAAGGCTTTATTTATTAAAATACCACATTTTTATGAGACTTACAGACTTCTTCATTCCGAATGAATTTTATATGATCCTACATAACTCGTAAATCGTAAGAGATAGAAAACGGCTTACAGTAAAAAATGTAGATCCCTTTAAACCACAATCTACGTCAAATACTTTTTCCTGTGGCATCAACTATTTCCGAGATATTCCTTATTTGAATTTATGAATACCTGTCATGAAAAGTCTGCGTTTCAAAGCCAGCAGAGACCTGTATTTTAAATATTTCACTGCATCTTTAGCCACCTGTATGCCCTTATACCAGCAATAAAACGGAATTTATGCAATTGTTTATCTAGATTAACATGAAATAGAGAATAAGCTTTTGTAAAATTGTTAACTGAAATCATATAATAAACCACAATACCTAGAGAAAGTTGTGTGACTTTTATATGAAAACATTCGTGCACCTATAAAAATACTGAAACATAATAGACATTCAAAATGTCAAAGATGGGGAGAGAACATAGGTCAAAATGCTACTTACTATAACAGTTCTTTGGACAGACATGTTCCATTTTATTCCCACTAACTGCTCAACAAGGCATAAAGATAAATGTCAATTAATGTTAAAATTATAAAAAACAACATACTAATCTACTAGATCGATATGAAATTGATTGTTCAGGAAGGCCCTTAGAGACCAAGGCCATCTGTCAGCAAAGCATGACAACAGAAAGTTCACCAAGGACAAATGAAATAAAAATGCAAGCATAATAAAGCTAGCAATATTTCACAACGTACAATATGACCAAAGAAACATTAAGGAAATGCATTCTTGTTCAGAATATTGGTGTTAGTAATCCTTATGAAGATCCTATCTAATGGTTAAAATTTCAAATGACTATTATAAAATTATATGTAGGTATATATAGACAGACAGGGACAGAGTCAGACAGACACAGACAGATAGAGAGGCCTACAGACAGACTGACCGACAGACAGACCGATAGACAGATCGACAGACAGATCCACAGACAGACCGATAGACAGACAGACCGATAGACAGACAGACCGATAGACAGACAGACAGACCGATAGACAGACAGAGAGATAGATAGGAGATATATCTATAGGTAATAAAGAAAAAGAAGTCGGGTTAAAGTTTCTGTTCGTGTCTTACCTTTTTGATCAGTTTACTTGAAATATTATGTTCTAAAAGTTTTAAAACATTCAAATAACTTTTACTTTCTTGCTAATCTTTCATGCATAACGTTAAACAAATAAATATGATGTGTTGCACTTACATGGCTTTCTCTACTTACTCTTGTACAAAATATTCTTAAAAATGCTCATTCTCGTATCTACTTCATCTTAATCGAGATAGACCTTGAAGACTTTGTAGAAACTGTTTTATTACACATTTCATTACAGCCAAAACAAAATAAAGCAGTCTTAAACGACAGTTAATCTTATAAGAGCACAAGTAGTTGCTATCTGATTGCTTTGATTGCTTTGACGTTCCATTTGAGTTTTGAAAAAAAAAAAAAAAAAAAAAAAATGGCTGTTTCCACAACAAAATGCATTTTACATAAGTTGTGTGTTTTAACGAGATCGACATTTTTGTTCATTAAGATTTTGTCTATCTCTTACGGTTTATCATTATGCAAAAGTCATTCAGAATAAAGTGGGCTACTGAAGACAGAAAATTCAAGGTATACCTTTTCATTTATCATTTATTGTATTTTAGTCAAAATCGTCAGACTATTTTTGATAAAAATAAAAATTTTCGAAAAATGTTCCATGTCTGGGATGGGTGCATTTTGTTGGAAAACTTCGTTATGCTGTTCTCACTTTCTCTCTCTCTCTCTCTCTCTCTCTCTCTCTCTCTCTCTCTCTCTCTCACACACACACACACACACACCGACACACACACACACCTCTATCTGATTTCTTGGGTGAAATACTATAGGAAAAGTTGAGGTGCCTCCCACTGGGGTAGGATAACCCCTCAATGACTCCCAAATCAGAAAAAAAAAAGTCCCTCCGAACAAAACCACATTACCATCATCCCTTTTTGTATCAACCTCACTCTACCAGTAAAGGATCCAGTCCTGTTATGGTTCTGGTAGATAGGCCCCACCGCCTGCGGTGCCGTATGTAGTAAAAGCAGGCGTTAAACACCAGAAAAAAATCGAGAGGCCCCAGCACGTTGGAATCACCTCCCAAGACACTCTCTACAAGAAATATAATACGGTCCCTAATTTTATATGTAGTAGCGAAACTACAAATGGTGATTCAACTGACAGAACTTTATCAAAGTTAGATTAAACGCGCAATACATGTCAATGACCATACCTTTAACAAAGTAGAAAGTCGATTTCACGAATAGAATTTCATTTGTTCCTAACTAACCAATGATTTTTTTTACCCACTTCCATTTCAGTCAACATAAAGAGAGTTTAGTCAATGTTAAAATTCGAAAAGCTAAAGATTTTATAAATGCACATCATTACTATTGCCGAATCCTCTATGGTAGCCTAAGAATGGACTTGTGTTGGGGCAGCCGCCATCAAATTTTGCGATAGCTATAGTACCAAGCTTTCATTCCATTATTTAACGGCATACATTAAATCTGTTTGTTGCCCTTTGTTAGTTTGCAGGCTTTTCTGTTCTTTATAGTTTTGAGGCAAGAGGTAGTTTTCAATTGCATATAAACAAACCACAGATGAAGCTTTCGGTAGAAGAACCTATGCTCATTGAATTAGGAATCTATGATTAGGACGCACATATGCTGGAATTTCTTCTGGTTTTCATGTTTCCAGCTTACGACTAGAGAGAGTTCCAGCGGCAGTTTATGCTACGGCCACTTTGAGAATCTCGACAGATTAATTTCACAATGTGGATCTAATATGCCGTGCTTTGAAAACGAGAAAGTTACAACTTCGCCAAGCCTTTCCCGTTCTCGGTTAGCCGTTAGTGATAAAATTGATCGACTTATCGTCCGGTCCCTAACTACTTGGAAACAGGACGGATATTTTGATTCTTAAAATTTCTTTTTACTTTCCTTAGTAAACAGAGGAAGTGCTGTATTCCACCCAAAACTTGTGTGCCGAGATTTCATCAAAAATATATATTTTGAGGCCCCCTTACCCCAGAAACCAAAATATTTTTAAAAAAATCTGATGTGTTGCACTCACATGACTTTCTCTACTCTTGTACTAACTATTCTTACAAACTCTTATTATTCTACCTTTTTCGAGTTAGTTGAGATAAACATTTGCAGAAATTATCTTATTGCTCGTTTTCTTGCACCTGCAACGGAAATATGGTATTACAGTCGGCTTTGAGCGATAGTCAAATCTTTTAAAGCTTTCAAATTCCGTTCTCCTTGCACGGTTAACATATAAAAAATAAATAGCGACTTTCCATTTTACAGAAGTATGATCTCCAAAACTTAAACAAATAACGAGGAATATCTCCGAAATGGTTCACTCTACAAAAAATGTATTTAGACATAAGTTGTGCGTTTTAGCAAGATATACATTTTTGCATAGTAAGATGTGGTTTATCACTTACGGTTTACCAGCTATGCAAGTCATTCAGAGTAAATAGGTCTTCGTGGGCTATAGCCAGAAAATTCAAGATATACATTTCTTTTGTCACAAAAATATCTCAAGCATATGGCATTTTAATCAAGATCGTTAGAGCCATTTTCAAGTAAATAAAAATTTTAGAAAAATTTTCCATGTAAAGGGTAGTTTAGGGTGGGGATATTTTCTTCAAAATCTTCGTATCGCATCCTTGAAATACATTAAACTTAAGTACCAACTTTGGTTTTTAACAGATTTTTCGTTTTTGAGTAATGTTGTCCCCAGACTGACACAGACACACGTACACAAACACGCGCGCGCGGACCTTTTTATAAAAATGCTTCCTTTTTAGATTCAGGGGGCCTCAAAACATATTTCCGGTGAAATCTAGACATCGAATTTTTGGGTGGAATACAATATTTCTACTTTACTATACGTAGTAGAGAAAGTAGAAAAGGCTGCACGTTTTATATATGTTCTGTTAACTCATAATTCAATAACGAAAAGTCCATAAATACCAGACTTGCTATTTAAGTTCAATATTATCCAAAACATGCTGCGCAAAGATTTATAAGAAAATCTTCCATCTCAAACTACCCTTTACGTGGAAGATTTTCCATATTTTTCTATTTTCTGAAGAATGACAAGATTTTGAATAAAATAACACATGTTTAAGATATTTACATGACAAAATGAAGCGTTAAATTTCCTGGGAATAGTCTATGAATTTCTCGTCTTTTTTAATCACATTTGCATAATAAAGTAAAGCGTTAGAAATAGACAAAGCCTTAGTAAACATACACACATATAGATCTCGTTAAAGCACTCAGTATTCTCTTTCTGTAGCGCGCGGGGGTGGGGGGGGGGGGAGGAGTAATCAATTCCGAGGCATTCCTTGTTATTGGTTTGATCTTTCCAATATTTATACTTTTCTCAAATGGAAAGATGCTATCCACTTTTTTCTTTCTTGTCGTGGTCATGCAAAGAGCATACAATTTCTAAACGCTGTTAAGAAATATTTACCTACAGTACAGTGCAACAAAATGTAGGCATAAATGTGATTTTAAAACTTAATCTCGATTTAAAAAAAGTAGTTAAAATAATATCTAAGCTTTTGTAAGAATAGTTCATAGAAGAGTGAGTAAAGGAGGTTATGTGAGTGTAACACATTTGCAGCTATGTTTACGCTGTTTAATAAAACTTATAATCAGTTTTACATGTGTAATGGTTCTTCCGTGAATAAACCGAAAACAAATGGACTTCACCATTTACACCCAAAGAGCATCGCTGCAATAATGAGGTAATAAAAACAAAGACATCCATTTAAAAGTGTACTTGGCGTGCTCTAGCGGCGGTATCTCATAGCTTCAGTTCACTTTTGGTTCGTCTTTTCTCCCACCTTTACATTCGCCGCATCAAAAAACATTAATACGCACAAAAAGCTACGTTAGCTCATGGAGCGAGTACGTGAAATGTAAAAAACCAGCAGATAAGATTAATTGTTACACTGCGAGAGCCGGCCCTCCATGCGTAATAGAGAAACGTAGTTAATGGCGGCTTTCCAGTGTTTCTGATTTCAGTAACTCCATCTATACAGAGCATTTAAGTCTTCCCTCTACTCAGATGTGTTACACTGCATTGGCTCTTCTTGCAAGTTTACCCAGATATTTATATTCTCTGAGTGGCGTTTATTTATTGCATTTGGAAATACATAAATGAGTAATATTACATTTAAAATCGGATTATTTCGTTGCGTTTCTGTAAGCTAATACCGAAATTATGTATATATTCAGAAAATTAATAATTCAAAAAGAATTAAAATAAAATAGTAAGCAGAATAATAATTTTCGATAAAAAGAAATAGAGAAAATTAACGTAAAAAGAGGATAGCTTTGCGAATTTGAAAACCTGTGTAGAATGTAATTTTTTGTTAGCATCACTTAAGTTCTTAGAAAACAGACACTGGGTGGTCAGGCGAAGTGAACGCATCGTTACATTTAAAAACAACGGACGTCTATTTCTGCTACTAGGTTTTTAAATACGAGCAGTTATATTTAGTGGTGAATTGTTTTATAATTTACACTGGCCAGCAACGTTTCAGTGCAATAAGTGAAAAGATTGGATCCTTTTATTAAGACTTTTTTTTTTGTGGTGGGGAAAAAGGCTACTTACGCCCTAACCGCATGCATGCATGCGAGTGTAAGACTCCTACCCGGGCTTCGAACCCGGGCAGCCTACTCACTAAAAAACCCCACCGGAAGAGTCCAGAGGTCAAAAGACGTTAAAAGACGTTACCGCCACATTTTGAGTAATGCGATAGGTAGAGTCTGTTCAGTCAACGCATGCGCAGTTGATTCACAAAGGAATTTTTCACTACCCACAACTAATGACTGTCATAAATCCTTCTCCACGCTTCAGGAAAGGCAAACCTCTATCCTTGGCCTTGAAGAACCAATAATAACATTGATTTTAAGCTAGTGACTCTACGTGGAGTCTCAGTTGCCAGAATTCTGAATTCCAGTTTTGTTTATTAGCTGCAAAGGTTCATGCTAAAATGTTGCAACTCTGCCTGAAAGGACTCAAGAGGAAGGGTCCTGTTGGAAAATTATTATGAGGGTTCCTCAAAGGATGTGACCGAACTGCGCACGCGTTGACTGAACTACTAGATGCGCAGTAGCCTTTCGTGCTGGTGACGTCAGCTGGTGTAACCGGCTAGCGCTTGCTGTGATTGAAATTAGTGATAGTAAAGCTCGTTTTAGAACACTGAAATATTTAAATGAAAGCTTTGGTGCGAGTCACCTAGGTTCAGTAGCACTAAGTATATCTTTTGGAATCAAAATGTAATCAAGGCGTAATTGAGAGTTGCTTTTCTCAAATGATGGATCTAGATAGATTTCATGATCATCCCTTACCAACTACCGTGAATCAGAATAAAATCCTAGCTTCTTGGATGCAATTATTCCGAGCTATTAAGTCTGAGAATTATTAGCTTACATTAAGTGCAACGGTGATAAACGAAATTGAAAGTTACGACGCAGTAGGGGAAGAAGATAGAGACCAGCAGGAATATTAGGATTATGAGTTCTTTTCTTGCGATAACCATCTTATGAACAACTAGATCACATATAAGAAACAAACAGTAACACAGGCACAACTTTCCAAAATGTGCAACTTTTAGAAATGTTAGCGCGCTATGTGGCATATAGATTAAGAAAATCAAAACCAGATGAAACGCTTCGTTGTATGGGAAATATACACGCAACTTTCCTGTAGATAAATCGTGGCTTTCATCGTTTTCAAGTCTTGTGTTATTTCATATTTATATTCAATATGTTAAACAATTGGTCCTTTACCTTCAATAATTTAAATCTAATGGTTACAGCTGAGCAAGCATTTCATTTGATACGGAAACTCTCAATCTGTAACTTCATGCGCTATTATTATGAAAACGATGTCAGTGGCATACATTTTTTTAAAATTAACGTCCTCCAACCTAATGTCATATCGGACGGTGAATGAATGAAATGGGTGAAATGATGCTCAAATGAGCCCGAGGTCGTACCCACATTCGTCTCTCAGGATAAGGGAAAACCTCGGAAAAAAAAAAAACCTTACGCGCATAACTTACCCTAGGCGAGATTCGATCTCGTGACCTCTTGAACGAGAGGCAGACACGCTAACCATCACCCTACCGAGGCGGGCCAACAGCATACAGCTACACATACACGGCATGACGTCACGGAGAGCCTGTGCTACAGAGAAACTGCGTCATCATTTATATATAAAACCCACGCATACCCAGGGAGAGAAATCTCGGTGCTCTATCGGCGGCAAGGGACTGAATCAAAGGACTGTAAGGCATTAGGTATTAGGCGGCGTGAAGTTTTGTTGCTTCAGACTGTCTGATCAACGTCTGACCTACAACGCTAATTCGGCTTGTAAATTGTTGCATCGACAACTAGTGAATATTGTACATTGTACTTGAATTGCTCAAATTTATTTACATGATCATCAGTTATTAGGTATTAAACACAGCAATTGACTATTTTGGAGGCTAATATTTACTCTTAACAGATCACTCAGAGTATTAGATTTTAGCTCGTTACTTTTTTTTTTTTTTTTTTTTTTTTACTTTACGTCATTCATTAGAGAAAACACATTTTCTATTTCAGCGTTTTCCTGTGCCAACAGTTCAGTCAATTTTGAAGTATTTGAGCTTTAAAACCTAAAATTATTAAATTAATTTTGTAGAATATTAATCGTCATTTTAGATATTTATTTTAGAAATAAATTGAAATTAAAATTGATAAAAGTGGATGTATTTTCACACTTTTTTTTTTTTTTTCGTGCGTAGCGGAATTCCGTTATGGTTGGCAACAATTTGTTGAGTAGAACTACAGGAGGTGTCCTGGTCGAAGACAATGAAAGTCTCATATATACAGAGGTCTATAAGCGCCTGTTATAAAAGGGAAGACTCGCACAGTGTAGGGAAGCAGGTAGACCTGCAGGTCTGAGGTTGAGGCTATGGTGTTGCAGTCAGTACAACCCTCTCCAGGGACTTATGTCACACCAGTGCCTGTCAGGGGCAGTATGCCATGGAAGCAAGGGAAGCATTGCTTCCACTTTAATTGTCAATAATATATCAATTTCTCTAATTTCGCTAGTCACCCCAGTGGACAATTTACAGATAGAATATTCAAACAGGAGACACTTTCGCAAGTAGTTTTCTGATGGTATGCACTGCCAGCTGATGGTCGATGTTTAGATGTCGATATAGGTAATCTCCTTTTGCGGAGAAAGATATTTCTTATTTATTACTTCCCTGTGAGTAATCCAGGTTACTGTTTGTTAGACGTTAGCAAAGAAAAACCAATTTACCTATTCTGTACAAATAATAATAGCAGTTTAGTATTACGTAATTTGACAGATTTCTAAAGACAGAATTGCACTTCCTGGAAGCAATTATTAAACTGCAAATTGCTTGTGCGAGCGCATGAATACAGTGGGGAATGGTGAAACACGAGGAAGAGTGCGGTGTAGTGTGTTAAGTTATGAGGTTTTTCTTCATTTACTGTGCAAATAAGTAGAAACCAGCGAAATGGTAAGGAAACTCCAGCATTAGAGAATTTGAAAAGGAAATTCAAAACTTTCGTGCAACATTTTATAAAGACGTTGTGTAGATTGACTAAAAGTAGAGTCAAGTTCTGCTCTTCTGCTCTTATCAACATTGTTGCTTTCATACCACTCACTGTCAGCAAGCGCCACTAGTGCCTGTACTAGGCAACGAGTTAAATATCTCAGTGATTCACTTTGGTCCTAGAGTGACCTTTTATCAGCGGAGGCAACAACAGACTCTAGTCAGCATTGTTTTGGAAGTGACCTTTTATTTTCGGCATTCTTTATTTTCTTTGGAGCAGGTTGCTCCATTATTAGATAGTTGTATTTGACTGATAAGCAAGCCATTTATCAACACATGCTTCCTCGCTTCTTCGCCCTGCAGCACCCGAATTGAGCCGAGCTTAATCTACTTGCCACGATGCACGTTGGTTCCACAGGGTGCGGTTGTAAACTTTGAGAAGTCCTGGTTTAATCCATCTGGAAACTTCTGTAGTTCCACATATCCTCTTTATTTGTTCTTCATTATACAGTGCAGGTAAACCTTGTTATTGATATTGGTATTTACTATAATTTATTCTAACTAGTTGTTCTGTTTTCTTCTTCCATTTTTCCCTTTTAATTGTCCCATTTATAGCCCGCTTTTAACTGCAATGTCTATATTGGCGGACTTTTATTTTGGAGCATATTCATATCGACAATTGTGTTAGCTCGTATATACTGGTTTTTATTTGGGTTTTGTACATTAGGTCACACACATTCACACTCTCATTCATGCTTCGAGACTCTGACAAGGATGGTGAACCCCTCGCATGTCCCTTATTGCCAATTTAAAGAGCTTCGTCTTTGAAACTCAATTTTTCAATCGGTGATTGCTAAATGTTAAGAACTTCGCTTCCATTCTAAGTTTCAGAATGTGGTCTATGACTTAGTAACTGTGCCTTTATGACGTCTGATTACCCAAACCTTAAAATAATGAGTTTCTTGCTGAATGAGTTCACAGGAACTCTAATTACCTTAGTTACATTCGATTGTACTAATTTGTCTTTTCTGAAACGGAGCTCTCTAATGAACTCTTCATGACAAAATGTAACCCTTGCTTCTTCCCTTATTCACTGATTTCAATATACGGAAACTTTTATTCCAATTACTTACCTATCTCCCTATCATTTATACAGCAGATTTTGTACATTGATCTGTATATCATCATCTGTATAACCTTTTTATCTCCCAGTTCCAAGAGTTTCGGACAGATGGCGCGGATGCTTGTTTAAAGAAAAGACTATTCCCCGTGTATATCTGAGGGCTGCTTGGTCGACAGGTCGTTCATCGCCCTCTCTAGGCAGCTCCAGCGTGGGACAATTTCATTGATTTAAGCTTGGAATTGTTTGGGACTTCCACGCATTTCTGTGGTCTGTCTACTTGCGACCTGTAGCCTAGCGTGCTTCCGTCCTGAAGTGGTAGTCACAATAAACGTATGTCGGTCTGGGTAACTTGGTCAGACGCTGGCTAAAGCTAGTCAGTAATTATTATTTCTTAAACCTGCATAACATATTTAGAGCAATAAGTTTTGGATAGGGGCATATAAAATTAGACGAAATAAACTGTTACAAACTCTTAATGCTTTGCAGCTGCGAATTTTCAGTTTAGCAAAACTGAAAGAATAAAAAAGAGTAACACAACAACAACAATAATAATAATAATAATAATAATAATAATAATAATAATAATAATAATAATAATAATAATAATAATAATAATAATAATAATAATAATAATAATAATAATAATAATAATAATAATAATAATAATAATAATAATAATAATAATAATAATAATAATAATAATAATAATAATAATAATAATAATAATAATAATAATAATAATAATATGCTATAATCGTATTCTAATTATGCCAAATATAGTGAAACAATCTTTACAGCAGATAAACAGATAAATCGGCATAACAGAAACTTTTTGCACCTGTCTTGCAGAAGTTAGCAATCAATCTTTTGTTGTAGGACAAGCCTTATGTGGTAACCAAATCCGTTGAATTCCCCGGTATTTCCGCAGCGGTGTGAAATCCTGGAATTTTTTTTTTTTTTTTTTTTCCCCGTTTACCGCCAGTTTTATGATCTGGTTGACGTCCTCTATAAAACCCAAGTTCCGTAACACTACGATAGGAGAAAACTGTATAAATGTTGTCTTTGAAGTTGCTTAAAAACTGTTTTTGTATCCTGACAGTAGAGATATATTTTATAAGTGTAAATCTTATACTACAACGAATTAATTATAGCGGGCCATGGCTCAAAAGAGTTTGAGACTATTGTTAACTTTCGGAATGATTTGGAACAAGATTAAGTTTTAAAAAATGAAAAAATCGTATTGATTGAAAAATATTAAAAAATCTATTACTGGTTACTGTCTTTGTTTCAAAACTATATCGTCAGCAGTAACATCACATCCAATTAAATAAAATTAGGTATGTACTGAATTATATGAGGAATATTTAATAAACACTTACATTAAGATATTAAAAATACAAGTATTCTGGAAGAAACATCAATTTGAGACCAGAAACTATTTAAATGCTCAATTCGTAAACACACACTTTGCTAGATGATGTATTAATCACTGCTAGCATTCTTAGTCTAGAAAGTACAAACACGTACACTGTAAGTAGCTTTTACAAATTCTGTAGAAAATTTAGATGTATCTCCTTACATCTTAAATGTACAAAATATATAAGGGTGGAACATGAGAGCGGATTTTATATCTATTATAGTTTATTTTAATTCCCCATTGCTACATTCTCTCTCTCTTTCTCTCTCTCACACACACACACATACACACACACAATCAAGCATACTTCCAGACTCTGAGGACAGAGAATACTGCTATTCCCGGCCAGGAATCGATCTTGGGACCCCTCACGCAGCAGACAGGTGCTATATCATCTAAGCACTGCAGTATGACTATTTTAATCTCAGAAATAAGAATTAAATTTTTTCGCTCATCTATTCTGAAGACTTTCCTCAGTTCTGTAAAAAGAACTCCAACCTCATAGTGTAATCTGTCATCAGTATCCAGTATTTAAAATGCATATTAATAGACTATTCCACTCATACATGACTTGTTGAAATCATCCTCTGAATTTTAATTATCACCTCCTCTGCATTTCTTATGTTGTGATCATGCTAGAGAATCTAGTTGCAGATGTAAACAGCTTACATAATTTGTCATTACAGAGCCAATAGGTTTAAATGTCAAAAATGGCTGACTCTCTCTTCAGTGAAGCATCTAATGCTGAAATAAATCGAAGAGGGAAACCTCAGAACACAGAATACTAATGTAAATGTGTTTGAAATCAGTTTGACAAATTTTGTATTTTAGCGAAACAAATTAACAGCGGATGCTACAACTATTGACATTGCCAACATCTTAAAAGATTGGAGCATCAATATGACAATGTTGTCGACCGTGCCAGTGGACGCTTATGTCTACTTTTAAGAGATCAGTAATTCCAATACAACATTTAAATAACATTTCATAGGCTTTATCATACTTTAATTCATGAAATAGTGTTAGTATTACTTACCATAACAGTTCATATCCTTTCAAGGCGAAAAATTATAAATTAATAAATCTAATAGATACCAAGGGCACTGCTAAATGTTGTGAATGCTACGAGTGCATTATAATCGCCGTCACTAATGAAGGTGGTTGCACAGAAGTCAAATATCCAACGTCACAGTCACGTGTTTTCTAGCCAGTCAAGCGTAGTCTGTTTCAGAGCGCGTGTAAGAGTACTTGCCTACAGTTTAACAGTGAGATTAAATAATTCCGAGCAATAAGTCCCTATCTGCGCGTTATATTTCATTTACCGCCATCGTTCCTGACGGCTTCTCTAGTATATAGACGTACGTTTTGAGTCTTTGATTTGTGTTTCAAATTCACACACACACACACACACACACACACACACACACACACACACACACACACACACACACACACACACACACACACACACACACACACACACTTCACACTTTCAGTCATACATCCAGGCTCTAGGGAGGACAGGGTATAATCTTGGTTAGCGAAAAACTCCCACCCCTAGCCGGGAATCGAACCCGGAACCCCTTGCACAGCATGCTTTCCCGATTGGACTCCGAACCAGCCTGTATATTTTTAGCTGAGCTTTTAAACTCATACTTGTCATTAGACAATTATTTCCCCACCTTCGGCCGCCTAGAAATAATTATGACAATAAGTAATTGTTAAATCAACAAAAAATCTATCAGCACTCGTAGAATTATTGGGGATAAAGTATCGTCTAGTTGGTAATGAGGTACTTTGGTTTACAGAGGAGGAATGCAAGTAACAGCTAAACAAGAATTACAAATGAGGTGCAAGAAGGGCGTGTTTATGATGTGCAAAATTGAAGTAAAGCATTATTCAGAAAACTCGTAATATAAACGCTAAGGGCGGCGGGGGAATCAAGAACTGCACTGAAAGAAGTGGAACGGATGATTCGAAACAGGTTTAAGAGGAAAACATGAAGTTACTGTATTAATGGAACAATCTGTCACCAAAGAAATTTATGAGCGATTTCCTAGCCGATACTTGACTGACTTCACTGCACCCTGCAATTCTTAACTTGTTTCTGTTTTTCTGATGAGTCAAAGTTTTAGGAACATGTATGTAAGGTTAGCACATACCCTGATCTTAAAGAAACGTGGAACTTGTATACAAAAGGTAGAAAATTACAACTTCATCACGTAGTGCAATTAAATGTCTGTTTCCTAAAGACTTAAAGAGGTTAAAGGTAACACACTGGAATAGGTCGACAAGTCTGGGTTCTGTGTAATAGAACTGGTGTACGTTTTGGTGTTTTGTTCGGAAATTGGGTTTAGATTCAAACTTCTTTGCTCTTAGCTACTTCTCAACAAGGCAAAGAGCTGAGCTTGCTTGTAGGAAGGAAAGAATACACATATACAGAGAGCACAGTTCATGATCACCACAGCTCTTCTAAGACTCTTTCTAACTGCAGAATATTCAAATTTGTTATTTATGAAGCGTTTGCGTCTAAGTATTTTTACTTATTGCACTTCAGGCTGTGAGCGACGATTTGTTTGGAATGGATAACGATTCAGGAAAATGGGTAAGTCAGCTCTAACTGGCGAAAGATGACACATCTTCAAAGCACAAAGTTCCATTTTATAAGTAGGTCTGAATTAAGTAAACAGGTGTTTTGCAGGACATTTGTTATGAGGCTCCCATCCCCCTTCTGAGCCTACCCGAACTGCAAAATCTGTTTAAAGGAAACGTTTAACCTTGCTTTATTTTTTCACTTGTATATCTATAGTGTCCCAAAATTAGACCGACAAACTTTGGGAGCTGATAGAAAACATTATTTTAAACACTTTTTGTTAAGGAAAGACGAGTTATGTCTTTACCTATTGGCTCCCACCCAGTTTGAGTATTTACGGCAAAGTCAACAATGAAAATTAGTATTGCATTTATCTTAGTAAGGCACACAATCTTAATCCAAGAAACAAACAAGGAACACATTAACAAAACCCAAACATCTCATTGTTTACAGTTAATCACAGCGTTACTATTCAAAGTATATATTGGAACGCACGCCCAGTGCGATTAACACAAAGAGTGCATCGGCGTGCCCGATTCTACCGTACTCTCGCAGACACAAGTCATTTCTATGGTTTAAAAGTTTGTCGGTCTAATTTTGAACAGTAAAGCTGATTAAGATTGTGTGTCTTACTAAGATAAATACAATAATGAGTTGCATTGTTAATTTTGCCGTAAACACTTAAGTTATGTGGGAGGCAGTTATCTATGACATTAACTCGTCTAACGCTTAAACGAAGCACCGCGGCAAAAAACTTTCCTTAACAAACTGTGTTTAAAAGAGTGTTATCAATCAGCTCCTAAAGTTTGTCGGTCTAATTTTGGGGCACGCTGTATATTTTTTTGTTTCTAATCCTCCAGTATTTGTATTGCACATTACCTTTACATTCATTGGCTTTAAATTTATTGAAATTGTGAAGTGTGTCGTTCCGAAGTTCCTTTTCTTTCATTCCCCGAACACTTTTTGATGGACCTGAAACTTATCTGCGGAGTAATTATTTAAAATATTTGTCTTATAACAGAAAAATAACGTGTAACTACGTAAAACAATCATGTTTCATTTTTAAATCAATTATTACCACACGTAACTGCCCTTCTTGCCTACATTGTTGTATGCTTGCAAACAAAGATGACAGTAAAAGCACATAAGAAGAATTAACAAGCAAGCAATTCAAGCAACCCATAGCCAGCCCAGATCGGTCTTGGCATGTGTGGACGAGAGTGAAGTAATATAAAATTAATATAAAAATCAATATTTTGCGACTTTAGTTTAGACAGATTTTAGTTAAGCAGCCGCTTTTCTTTCTCCTCTCAAGGCAGCAAATAAACATGTTCCATTAGAGATATATGGCCAAGGAGCATGATGACCTATTAAGTGCAGACATGAACACGGTGGCGTGGGAAATTTTTCGCTGAAACATAGCCATGGGAATGGCGCCTTCTGTTGCAAAACAAGTATTTCTTTTACTGAAATAATTTCCATCACATGTGTTTCCTGAATTTTTTTTCTCAATGCATATCATTTATTTTCATACGCTGGTGGCACTGAAAACTCAGCCTCGTAAGGTCCCGGAGGGGCTAATTAAAAAACTACTTGAATAAAGAAGTAGTGACCCCAAGTCGTGAAGGTCACACAACTGGCCGGGAGGACTCGGGGCGTTGACCACGTTCCACCCTTCAGTACTGCACCCCACTCATTACGCCTGCAGAGGGCGGTGGGGGACGCAGTGGCCGGGCAGTAGGCCTAGGCCCGCTTAGGAGTGTTACACATGGGGACTGTGGCCACTAAGAGTAAGAAACACAATGGAATACTAGATTATATCATCTAAACATTTAAATATTACTTAGATTTTGTGTAACAATAGAATGTCAGAACGAATACAAATTAAAATGAAACACAACCTTTGCTTATATTTACAAAGTCCTCGGCTTTGGTCTTCGGATGACTATGCGATTTAAAACAAGGTAAGTGTACATAAATTCATTACTTGAAGGGAATTTATTGTTAAAAAGGTTACTATTGTGAGAAATGCCAATTAGACAAATCACACTTCTGATACTAGTGGACAAAATGATGAAAGTTCAGTTCAATTATTTTTTCTGTCACTATCTTCTGCACTCAACAACACAGTTCTCCTTAACACAGGCTAGTCTTTCGTGATATTACAACTCACAACTGTCTACTTTTCGTAACAATGGCTCACTCCTATCTGTTTTTCTTCAATTTGTCTCTCATACAGCTGACTCTGATGGTACATTTACTCAACACTCATTCACTGCTTCGCTATTTTGCTTTCAACGCGACTGTACACGCGGAGTTGACACACACACACACACACACACACACACACACACACACACACACACACACACATACACACACGCACACACTAAAAATTGAATGACTCATGTCTGTAACTAACTACTAACACCTCTCGTGGCCTCACCTGCTTATATACCGAGGTTGGTGTAACACGGACAATTCTCCAACTTAGACAAATACGCCGGCTGCCGGACGCTTCTCGAATAATCTGGAAAATCCCTTTTTGTTCTACAGCTCTGATCCTTGTCACGAGTTCGCAACAGTCGTGTGAGGCAGCCTGAGCTTAAGTGCCTTTGATAAACGTGCCGCCAGTGGGATGTGGCAGCCCTGCCCCATCCGTCCTTTGTTCTCGCGGTGGGTGTCACAGTTATTTAACCAACTTTGTTTCAGACGTGCATGCACTCATACACACATATATAGATCCCCTGTTTTCTAAAAAAAGCTTTATTATTATCATTAATATTACTATTATTATCATCATTATCATCATTATCGTGGGCCCTAATGACCTAGTTGTCGATGGGCCCTTAAACCCAACTCACTCACTCACTCACTCACTCACTCACTCACTCATCATTATCGTTATTATTATTATCGTTATTATTATTATTATCATTATTAATTATTATCATTATTAATTATTATCATCATTATCATCATCATCATCATTATCATTATCATTATCATTATCATTATCATTATCATTATCATTATCATTATCATTATCATTATTATCATTATTATCATTATTATCATTATTATTATTATTATTATTATTATTATTATTATTATTATTATTATTATTATTATTATTATTATTATTATTATTATTATTATTATTATTATTATTATTATTATTATTATTATTATTATTATTCAGAGAGTCTCAAAGCATGTATTTCCGGTAAAATATCAGTATCAAATTGTCGATTTCTACTTCACATTAGTACATAGTAGAGAAAGTATCATTTATAGTGTGTGGTCTAATTCTAACGGCAATCTTGTAGAATCCATTAACATTAAATAGGTAAAAGAATAAACTGTTTGAAAACAGTTGTTGAATAGGTAGAGAAAGTCATTCAAATCTTTTCTTCTTGTTTTATTTTGACCTCCAACTTCGATCCTGGGTACTACTTCTTTATGTGGTGAAAGAACCGTAAAACTATTTTTGTTTTTCTCCTTTTCTCCCTCTATTCTCTTTGAACATTCTCTGTTTCTTTTCCATATCTATTAATCCATACCACTCCATGCAGCACTAGAAATGTAAGTAAATATTTCCTCAACACAGACATACATTTTGAATGTTAATGGCTGCGCTCTGAAAATAGCTTCATTAACGTATAAGAATGCAATTAAAAGTTGTGGAAACCAGGTTCTAGCCCCAGCATCATATACAAGCATTAATTAACGCAAATAAACAAAGCAAACCAGAACATATGCTTAATTGCGATTCAAATGTATTGCTTCAGTAACTCTTTCTTCACATGAAGTGAAACTCACAAATTGCTGACTTATTTCGAGCATAACATTTGGAACCAGTGAAAAAAACAATAATGCAGAATTTTAGTTTATAGTTTTAATCCTCTTGAGAAAACTGCTTAAACTGTGCTTAGAGTTATAAACCTTTTTAAAAGATATAGTTAAGAAGAAAAACAAAAGCTTTCTCTTTCTTCCCCCTTTCCTTCCTGCTTTATTTCTGCTTAGGAAAACTGAAACTAGCAATATTCGTACTAAGAATTAAGGAAATTCAAAATGAAGTGTTCAAAGTCCACCTCTTGTGTGGTGGGGCCTTAATGTCTTTGGCTTTTATTATGGTCGAGTTCGATTCCCAGTTAGGCTTGAGTTTCATTGATATGGATTTTTTCGAGGCTCTCCCACATCCTGGATGCTGCGGACGTCAGTGGTACTTCTGACGTTACTATAATGGATTAGTTTTAACTTGGCACTTATTCTACTATCTTTGTCTAGCGCCTTGTGCTGAGTTTCTTTCCTTGAAATGGTCAGACCCTTTTAAAACTCTCTGTATTCCCTAATTACCTGCGGTGGGGTGAGGGTAAGTAGGTTCGCCATAAAAGAGGAACAGTTTACAAAGAGATGGTGAGTATTTCCTTTTTTTCTAATAAGCAAGTGCCAAGTTACACCTCGTGCAATATAGAAGTACGTCGAGCCAAAAATTTTGGCCTCTTCTTTTGAGGTATTATTCGGATTGGGTTGGTCTCGTAGTTGCCAATACCCATGGAAGATTTGGTACGCCTTGGCGGTGTCGTCAAGGCGGGGTTGTGAGATGCCTCAATGTTCTCGGGTACTAACGCGCGGAACCAGTAGCTGGAATACTAGATTTCCAGCGCTCCCTCCCAGGTTTTTCGGTAGTCTTCCCTTATGGTTGACGCGCCTAAGTGGCCGTTCCACCTCCGACCTCAGGGGGGAAAAGGCTTTTTAGGAAACAAAGTATTGCCCTAATGGAAAGAGGAGTGAACACCAGTTGCAGTCGTCTCAACTTTCCCACATTCTAAGTAGACAAACGTCGGGTATGAAGGTACAACGGAGGGAATTCCGCAAACCAAGGCATGTCTGACCACCAGAAGAAGGCGACCGGGGTCTGAGGTAAGCATGTTGATCTGCTCACGTAGTAGATTTATTTACTACGAAATATATGTATGTGGCAGAATTAGCAACTCTGGCAACTTGTCGCTAGATTTGAAGCTATATAGTCTCTTGACAGATAGCGACTAAGTGATGCTCTGACGATTTTAGATGACTGTTAGTGACTTCTGGAGAATTTTGACCTGATGCATTTGCTAGCTGAGGAATAATTGGGGTTTTAAACATCACAAAAATAAATACACTGTATAAAATATTTTCCTTGAGAAGAATTGCAGTTGAATTCCTTTTGAATCCAACGCAGTGGAATTCTGGAAGCTTCGAGTAGATTATTACAAAGTTTCGGCGGCTTGAAGGTAGATTCAAATTCCCACTCTTTCACACTGCAATTCGGAAGTAGAAAATTAGTTGAAAATTGTCAATGGTAAAGAACCAGTTTAAATGCTCCAACTGTGGCATCTGGGTAGGCTGTATACAAAAATGCATTAGGATTTTGCTGTTACTCGTTTGAAACTCCGCAACGCCGGACTAAAACTGGTACAAATTATACACGGCTCTGTGAACATCCAACAAAAACCGTTCGATTAAATTATTTAATTTGTTTATCAGTATACATGCTGAGATTGCAAGTTTATGAGACCTCGCGATTCCAATTGCAAATACTGATACAAGTCCCATTACACTAAAGTGACTACAAAACTGTTGACATTCATTTCTTCCAGTCATCTTTCATTTGTCCTCTGCCGAAGGCACTGCTGATGAACTCGCTTCAAAGTACTGACGTCATGAGCAGACGACTGAATTGCGGAAAAGGTCGAATGCGCTCTAATAGGGGCATTTGCTGAAGACTTCACGTGACTTTTAAGCCCCAGATACTTAGAACGAAGGAAGGCTTAAGCACTGCATAAGATTAAACAAACCATTCACCTTTAAAGTAAGCATAAGATGAATGTTGGATGTTATACCTAGAGCGAAATGGATCCTTACCTAATGGATGTACTATACAAGAAATATAAATGAACTAGAGTGAGTCCGTCCGTTGGACAGGATATCTGACTAATAATTTACGAACTTGGGGTACATCTACACACCTGAGTAGCTGAGATAGAAATGGGAAAATCGCGGATTCAGAAGAAAGGTTTATCACTGCACTGGTACAATATTAAAAAATGTGGCGTGGTACTCGAGAATTTGTCCTCTTTTGTGAAAAAATGAATGATTTTCAAAAAAGATCTGATGTGTTGCACTCACTTGACTCTTATCCTAACCATTGTTACAAACTCATATTCCTATATCTTCTTCGCATTAGTTGAGATAACATGAACTAGTTAGAGGAATAAGTGTAAGAATAGTTTGTACACGAGTAGAGAAATTCATGTGAGTGGAGCAATGTTTTTTTATGAGCAAAATCCTCCCATTTTTATAAGCGTGAATACAGTTCGGTTGCTAACTGTAACAGAAAAATCAGTCTGTAAAATTTAGTGTTTATATTTTTTCTAGGTTTCATAAGGGTCTTTGGAGGTAGTACGTGGTTTGGGACGAGGGATTGAGCTACTAAAAGGCAAGAATATTTTCCATTCGCGCACCTGGTAACGTGTTTCTCTCCTCATCCCCCTAAATCCAACCCAAAAAATTACTCAAGTGGAAACTCGTCCTGATATCATTGGAACAGTAAAAAGTAGACTGTTCTGGTCTCTTGTTTGCTTGGAAATGGCTGTGTGTTTCTCGAAAATCTGAAGCACGTCGCTGACGTCCTTTCTGGTAAGCAATACAATATGGTAATCTTATTCAAGGTTGTTTGTCGAGATACAGAATGGATATCATGACAAATCGCGACTTTGATCTGTGATTGGAGTTTCGGGCGAATAGAAATTATTTCATTATTATTTCTACGTATTACGTTTTCCATAATTTTCTTTACCCATTATGTTTATTTATTTTCCTACTACGTATAGTAAGTAGGAGAAGTATTGCAATTCATAAAATATTTGGTATAGATATTTCTCCCGTGTGTGCTTGTGAGCAGCATGACTCAGAAACGAAAAGTCGGGGGTAAATTCCAAATTTGGTATTTAAATTCAACATCCTCCAAGAGTGCGACACCAAACTTTTTCAAGTAAGTCCCCCCCCCCCCCCCCCCAGGTGAACCTCTCCTTTACATGGAACATTTTTTCGAAACAGTTTATTTACTAAAAATGGCTATAATGATTTTGATTAAGGGTACACCAAAATGAAAAAGGTGATTTTTAAAGTATTGAAGTTAGATCAATTTTTTGCACAGGCATTTCCAGCAACTAAACAAATGTGTGCACCAAATTTCATTAAAATATCTAATCATATTCCTCATATATTAATTAAGTTATATAAATTTTGTTGGGTATCATCAAAATCTGTCTCTTCTCACAAATGTTAAACGCCAGAGTTGATTTTTACTTTCTCTACTGATAAGTAGGGGAAGTATTGTATTCCACCCAAAAATTCGATGTCGAGATTTCACCGGAAATATATGTTTTGAGTCTTTGGACAGCATAACTCAAACATGAAAAGTCGGTTCAAAACCAAAGTTCGTATTTAAGTTTAATAAACTACGCTTCACATGAAAATATTTTCGAAAATCTTTATTTACTCAAAAATGGCTTTAAAGATTTAATTTAAAATGACATTTTAATATATTTTTATGTCAAATAAAATGTATATTTTGAATTTACTGGCTATAGCCCATGTAGTCCTGTTTACTCTTGATTACTTTTGCATAACTGGTAAACCGTAAGAGATAGACCAAATCTTACATACTATACAAAACATGTAAAATTCATTAAAACACCGAATTTATGTATTTTTTGTGAAGTGAATCATCGCGGAGATTTTCCTTATTGTCAGAATTTTGCAATACTTAGACCATTGTCAAAGTATTATTCATTTTTTATCCCTTGGACATGCAAAGAGAACGACATTTCAAAGTCATCATATAGCGACCACTCTTAAAACATCTGATTATGACTTAAAACCTACTGTATTCCCCTTGCACCTACAAGAAAATGAGCAGCAAAATAATTTCTACAAATCTGGATTAACAGGAAAATGGTGCTCGATATTAAATTCTTTTATCGGAGTGCGATACCTTTTTTCTGAGGTGGTGGTAGATTGAGTAAACTATATCTATAAATTCTTAGAATTACTTCTGCCTTACTGTCATCCTTTAATATTTTAGAGGGAAATGCGCATTGTAATTTGCACGTTGAAAGCTTTTCATATCCTATGTTTTAACATAGTTATTCCTACATATTCATTCTCAACTTTATTTTTGGCTTCATTCACAAAGAACTAAATGTATGGATCACTTAGCAAGATCAGAAGGCATGTAGAAGGGAAAAGTAGACCACCGTCGTGGCAAGCATAAAAGTCGTAAGTTATCGTTCGAGTCTTCTAGAAAAGGGATTAGAAATATTATAAGGATTTATATCCTCGTTCAGGCGTGTTACTGCAATGGCAGGCACTTCGCTGGAAACGTGAATGCCAAAACAACTGTTGCTCTGATATGCAAAAGAAAAATTAACCGGTTACGAAATAAAAAGTAAAAGAGAATCTTGTCACACAGCTTGTGGAGTTGGGGACCCGCCAAGGATGTTATATCAAAGACGGTATCTGGAACCGTTAAAGGTTTCACAAGTCCCGTAACCACGATGCCGGACCTCCGAAATTAATGATACCAAATTTCTTTGCTCTTATTACTTTCTCTACTACGTATAGTAGAGGAAGTATTGTATTCCACCCAAAAAGGCGATATCGAGATTTCACCGGAAATATATGTTTTGAGGCCCTCTGAGTTCAAAAAAGTATTTTTAGAGAAAGGTCTGTCTGTGTGTGTGTGTCTGTGTGTCAGTCTGTGGACAGCATAACTCAAAAACGAATACCTCAATGTACATTTTTTTTCAAATTATAAATAATTTTCAAAATAAAAATTCGATAACAATTAAACTACTCCATCTAGAGCATTTAAAATACCAAGTTTTATGAAGCAAAATCTAAAAACATGTGTGCAAAATTTAAAAGAAATCTATTAAGAACTGTATGAGAAGATGCATTTTGAAGATTGAAAAATGTGAAAAAATAGAAAGCAGAGAAAAATGACTTTAAAGTTTTAAGTATATGACAACATACATACGCCATGGGCATTTAAATCATGGCGTAACGGCCTTTTAAATGGTGATGAGGAGTAAACGACGGTAGATTCTGAAAGTACAAGGTACAGACATAATTTTAAGGCAAAAAACGAAAAATCGCATTTTTCGTCATTTTTGTCCAAATTTCAGCGATGCCTCCCCTTAAATCAACAACGTAGAAAGGACAGAAATTTTTCTTACGAATTGTGATTTAGTGTTGTATTTTGAGTGTCAAACTGCAATAAGGAGAAATAAAACATATCAAAAACGGTATAAGGTGAATCATTTGGCAGGAAAAATCAGCACCGATGCAGAGAGACGCCCGAGATATAAGAAAAAGCCACCTAGCTCTCCGAGTGAAGCTACGCCTAGGCCGATATTTAAACCAGTTAAAAGAGTGCGCCTCAACGCACTAGTCTCGATGGGAATAAATGCCTCTTCATTTGTCGCCGCAACGTGTGGCTAGTTAAAAGACATTTAAAATACGGCTTCGGGCTCATTAAACTTTTTCGTAGTGTTGGCCGTTTTCGTAGTATTCCTTGTTGAAATATTCCATGCTAAGCGTCATCTAATATACATCCTTGAATGTACGTAATGATTCTTGCTATCACCTCCCCCCTTTTCCTTTGTTTCCATCGCGAGAGCTTGTTACCACAGATAAATATTTGAATACTGTTTCCGCATGCATAACTAAGCATGTCTTGCTTGATTTGAAAGCATTCCTAAGTAAAAATATACCGTAAGGTAAATGGATACCTACAAGAAACGCATTTTATATGAATGCTATTCCAAAATAGCATGCATATATGTGATTTTGCCTGTGAATGTATCACATCAATTTGTTTACTCCTGTCATGCAAAGACAGAAATTTTAAAGCTGTCATATCTGCTGTTTAAAAATCTGACAATCGCTGCAACGTGTAACAAAACCATTTCTAGAAGCGCTTATCTTGATCAATAAGAAGTTAAATTAGGAGCAGTCAGATACGAGGGGCCTCCAAGCATTGAAATTACTTTCCCTACTCAACTTCCGCAAGCTACTCTTAAAAAATCTTATTCTTATGCTTAATTTTTGATAATCGAGCTTAACTTTCGTCACTTATTGGATTCTTTTATGTATAAGAAGCATAAGTTGTCGCCCTAGAAAATCGAAAATCGCTCTGTGACCCTTGCATGGTCACGAGAAAAAACGAATAGCGACTTACCACTTCAAGATGTATACGTAACAGAGAATATCTCGTATTTCATTAACCCACAAACGTTTCTAACACAAACTGGTTGTTTTACTAAGATCTACATTTTTTCTTTCTTTTTTTAACCACTTATACAACAGTAATACAGAATGAAGATGACTTCGCGGGCTATATGCAAAATATTCAAAATACACATTTTCTTTGGAATTTAAATATTTTAAACGTGGTACACAGCCAACTTTGAGATAATTAAAAATAATGATCATGTTTCCATGTAAAAGATAACTTAAGACTGACTGGGTGATTCTTGGAAGTTGTTAAACATATAAACCAAGTTTGCTATTTAACAGAGTTTTCCTTTTCGAGGTATATGGTTACCACTAGAAGCAGTCTAAAACATATTACACAGCTAACATAAAGAAGAGGTACAAGTGTGTGCCTTTTTACATTCACTAACACGTAAAGTAAGTAGAGGAAGTATAGTATTTGACTCAAAAATTAGATGTCGAGATTTTACATGAAATAAATGTTTTGAGGTCCCCCTGAAAAAAAATAGCATTTTTAGAAATAGGTCAGCACGTGTGTGTGAACAGCATAACTTAAAAACGAAAAGTCCATTATAAATCAAAGTTGGTTTTTGATTATGCTATTCCTAGACAGACACACACACCTTTTGTAAAAATGCTTTTTTTGGAGTTCAGAGTATCTCAAAACATGTATTTCCTGTGCAATCTCGACATCAAATTTTTGAGTGAAACACAATACTTCCCGTGCTTACTATAACTGCATAGTAGATAAAGTAATGAGGATTAATTACAATGCCAATTAACTACAGACACCTACTTTCAATACGATTTTCATATTGTGACGTCGGGCTTGGCGCACAACAACGGACGGACATAGCCAAGCTACTTCACACTATATACCGTGCCTATGAGCGGACAAAGCGGAACTGCTGTGAGTACGTGACTGTGAACAATCGAGGCGGCAGAAACAAAAGAGACTGTCGAGAACGTTCGCGAGACTTCTCTATGTCATTTCCGGTGCGTGAATGTGTGTAACTCGAGAAAGGTCCGCATGATGTCATGCCCAGTGTATAAGGAGGCTTGAGAAGAACATTTGGAGTGAGTTTTAGAATTGAGTCATGGACATACTCGGTTAGTGTATCAGTTAGGTGTGTGTGTCGTCGTTTGGTAAGTCGTAGGAAGATACAATGGGTGTCGCGAGTGTTTGTATCGTCGTAAGTAGGGTGTGATAGATAGAGGAAGTGAAGGAAGACACTAAAATGACCGAGCAAGGGTATCAGAGGAACAACTGTGAGTTGTCATAGCCCGAAGGACTATAGACTATGTTAACGGCGAGAAGAAAACTGTATCTGTAGTAACATTCTAGAATACAGTAAAGTGATAGGAAAGTAACCGGAATAATGTTGGCATTTTTGTCACAAAATTTCTGTCTGTAACAGTGATTTACATTTACTGTATACTGACTGTTTTTCTTTTTATGCATCTTTCTGAATAGTATGCAGCTATTACTAGTTAATGCAACCCACATGCTTCAACCTTTAAGTTATTGTTCGCTCCTACGACGTCACAAAATAGTTCTAACCCTATTTTAATTTCCCATTTTCAGCCATGCAGCTGCTTTTACTCCCAAAATTTTATTCGCTTTTCCGTAGAACTACATTTTAACACCTGTATTTTATAAACTTTCATTTTTATCCCATGCTGCCACGGCAGTAATTTACGAACATTTGCCTGCAGTGTTTTTATATAAAGTTTCTAGAAAGTAATATTTAATCCTTCTGCAGGTTACTCTGCAGGTGGTCAAGAAATAAGGGCAGGAATAACTGTCAGCTCTCTTGCGCCCCAATACTCGCCACCTGTGGGCCCCAAGCCTAGTTATGTCGATGGTGAGATAACTTTACGTTGGAGCAAGTTTTCTTAGCCTGAGGGCACAACGTCCTATCTGCAACACTGCCTCTGACCTCATCTAGTGAGACTTTTTTCTTTGTGTACATATCCTTTTATAGAAATCCTGCACTGCTACATTTGCTTTTTAAATTCTATTGCATACTTCCACCGTACATAACCTTCTTGTGACAATCCTACTTCAAAGTCGATTACTATAGCTCGCAGTGCACCCCAGCAAAGTTTGGAAGTATGAATGGAACATGCAGCTCTTAAACCTCAAATAACAATTTAATTAATTTTTAGGCTCAATTCTCTCCACACCCCATAGAATTACACTTTTGTGAACCACAGTATAGTTGTAAGAATAGACAAAAATGAACAAAAAACGGAAATGGAAATATAATATTGGCAATACATTTTAACTCAACTCTGATAATCTCTAAGTAGCCTCTTCAAATGATCGAGACCATTAAGTAAACACAAAATATGCAACAAAAACGAGTTATTAATGGGCTCTCTTTAACTATTTAGTTTTGCAGCGTTCCATTTTATATTAGGCGCGAAAGACCGTTTAATGTTGCCCAAAGGTCTCTATCTGGCTTGAGGTTGTTTTACGTACCGTAAATCTACGACACGTCCGAAAAAAATCCATCGCCCTCCACCAGGTCTGAACCCGCGACCTCGAGAACCAGAGGCTATGTGTTACACCTACACCACGGGGAACAACACAACAGATTCGTCTTTGAACTTTGATAACTGCTGTCTGGTCCTGTGATTATTCAATAACATATTATAGATGCCACAATCTTCAGCTCCTCTTATCAATATTCTATTAAGGAAGTGCAAAATTTATGGATATGAGTAATCATCAAGAACAGAAAACTAGAAACACAAACATCTGCAATTACAGCACAGAAAAGTCAATTTTAATCCTGTCATTGAATAAAAGGGGCTATTAATGTAACAGCCTTCATGTTCTCACTTCTCAGTGTCACTTATTTAATTTAGTTTAACTTTCACTGAGATTTCACTTAGCTCATTCTATCATACGCATGACACAGCCTCTTCTTCCGGGCGGTTCACTCTGGTGTGGAAGGTTCTAAGACACCTGCCTTGTCACTTCATTACCCTACAAAGCGCAGGAGACGTTTATCTACTGAGAAGTGTCAATGTGAAAGCCGGATTGATGATATTAATTATTCCAATATTGCGAATTTATAAATATTGACCTTTCTTCTCGGCACTCCCAAATATAAAGATTCTGAGAAGAGTATATGTTGTAATTACCAATAAGGGCAAGGAGACTGCGGAATTTACATAGAGGAGTTCCAGCTGTTGAATTTTGGGAACTTCTGCACTACAAAGAACAATAAAACAGGTTCCAGAGGCAGTACTTCTGTAGCTTGAACCACATTGCCTTAATTTCCATAATGTTAAATAACAAAAACATAAAGATACAGCATTTTGTCATCAACTTTTATAACCATAATTTTGTTTACAGCTTTCATTATACATCGCCCGATGCATTCCTTTTATTGGTAGATGTTGGAGATTATTAAATATTACCTTAAGCAAAAGTTGCTCTTTTTTTCTACTTTCAAGGGATGTACCTAATGAGGTAACTTTTTGTCCAACAGTCTCTAGTTGCGTGGGTTAGTGTTTTCCTTGTCCATCGTCATTTTGTGAAGGCGGAAGCCAAGCAACTCCAAGTGTCATTAGAGCTTCTGGTTGTTTGTTCTTCTTTTTCTCTAATTAATCATCAACAGTGCAGCTGTGCGTAAGGTGTCTTCTGCACAAGCCACAAAGGGATCATGCTACAGAAGGGGTTTGCCTTAGTATCAAACCTGCCATTTCTATTCCAAATGTTTTACCTGGGATATTCCCACCTTTAGGCATCTTGATATAAATTTACTATTTTAACGTCCCTTTAGGTGATGATACGAGGAAAATAAACAAAAGAGTAACACTACTAATGCACTAATGAATTTGCACAGCGTTAGGGAACTAGTGCAGTTTACAACGTTGAATTTTAATACAGGGTGAATCATGGTAAACTGACAATTTTTAATTTTCTCTACCAGTACATACTAGGTAGACATGGTATTATATTTCAAAAATTTCAAAAATTCGATATCGAGACTTTACTGAAAATACACGTTTTGAGGTCCCCTTAACACAAAACAGTATTTTCTGAGAAAGGTCCTGAGTCTGTGTTTGTGTGCGAACAGCATGACTCAAAAATAAAAAGTCGATTAAACGACAAATTTAGTATTTAGGTTCTAAACCTTTCAAGAGTGTGACATGAAGATTTTAAGGAATCCTCCCCCCCCCACGCCAAACTTTATATGGAACACTTTTTAAAAATTTGATTTTCTCAAAATATGTTTAAGAATTTCTTATCACAATTGAAATGTATATCTTGAATTTTTTACGAATAGCCTTTGAAGTCCTCTTCATTCTGATTTTTGCATAATTTTATTGGTAGATCTCGTTAAAAACAATTTATGTCAATTATATTGTATGTAGAGTGAGTCATTTCCAATATATTCCTTGTATATTTGAATTTCCTAATACCTATACTTTTTTTTTTTTTTTTTTCAAATGGGAAGTCGCTATTCGATGTTTTATATCTTTTCCATGCAAAGAGAATACAATTTCAAAGTCATCACATAAAGATAAGGATATGACTGTTGCTTAAAGCTTATTGTACTCCCATTTTTTCCTTGAAGCCACAAAAAATTGGCAGTGAGATAATATCTGCAAGTGTTTGGACTGGATTAACATGAAGTAGACAGAAGAATAAGCATTTGTAGGAATACTTTATACAAGAGCAGTGAAAGTTATGCGAGTGCAATTTTTTAAAGGGAAATATGCTGCATTCTGCACAATTCTGCTAAACGGAGAGAAAGTTTCAATGTATTATTGAAGCTTTCTTTAAAGCATGGTTATTGATCTAGAGTTATATAAATAGGACAGACACAACAGAGCAGTTTGGTGTCAGTTTAGAGTTAGTTTAGAGCCGAGTTGTTTAAGTCGTCGTGTACAGCTAGTTTTTAGTTACGTGAGTGAGTCGGCCAGCCTGTCACCGAGTACGAATGTGTCGTCGAATGATTGTATCGTAATAGTAAAGAAAAAGATATAAGAGACAGTAAAACAGCAGTCTCGACTGGTTTGTACCACATGGCGTTTGAGTGTGAATACTTATCTGATTCCTATCATCTAAAACGTTTTGCAGGTAAGTTTTTAAATATTTATGAAAATTAATTGAGTGCATATTATGGATCTAAATTAATATTATGATCATAACAAAGACTGAAGCATTTGACCTACACAAAACTTTAGTTTTTATTTTATTTTGTTTTCGTGTAGCGACACTTTGTTTCAATATGGCGTGGTGGGTAATATGGGATACTGGTATCCAGTACTGGTGCGCCGGAGCGAAAGAGTTTGAATGTATTTGCGATTTCTGCAAATAAATGTTTCAATGCAAAACAAAACCAGCACTATAATCTGTAGCTTTTCATATTATTGTAATCCAATTTAGTCCATTTTTATACCAAAAAAAAATTTTAGCAAGGAATAAATAAGCTCTCGCGTAAATTTGTTACTTGAAAAAATTATTAATTAGAAATTTTATGTAGTATTGCATATTACATTATATATAATATAAACATTTGGACACATTTTATCGAAAATTAATAACAAATTTCAATTTCTTTTGTTCAAAATAAGTCATAAGTTTCTAGAAAGGTTCAATTGATTCACTAAAAGCATAATTAAAGAAATTGTAATACTACTACCTCAAATATGGCGGAAATAAAATCTGGTATTCCATATTACCCTAACTTCCTCTAATTCCCTCAAAACTATAAAACAGGTTGTACTGGAAACACCCTTAACTGTGCAAGGTAATGATTTAATACGTATAAAAATAAATAAAATTCAAATTTCACTGCCAGGGTACCTTAAAGCCCCTTTTTCACAGCTAAGTCTGGAGTGGTTATAAGGGCATACAGCCAGATGCACATACACCCGCAGCACGACATTCCAGATAGACGAGGTGTTTTCTTTGCAAGGTCCAGGCAGAGATTTCGTCGCTTCCGGTCTCTTTTGTATACGAAGAGGAAAAAGACAGAAAAGGCGTCGGCACAAATCATCAAATATCCTGCTGCATAGAAGAGGACCCTTCTGCTGAATGGGTCGAGGATTCACCATGTGTGAGGAAGGTTTTTGCTGGCTAGCTTGAGCTCACCTTGGCTGGGAAGGACCACCCGGGAAACTTTTATTAACCTGTCTCTCACAACACAGAAAAATAGTTCGACCCTCCCCTTATGCAGATGTTAATTCCAGTATTGGCCAAGGTAGGTATGTCAGGTAAGTTGTTACTCTTACACAAGCTTTTAATTTATGTCTGGTAGCTAAACTACCGAAAGTTTCTGTGTGCGTTACTATTCTTACAATCGCATATTCCTCTAGCCTCCATCATGTTAGTCGAGATAAAAACTTGCAGAAAATATATTATTGCTAATTTTCTTGTAGGTGCATGGGAATAAGGGAAAAGTTATAGGTTTTGAATGATAGCCAAATCTTTTAAAGCTGCTCGGCTTTGAAACTCCATATGAGAAAAGCTTAAGTATTGCAAAAGTAACACAAATAACAAAGAATATCTCCGAAATGTTTCACTCCACAAAAAACGCTTACAGACATAACTTATGTGTTTTTAGGACATCTAAATTTTTGGTACAGTAAGATTTGGTCTATATCTTAGTTTACCGGTTATGCAAAAGTCATCAAGAATAAACAGGACTACATGGGCTGTAGTCAGAAAATTCAAAATATACATTTAATTTGCCATAAAAATATATTAAACTTATGGTATTTTAATCAAAATCGCGAGAACTACTTTTATAAAAATACAAATTTTCGAAAAATGTTCCACTTAAAGGGTAGTTCAGGGTGGAGGAATTTTGTTCAAAATCTTCGTATCGCATCACTGAAAAATGAGACACCATCTTTCGAATGACCTTGTCGCACGATGGCTAATATTTTCGTGTCGCACAAATTATTAATGTGCGACATATTCATACCAATGTGTATTAACCAAAGTCGCACTTTGTTATTAAACAAAGTAAATGCCAACTTTGGTTTTTAACACCAACTTTTCGCTTTTGAGTTATTCTATTCACGGACAAACAGACACACACACAGACACACCGACACACAGACCTTTTTCTAAAAAGATTTATTTTGGATTCAGCGGACCTCAAAACACATTTTTCCGTTGAAATATCGACAGCGAACTCTTGTGTCAAATATAATACTTCCCCAACATAGAAGAGAAAATACATAAAAAAAAATGAATAAATAAATAAAAAAAAAAAAAAAATAAAATAAAAAAAAATAAAAAGGTAAAATGTAATCTATAATCAAAACGATAGTTGAACTTCAACAGAAACCTTTCTGACAACTTTCGGTTTTAAATAGGTTAACCTGCGTAATGCAAAGCCAACAATTGAATTTTAAAACTCCTGCTTTGTCACAGGACATGCAATTTAAAAACCCTAATGTTAGTTTTGCATGACCTCTATTGTCATATATTTCCAGATATCGTGCACTAAATATTCTTCTTATTAAAGCTGATTATTTTTTACTTTCTCTGCTAGTAAGTAGAAGTATTATATTCCACAAAAATTCGATGTCGATCGGAAATATAGTCACGTTTGCACGCACAAGGTCAAATTCTCGTGAGTAAATGGCAACAAGTCTTCAGTACCTACACTGTGAAGATACTGCAACTTGAATGCAAACACTGGAAATGTAAGGTACAGTGTGTAAATGTTTACACTTTTTCCCACATAGAATACAATAAGAAATTCTCCCCTGTGAATCTACCCACCCTCAAACGTGGAAAACTCTCCTGGCATGAGAAAGGAATCGCGACACAAGCCGCAAGGCATATTTGAACGCCTCAGCAGAAGTTACAATACACATTGGCATGTTGAAATGAAATTCTCCCTGATTCAACCTAATCGTACCGCAACCCCCTCCCCCTTTTCGCATTGTGATCATCACTTTTCATGGCCACTGGACCGGAAGTGGAGAATCCCCTGCTTGGCCACAGAGATCGCCAAATCTCACGCCTTTACAACTTTTTGCCTCGGAATTCCGTTTACCAGAAACTATACAAGATTTGGACAGATTGGGAATGCCGTGTTACGTGGAATTATGTAGGAAGCTGTCATATGCACAATTCTATTAGGAAAGTAACAAAATAGCATTTTTACTAGAGAAGGGTTCTATCCAACAATTGTATGTCGAGATTTCAGCTGAAGTACACGTTTTGAGACTACCTGAGTCAATAAAAAATATTAAAATGTTCTTGTGTGTGTATTTGTGTGTGTGTGTGTGTGTGTGTGTGTGTGTGTGTGTGTGTGTGTGTGTGTGTGTGTGTGTGTGTGTGTGTGTGTGTGTGTGGAAGTACGTTAATACCCAACTTGGTATTTATTCATTCATTCATTCATTCATTTATTTACTTATGCATTTATTTGATGTCCCTTACATGCAATTTTTCGAGAATATTTTATTAAAAATAGCCAACGATTTTTATTAAAATGTCATATGATGACGCAAAATGTATGTTTTGAATTTTCTGGGAAGAGCTTCTGAAGTTCTCTTCTTTCTGAATAACGTTTGCATAGCTGCTAAACCGTAAGAGTGAGTGAGTGAGTGAGTGAGTGAGTGAGTGAGTGAGTGAGTGAGTGATTGGACTACCAGAGCTCATCGACAACTTTATCATTTGAGCCCTAAACCGTAAGAGATAGAGAAAATCTTACTATTTGAGTTAAGCTGAATCATGGAAAGCAGACATATAGAGCATTATATTTCACACTGCAGTTAATAATACTTAACTGCCTAATTTCAAAACCTTTATCTACTATTGAAAGAACATCAACTTGTACCAATATCAAAGCCAGCAAAACAAGACGACTTATTATAAGGGCATTTCCATATTTTATTGCCTAAAGTACAACTGACCACAGCAAGTCCAACTGATATTGAGAGATCAGGCAATGAATGGTGACTGCGACAGTGTTTCTCAACACTTGGACACTCATTAGCACCCCCCCCCCCCCATCCCTTCCTTCTAGACCGTTCAGGTATTAGCAAAATGGTCAAGTTTCAACTTAAACCTCATGCACTATACATAAAAAGATACAGACCTCATTAAATCACACAATTTATGCCTGGTACATATTTTTTAACGGGACGGCGACGTGGCCGAGCGGTTAGACCATTCGTCTACCACCTACTGTGTGTTCACCAGCTCGTGGCCTTAGGTCGGAGAGGAGCGACATTCCATGTAGTGTTTTGTAAACACCCTAGATAACATTGCTGCTGGTTAGGTTGCCAACTTGCCTCCAATGTTATTCCCGCTATGTTTGATCGCTAATGTCTCTTAATTTCAGTTAAAAATTGGACGAGTCAGTAGCATTTTCTCTGACGTAAAGAAAAAACGCCTGTACAAGCAGATAAATCCACGCCTAGGAGTGGTGTGAAATCTGTTATGATATTGTGGTTACAGAACAAAGGGTTTCAGAATCGTATGTGTAAAATAGGTCTTTATAGGATGATTGAAACAAACAAACCAGGTTTCTAAAATGGACGTACTTTGGGCTTCCTTTGGCCACTCTGTCGTGTGATGTGATCTCAATCCCATAGAACTAGCCTGGGCCAAAGTAAAACGAATAGTTAGAGAAATGAAACAGCTGACTACAGAAATTGCACGATACAACGCTCGAAGGTATATCACTTGTGACGGAAACAGACTTCCAGGGTTTTTGAAAACACATAAAAAAAGGTAGAAAACAATCAGTGGCAGAAAAACGGAGTAGTTGAAAATATCGTTTATGTTGTATAAGCTAAATAATGACCTTCCACTTGAGAAAAGTTTAAGTATGGCAAAACTCACACAAATAACAAGGAATATTTCCCAAATGGTTCATTCCACAAAAAATGCATTTGGATATAAGCTGTATGCTTTAACGAGGTCTACATTATTTATTTATGCCAACAAACTTACTGCTGGTGTTTTTAAGCACACAAGCCGTGTATGGGCAATGTTTATGAGATGAAATCAGGACTGAAAAATTCAATGCCATAGCCGGGATCTGAACCACTAAACATCCGTTTATCGAGCAGCTGCTCTAACCACTAAGCTACCATAGTAGTCCCGGTAGATATGTGGTTCAGATCCCGGCTATGGCATTAAACTTTTCATGATTCCATCTTCTAGAGATGACCTACGTACCTCTTACGGTTTACCAGTCATACAAGTCATCAAGAGTAAACATTACTACATGAACTATAGCCAGAAAATTAAAAGCATGCGTTTCATTTGCCATAAAAATATCTTAAACACTTGACATTTTAATCAAAATAATTTGAGCCATTTTTCAGATAGTCAAAATTATCGAAAAATGTTCCAGCGTAGTTTAAGGTGGAGAAATTTTCTTCAAAACCTTCGTGTCACACCCTTGAAAGATAAATACAAATTTGTTTTTTTTTAACCGACTGTTCGTTTTTGAGTTATGCTGTTCACAGACACAGACACGGACCTTTTTCTAAAAATGTTATGTTTATTCAGAGGGCCTCATCACATATATTCCTGGTGAAATCTCGACATCGAATTTTTGGGTAGAATACAATACTTCCCGTACATTAGTAGTAGAGAAAGTAAGAAGAAAAAAAAAGGCATTTTATTGTGTAAAAAATTTAATTGCTGCGTTCTCAGCGTTCCAGCGTTTGCTGAGAGGCCTCTTCATCAGGCTTGAGATTCTTTTTCATACCATAAATCTGCGACACGGGACACCGACTTTACTTCCCTTCATGTTAAGGATTTTTATGCCTGTTGGGTTCGAACCCGCGGCCTGGGAAACCAAATGCTAGTAGCATTTAACCTTAGAGGCCGACATTTTGTCTATTTTCTTCCTCTGAGTAGTTTATTGCGGCCTATAAAACAATTTCACTATGAACAGTGGCAGTATGTTAGTATTTGTAGAACTGTAACTACAGAGCTATTTGATTTGAACCGCAGTTCAAGATATAAATATAAGAAACCTTTCCGGCGGCTTGTTGTAAGGGTTCAGCCTCTGCAAGAATAACTGGAAATAAGAGAAAAAAAAATGACCGCTGCTCTCCTTTTTTTTGTTATTCCCGGATTGGAAGAAAAGCGGCATTAAAAAAAAGACAACGAAGGAACTCTTCATTCCATTATTTCTTTCCTTTTTTTCCGGGAAAGAACTGGTCCTGCATATATGTACAATGGCCGAAGGGAGATTTAACTAGCTCACTGCAGGTCTTCCATTGTATAAGTTGGGTCGGTGTTGCCCTCTCTTTCTTTCTTTTTTAATATCCTTGGCGGCGCTGCTACTACCTGGCCTATACCTGAATTCACCTCCTGACACTTGACAAGTTGCTTTAGAAATTTCCAAGCTAAGCCTACCCACCTCTCCCGCTGTTAGGGTCCGGCTTGCAAGTTTCTGAACATGTGAAGGATGCTGCAGGAAGATGGAGTGGGGAGGGCCAGTCATCCACGTTGCCAAGTTGATGGCAACGGACCAGTTTCCTACTCGCGCGCGCACTCAGCAAAACAAAATGCACGTTTCCCGCCCCTTCTTTCGGGATGCAGTTGTATTCCTGTGTTTTATTGCCGGCATGTACCATAAATCGCAAACAGCTGAGCGTTTATAACATCGACCTCTTACTTTTGCTCGGAATAGCATCGACCACAGCGTATTTTGTTTCTAATCAAAAAGTCTTATACATCACACTCACACGACTTTCTCTACGCATTACGAGTACCCCTCATATTTTTACTTTCTCTACTATGTATAGTAAGTAGAGGAAGTATTGTATTCGACACAAAAAAATCGATATCGAGATTTCACCTGATTTTGAGGCCCCCTGAATAAAAAAAAAGCATTTGTAGGTCCGCGTTTGCGTGTCTGTCTCTGAATAACATAACTCAAAAACGAAGCCAGTTAAAAATCAGAGTTGCTACTTAAGTTTAATATCTTTCAAGGTTGCGACACAAAGATTTTGAAAAAAATTCCTCCACCCTAAACTACCCTTTACATGGAAAATTTTTCGAAAATTTTGATTTTCATAAAAATTGCTCTGTTAATTTCCATTAAAATGACATCTATTTTATGGCAAATGAAAAGTATATTTTAAATTTCCTGGCTACAACTCATGTAGTACTGTTTAATCTTGTTGACTTTTGCATAAGTGGTAAATCGTAAGAGATAGATCAAATCTCACTATACAAAAAAATGTAGATCTTGTTAAAACATAATTTATGTTAAATGAAATTTTTTGTGAAGTGAACCATTTCAGAAACATTCCTAGTTTTTTTTGCCAGAATTTTGCAATACTTATAGACGTTCTCAAATGCGGGGTCGTTATTCATTTGTGTATTTCTTAGTCAGGCAAAGAGAACAGAATTTCAAAGAACATTTGACCATCGCTTAAAACCTTGCACGTACAAGTAAATTAACAATAAGATGTCTACGAATGTTTATCTCGACTAACGTGAAGTAGATAAGGGGATAAGTGTAAGAGTAGTTTTTCAAGAGTAGAGAAGGTCATGTGAGTGCAACACACCAGACCTTTTAATACTCACATACATGAGTATCTGTGCTCACTCTTAAAACAAACTTGCCTTAAAAAGTTTATTGTTTTTTCTAATTCATATTAATCTACATAAACATTTACAAAAATCATTTTGCATATTTGCTTGTACGTACCAAGGGATTAGGGGAATGCAGAAGGCTTAAATGATGGTTATATCTCTTAAGAGCTGGTCGTTGTATGTTGGCCTTGAAATTTCGTTCTCTGTAAATCAATATATTTCCGAAATGATCAACTCCACAAAAAATTTATTTCACATACATTGTGTGCTTTATAGAGATTTGCGTATTTTGTGTACTAAGATTTTATCTTTCTCTGACGGTTTGTCCCGTTATTTAAAATTAATTCATATAAAGAGGACTTCAGCAGAAATTCCCAGAAAATTCGTCATTAAATGTGTTCAACAAATGGTAACCCGTAACCCCTACAGCCCATCCGGGCCAAAGCCTACCGCTCGACCGCCGCGTCTCCCACCTCTGCACATCGCAGGTGTCATGAGTGGGGTGCAGCACTGGATGTGGGACGTGATCAGCGTCCCGCTCCCTCCCGGCCGGTTATGCGGTCTTCTCAATCATTAACAAATGGTACTTTAATTAGGGAGGGAGGAAGATGTGCGAGTAGGTTTAAGGGCGCTCAACTACATGGTATTAGCGCTCTTAAAGAGCAGTTCATGGGAACAGTCAGATATAAACTTTAATATAAAATAAAATTACTAGTAAAAAGTAAAATGAATATAAATATATAAAACACATAGGCAGAAGGCAGAACTAAAACAAGTGACAAATATATCAAACGAGTATAAAAATGAAATAGGTATCTAAGTTTCAAATTCTCAAGGTAACATTAAGCTCGTTGAAAAGTTAGAAACCCTTTCCACCGCTTACTTATCGTCCGCCAGGACCTCTGCAAATCTGACAGGCAGTTGCAGAGAGTCTCGAAGGTGCGCTAGGTAAATCCACTCTAGCAGCACGTGGCAGACAGACAGGCTGTCGCACATCGGACACAGAGGAGCTACGTTAGTTAAAATCCTTTTGAACCATTACATGGAAAACTTTTCCATGTAAAGGGTAGCTTTGGATGCGGTTATTTCTTTTTGAAAATCTTAGTGTAATATCCTTGGAAGACACTAAACTTATGTACAAGCATTGTCTACTCACTGTTGTACAAATTATCTACTTCATGTTAATTGAAATGAAATGTTAATCGATTGCAATTTTTAATAAATTGTTTTTCAGCGACATTGGCGACATTGACCAAACAAAATAATGATCTAGTGATAATTTGTACAAAACAAAAGAATGACCAGGCGATAATTTAATGCCTCTATCGAGGCAACTGGTCCTAACGGAGATTCGAACTTAGGATCTCTGAATGCGAGACAGATGGCACAGAGGTTGGCTCTGTTTCATTACTGCTTAACGTACAGTATGTTACATCGCTCATGTATTTATCATCCAATGTACTTCCGCAGTTTTCATTACGTGCTACTTAAAAATAAAACAAGTGACACCCAAATGCACAGCAACTATAATACGCTTTGATCTTTGCAGGCAATTCTTAGGAAGCGAAAGAAGTAAAGGCTTTCTGTGTGGACTGTTGGGTAAACTTTTGTGTTTTACTTTAGTATGACTAAGAGTTCATGATTCTTCTGAATACACTATTGATTTTCTACAGGAAATGGAAATCAAGCACAAGAACGTTTTCATGTACATTATTATCGTACTCTGTAATTACCAGACATAAAGGAAGAGGAATATTGCACTTCCTCATGTTAGAAAGACCATTTTAAAGAAAAAAATGATAATAATAAAGCTGAAACAGACCACAATAGAGAAAAAAACCAAGCAAAAATCTCATGTTAAATGGGAAGCTGTTTTTATGCTTAAAGCATAATATTGGACATTGGATCCAACTTTAAGGAGGCACTAAACCTTTGTGTCCGAAATACAAACAAGAAGTATAGCTTCTGTACTGTACACTGAGAAAAAGCTGGCACAATAGTGGAAATATAACTGGTGTGAAAATAATCAAAACAGCGTATTGTATGAATTCTTCATGATATACATGGGCGGGGAACAAATTCTGCAGATGGACAGACACACATATTTGGGAGTCTACTTGACGAATAACGCTTGAGGGAAAGATCAGGTAAATTCTGCATCTAGGAAAGTGCGGAAAACATTACATTTCTTAAGATACTGAAAAAGGAGAGCGCAAAGTCCAGTGTTCATAATATTGTTAAATCTGGCTTGTAGAGATAAATCTCCTAAAAAGTTTCCTTAGTGGTCAACCACTGGCTGGATGACCTTACATATATCCTAAATAGTTTTAAATGTTTTTATTGTGCTAATTAATCACATTTTCCACACGATGAAATCGTAATTTTATAAAAATAAAAACACTGGCATATTGTTTAAATATTAATATAGCTACAAAAACACTTTTTCACTCTTCGGGTTGTTTCAGAAAAAAGAAAAGTCAAATATTTAAACATAATTTTTGCAACCATTTAACCTCAGTGATAGAATTAATTTGATTGTCTCCTTAGCACGATGCTACTTACCAAGCGGGAGACTCACCTTTGACTCCCGGTACTGACGTGGGGATTTTCTCTAGCTGGAAGACCTGGTACGGGGTCCACTCAGCCTCGTTAGGTCCATGAGGGGCTAATTGAGGAGCTACTTGGTTGAGAAGTAGCGACGGCTGGTTGCGAAGACTGCATATACCGGCCAGGAGGGACCAGGGAGCTGATCACGTCCCAGCCTCCAATATGCACCCCTCTCATGACGCCTGTGGGGGCCAGATTTGTGGACGCAGTGGACGGGCGGTAAGCCATGGCCCGGAAAGGGCTGTTACGCCGCGAGGGGATGGTAGAAAACTATCTTATCTTGAGCAGTTTAAAAAGGTTGTACAAATAATTCTCCAGTATTTTAAGTTCATTCTCTCAGATTTTCTAGTTAAGATTTTAACAAGACGGGTTACAAAAATGCAAATCTCGTCAAAACAAGTTATATCGAATTATCCTATTTTTGTGGAGTGAACCCTT
Organism: Tenodera sinensis; assembly: GCA_030765045.1. Classification (NCBI taxonomy): domain Eukaryota; kingdom Metazoa; phylum Arthropoda; class Insecta; order Mantodea; family Mantidae; genus Tenodera; species Tenodera sinensis. Next base: position 91,091,145 of record CM060971.1, on the reverse strand, counting down.
TCGGAGATATTCCTCGTTATTTTTCAGAATTTTGTAATACTTATAGACCGTTCTCAAATGGCAGGTCGTAATTCATTTTTTATCTCTTGGCCATGCAAAGAGAACGGAATTTCAAATGCTCTATAGCGAACCACTCTTAAAACATTCGACTATTGTTTAAAACTTATTGTATTCCCATTGCATCTACAAGAAAATTAGCAATAAGATAATTTGTACATATGTTTATCTCGTTTAACATGAACTTTAAAAAAAAAAAAAAAAAAAAAAAAAAAAAAAAAAAAAAAAACGGCGCGACAGCCCATTAAGGGCCAAGATCTACCGCCCAGCTGCTGCGTCCCCCACCTCTGCCCACTACAGGCGTCATTGGTGATGTGCAGTACTGGAGGGTGGGACGTGGTCAGCGCCCCGAGCCCTCCCGGCCAGTTATGCGGTCTTCTAGACCTGGGGCCGCTACTTCTCCATCAAGAGGCTCCTCAATTGGTGCCCCCGGGACCTAACGAGGCTGAGTGCACCCCGTGCCAGACCTCCCAAAGGGGATAAAATCCCCATGCTGGTACCGAGGATCGCACCCGGGTCCTCCGCGCCAGAGGCAAGCGCTTAACATGGACTAGATAGAGGAATAAGTGTTTGTAAGAATAATTTGTACAAGAATAGAGGAATTCACATCAGTGTCAAGATGGTGCACCTGCTAAGTCCTTACCCTTGCCAGGTGCATGTTTTAGCAGAAGTTGGTGCTACTGGTGTCAATTAACAGGAGTGAATGTCACCAAAAATAACCAGATAACACTAAAGTGAAGGGAATACGACACAGGTGGGTTTTAGTGAGTCCCACTGTCTTGATTTTCTATATATAATAGGGTTTAGCAGTTAAAACTCCTAGATCTCGCGAGAAACCGCTAAATTGGCCACCCTGAATCCCGCTATTCGCTGGTTGCACCACTGCAACAGCGAAAAGGTTAAAGAATCAGTCTTCGAGTAACTGGCCTCCATTTTGTTCCAGAAAGAGGCACTAAGGCAATGTAACCAGCTACTCTCGTGCAAAGGAATTACAAGGCAATAAAACCGAAGTGCCAACACATGCATACGTACATTTATCGCAATGTTAGATGGATGTAGGACTTTTACTAACTTTTTGCTTGCAAGGTTTTACTACCCTTTCTTCATTGTAACCGTATGCAGGTGAAATACGAGCGGATACTTGTCTTGCAAATCGAATGCAGAAGAAAATGCTTCGCTCTATAAAGAATGAATCGCAACAGATGTGCTGCATCGCCATTAAGCTTTGGATGTAGGAGAAAACGGTGTTTTTCTTTGGGCTGATTATACCACCATATGGACAACTTATACTGGTATTCTAAATCGCTTCAGATATTTTATCTAATGTACCAGAGGAATTTTGCAGTAATTAAGTTATCAACATCATCTCTATAATGGTTTTAGACATTAGAACTGCTGCAGCCTCATCAGATTAGTTCGTTCCAGTCTGTTGGTTTATATTTTCAAGCTTTCGCCATTAATCTATTCCCTCCCATTCTGCTCGTATATTCAAACTCGTTCTTGGTACATCCAGGGTGTTCTGGCTCTTGGATCCATAAACAACTCCACTCGACAAAATTGTGCCGATTGTTTGAAATAGACTCATACACAATTCAGAGTATTTACTTTATGAGTCAAGCACACCATGGAGACCAGTTCAAGTCATAGCCCGTGTAAGATTGAATTTATTCACGGTCCATATCAGATGAAATCTTTTCGAAATGAAATTGTCGACCTGAATTCGCAAGTATCTGGAAACTGTCGTAGCTGATTAGCAATTTTTTCCTTCTCTCCCTGCCTCTCCCTCGCTCTCTCTCCTCCTCTCCCTCCCTATAGCCATCTACCTCGCTCTGCCCTCCCTCACTTCCTCTCTCTTTGCCCCCTCTCTCTCACTGCCTCCTCTCTCCCTATCACCTCTCCTCATCTCTCTCTATCCTCCAACTCACACTCTCCCTCCTTCTCTCCTCTCCCTCCCACCTTCTCTCTCTCCCACTCTTCTCCCTCTCATTCCCTCTCTCCCTCTTAATCTCTTTCTCACTCTTACTCCCTTTCTCCCTTATAGTCCCTTTTCCCCTCCCTGGTCGGTCAAGGATCATTTAGCCATCCAGATTATTTCTATGAAGTTCACACACTCATACTTCCAGACATAAACACACACACACACACACACACACACACACACACACACACACACACACACACACACACACACACAGACAAACTTAACCACCTCTCTCCATCGCACACTCTCCCTCCTTCTCTCCCCTTTTCTTCTTCTCCCTCTCTCTCCATCCACCTGCTCTCTCCCCCCTCATTCCCTCTTTCCCTCTCATTCCTTCTCCCTCTTACTCCCTTTCTCCCTCCCCCCCTGGTCGGTCCCCTTTTAACTTTTACGATCAAATCGGGTACCAGACATCTAGACTCGTGGAGGGTAGAGAATGATTGTAATTAAAGAAAGGCTGCCCCTTCCAGCCGAGAATCGAACCCGGGACATCTGGGCTGATAAGCCAGGACGCTGCGCAATTTACCACAGAGGTAGTCTTTATTTTATTAAAAGCTCGCAAATCCTGCAGCTGCGAAACATTCCTTTGCGGGTCAAGGTCTACCGCCCGGCCACTGCGTCCCCCACCTCTGTCCACCATAGCCGTCGTGAGGGGGTGCAGTCCTGGAGGGTGTGAAGTGGTCATTGCTCCGGTCCCTTCCAACGGCATATGCGTCTTCGCAGGGGCCGCTAACTTTCAATCAAATAGCCCCCCAATTGACCTCTCGGGGACATAACGAGGCTGAGTGAACTTCGAACCAGGTCTCATAGCGGGAGAAAATTCCCACGCCATTACCAAGCCAAACCCGTGTCTCCCAGGACTCTTTATTTTATTAATATTGTTTATTAAACTTGTAATTTAGTAAATAGTCTTAGGAAATACCATCTGTGGGTTCAGCTTCTTGGGATAATTTTCCTCGCGCTGCGCGAATTATACGTCAACTGCCGAGATTTATTTCTATCTGCTTTCTCGCTCCTATTTCTCACTTGTTCTCCTATTTCTTAACTCTCCCTCCCGTCCGTCTCCCTCTATCCTCTCATCCAATCTTCGTGCAACGTACGCGTCATGTGATGTTTTTTTTTAAAGCTACATGTATGTACCTTATGGTTGCTGTGCGATTGCTACATTCTTTCCCGTGATAACTGGTTTACACGATAGAAGAAAAATAGTAATTATAAATTGCTGTGAATTATTTAATATTCGCCTCACTGATATTTTGTAAAAAATAGAAATGTATTACGTATGATGTCCCCAAAACATAAGTGATTTCTGCAAATGTTTATCTCGATTAACATGAAGAAGATAAGAGGATTGTAAGAATAGTTAGTACAAGAGTAGAGAAAGCCATATGAGTGCAGCACATCAGATTTTTTCACTTATATTATTTTCTTTATCAAAATTTATAGCTGGTATTTGAACCAAGGGATCTTCCAGTCCAGGTCCAGATGCTCTAACCACTACCTGGCAAAATGCTAGCATGACATTAAATCCGCTTCAATTTTTCAGTATAATTCTACCCTACCAATAGTAGTTAATAATAATAATAATAATAATAATAATAATAATAATAATAATAATAATAATAATAATAATAATAATAATAATAATAATAATAATAATAATTTTGCATTTTGAAGAAACCATTTCTGTGCAGCATTTCCTCTAGCTCTACTGAAGGCGACAGGCTGAGGAACTTTTAAGACCCACGTATGCGCTTTGCTTGCAGTTTTGTTTAGTAGAAGTAATTACAGGTTCAGAACCTTGGTGGAAGTTTAAATTACATTCATTATTTCTATTTTCTGGAGCGTGCTTCGTTGCTTTAATTAAAATGACTTTTTAGCGAAGCACTTAAAACTATCATTTGCTCCTTACATTTCGGAAATTGATTATCAGAAAGTTGTGTGCCAAAACACCTGTAGTGAAGGATATACTACAGGATATTCCCATCCGTTGCGCTGGGGAATCTCTCCCTTACACGTTCCCCTTGCGCATTACTTCCTCCAGGCCCATTACTCCTCCACTATTGGATAACGGCCAAGAAAGTTTCGCAAATGGCCGATTTCCACCAGCCGTTGCGTGATATTTCTATCGCTGCATTGTTGTCCCACATGCACTATCTCTCATTATCAAACTTCCCACACACATACACGCCTTTTTCTTGATGGACTTGAGGCGCCAAAATTTGTGGAGTTACACGAATCTCTTGGGCTAACCTAAGCATTCCGTTATACAAGACACAAAGATTTTGGGGAAATAAGAAAACCCGCAGAAATTTTCTCCTATATATACTTGAAGGAAAGTATCATTATTTGCTTTTTACTTTCTCTCCATCTATCTAAATAGACAAGGATGCTATTGTTTTCCACCCAAAAATTCTCTGTCCAGACTTCGTCAGAAATAGTGTTTTCCTTCATACCTTTCATATTTTAATTAATCAATTGAGTCGGTTTCCTTTGTAAGCCCTCATAACCCCATGTGAACTTTGGAAGTCGATCTTCTACTGTTTAGAGAATAAGAGGGACGTGAATAATTTTGTCTGAAATAAATTTTGTCTGAAATAAATACAACTATTCAGTTAAATAGCTTTGTCAAAAAACAAAGTCATTTACAAGCTCTATACCTCAAGAATTTATTTTACTTAATCAGAGCTTCTCAAAGCTTAAAATTGCACTGGGTGCAGTCCAAGGTGCAAAGCTCACTTGCACTGTGCATCGTGGGAATTCGGTTAAGTTCGGCTCAACTCGCGTGCTGCAGAGCGAAGATACAAGAAAGGGTGTCTTGATAGATTCTCTGTTGAATGCATAACCGTAACATTAAGTTAAAAAAACGTTGGTCAACAATATCTGTTTATGAAGATACGTGGCTTTTGGGTACTTCAAAGCAATTTTATAAATTAAATTATAATTTGTATTAATTAAACTATATTTTGTTTTCGTTATAGAATGTAGCTGATCTCAGACGATACTTGATGTGTTTGTAAAGCCATTTTCAACAGCAGGTCTTAGATTTCCAAAACAATGATAGTCAAAAAGATGCATTTTACTATACAAAAGATTTGGTCGAATTTCGCCAGAAATTGTCGAAGGAAAATTTCCTAAGCCGTCTCCTAGGTTTATCAGTTTTGCAAGTCATCAAGAGTAAACAGGACTACATGTGCTATAGCCAGCAATTCAAAATATGCATTTCATTCGTCATAAAAGTATCTTACACTTGTGGAATTTTAATCAAAATTGTTTGAGCCATTTTTGAAAAAATCAAAATTTTGGAAAAATGTCCATGTAAAGGGTAGTTTAGGGTGGAGGAATTTTCGTCAAGATCTTCGTGTTGCATTCTTGAAAGATATTAAACTTAAAACCAACTTTGGTTTTTAAGAGACTTTTCATTTTTTAGTTACGTTGTTCACAGACTTTTTTCTAAGATTGCAGTTTTGGATTCAGGGGTACTCAAAACAAGTACTACCGGAGAAATCTCGGCATCGAATTTTTGGGTCGAATACTCCCCCCCCCCCCACAAAAAAAAAAAAAGGTACAAAATAGAAGAATTTACTATTACGAACTTAATACTGCTACGCATTGCTAAGAATGAATGCGGAATTATGAAATGAGAGTGTTACATTAGAAACTAGCTTTTCTGGTATTAGACTACAACTGTGGCATAAAATTATGACTCCACAGCAACGCACACAAACTCTGTTCTGGTATACAGAGCCGAAATCAATAACTACAGTTCAAAGAAATTACCTGAGAAATGTATAGATGCGCCCGATAGGAAAACCATTAGAATAGTCAGAATTTTCTGGCTGCTGCAATTGTTAAGAAGTAATTAGGAAATTCTACTCCACGTGTTGCAGAAAAGAATATTGAAGAAATAATAGCAAGATTTCACAGAAGGCCGCAAAGCTCAATTCGTCAACCATCCCACTAGTTCATTGCTGTTTAACAGCTGGAATGAAAGCATACTTTTTAGTTAAATCCACGTCGAATGTTTTATGTAGTTTCGCTAGTTCTTTCTGGGAGCACTTATTCGAGCGTACAAGGAAGGGTAGTTATTTTAAATTAAATAAAAAATTGTGTGTTCAAGTCTTGCAATACAATTTAATTACCTTGATAAAAGAATTTTGATGAATAATACTAGATAATATCAATTTTTTACAACGTAAAATGTGTTATTCTGAAATAATCATAAATGTAATTTTAACACGTATAAATAATAATTCCATAAGTAGTTTGGATTAAATAAATTAATATTATGTTTACAATTTTGTAAACACTTTTAACAATATCTCAAGGATTATTGGGCATGTTCCAAATTTGGAATGAACATGAAGAAAAACGCTTAGTATGTTGTGCGGGATGGCAAACTGGTCGGTTTTCACAAGGAATCCCTGTCCAGAAATGCACAGTTTGAACGCTGGAGAGCGTTGAAATTGAAGAACGAACAATTGTGACAATTTAACAGTGGTTTGGGTATCTTAATACGGAAGGTATGCAACCCTTTAGCCATCTGTGTCCTGGGATAAACGACCTAAGCATAACAACACGTCTGCGCATGCGCTAAATTCCTCCATAGTCCTGGGTGCACATCCTATTGTGCTACTTGTGTTATGTAGTTTCCAGCCACATGGCCGACTTGAGCTCCAGCACACCTTTATGTAAATATACCAAATCTCCTCAAATTATCCTTTCCTTATGTAGGACTTACACCCCCTAGCACTTACAAGTCAGTGCCTCCCCTTATGTAGGACTTACACCCTCTAGCACTTACAAGCCAGTGCCTCCCCTTATGTAGGACTTACACCCCCTAGCACTTACAAGCCAGTGCCTCCCCTTATGTAGGACTTACGCCCTCTAGCACTTACAAGCAAGTGCCTCCCCTTATGTAGGACTTACACCACCTAGCACTTACAAGCCAGTGCCTCCCCTTATGTAGGACTTACACCACCTAGCACTTACAAGTCAGTGCCTCCCCTTATGTAGGACTTACATCCTCTAGCACTTACAAGCCAGTGCCTCCCCTTATGTAGGACTTGCATGCTCTAGCACTTACAAGCCAGTGCCTCCCCTTATGTAGGACTTACATCCTCTAGCACTTACAAGCTAGTGCCTCCCCTTGTGTAGGACTTACACCCTCTAGCACTTACAAGCCAGTGCCTCCCCTTATGTAGGACTTACACCCTCTAGCACTTACAAGCCAGTGCCTCCCTTTATGTAGGACTTACACCCCCTAGCACTTACAAGCCAGTGCCTCCCCTTATGTAGGACTTACACCCTCTAGCACTTACAAGCCAGTGCCTCCCCTTATGTAGGACTTACACCCTCTAGCACTTACAAGCTAGTGCCTACAGTCAGACGCCTGTCGGGGAGCAGACGAACCTATGGACCGGACAGAGTGAAGACCTGGAAGCGGGTGGTCTGTCAAGCACCAGGTGAGCAAGAGGATGATATGAAGTGCAGGCGAAATGGATGATTTGAAAGGCGATAATGGAGCAATTCGTGAAATGAGTGGCGGGGTATACCGGAGAACCCAAAGAAGATCCGCCCAGACGCTGCTTCGTCCACCACTAACACCACATGCGGGTCCCTGAGAATTATTGCTCGGGTAGTCGTTTTTGAGTAACATTCTTTCCAAAATGCTATTTATTCTTCCTTTGACTATCGATTATTTACATTTATTTATATAATCTTTCCAATGTATCTTATTTATTTTAACGCTATAACGTATGGTTTCATGTTCCGAAGATAAAAACCACTCATATGACTATAGATGTTAAATGGAACATTTCAAACAATCTGACGTGTTGCACTCATATGACTTACAAACACTTATTCCTCTATCTACTTCATGTTAATCGAGATAAACATTTGCACAAATAATCTTGATGCAAATTTTTTTGTAAGTGCGAAAGGGGATGTGGCTTTAAGTGGCAGTCGAGCCTTTTGAAGCTGTTCGCTGCGCGATGGTTTTAAAATTATGTTCTCTTTGCACGACCAAAAGACTTCCCATATGAGAAAAGCATAAGTACTGCAAAATTCAGCAAATAAAAGGAATATCTCCGAAACGATTCACTCCATAAATTGTGTGTTTTAAGGACATCTACATTTTTGTATAGTAAGGTTTACCAGATGTGCAAAATTCACCTAGACTGCAGAGGGCGTTTTCAGAAAATTCAAGACAGACATTTTATTTCACGGGAAGATCTTAAATATTTGATATTTTAATCCAAATAGTTTGTGGTATTAATGAAAAAGCCAAAATTTTAGAAAAATATTCCATGCAAAGAGTAGAAGAGTAGAGGATAGTGAAATTAAATAGCAGTTCGGTATTTAAGCTACTTTTGGTTTCTGAGTTATGTTGTTCAAGGCACGCACGCACGCACACACACACACACACACACACACGTGCGCGCGGGTCGCTATATGAAGGCTTTGAAATTCCATCCTCTTTGAATGGCCAAGAGATAAAAAATGAATCACCAGTTATGCAAAAGTCAAGAGTAAATAGTACTACGTGTGCTATAGCTAAAAAATTCAAAATATACATTTTGTAACGTTTATAATAGCGGGGTACCATCTACTGTTTGGTAAGGGATGACGTAATTTGTTTTAGCCGAGCTAGATCAGCGGCGAGCCTGAATAACTCTTTTCATGTGCTATTTGTATCTAGGGCGCGGTACGGCTCAACAATTAATTAAAATGATTATTCTGCAGATCCACGTTATATGTTTGTTTTTATTTCAATATATATAGCACACAAATTACACAGTTTCATGGTTTGGCGTCCTTTTCTTACATCATGCTACGGGGTTTACACTTCCACAAATACGGACTATATATATTTTTATAACTTGCATGTTCTTCTTTCTATTTTATGCCACTTTGCTGATTATATAGTTGTTCTATGCGTCTTTATTTTGCGTTCTTTAAGCACCAAAAATGTTCGTCTAAAATAACACTTTACACAAACAAATCGTTAAATTTATGCGGTCTTCGTCTTTTCGGTGTGACGTCTACCCAAGAAAGAAGACAATTGAATCTACACTTTACCAATTATAATTACCATTCGTAGGTTTAGGGGGCCTTTCCGCCGCCTCTATAATTTTGTATTAAACTATTTTAGAGGGCTTACACAAAAATATCGCCTCAACTTCCTGTGCTATAAAAACATCTCTAACGTGTCATTTTTTTTCTTCTAAATCTTCGTGTCGCATGCTTGAAAGACACTAAACTTAAATACAAACTTTGGATTTTTTGCGGACTTTTTTTACTTTCTCTACTGATAAGTAGAGGAAGTATTGTATTCCACAAAAAATTCGATGTCGAGATTTCACCGGAAATATATGTTTTGAGGCCCCCTGAATCCAAAAAAAGCATTTTTATAAAAAGGTCCGTGTGTGTGTGTGTCTGTCTGTGTGTCTGTCAGTCTGTGGACAGCATAACTCAAAAACGAAAAGTCGGTTAAAAGCCAAACTTGGTATATAAGTTTAATGTCTTTCAAGGATGGACACGAAGATTTTGAAGAAAATAATCCCACCCTACACTACCATTTACATGGAAGATTTTCCGAAAATTTTTATTTTCTTGAAAATGGCTCTAACGATTTTGATTACATTGTCATATGTTTGAGATATTTTTATGACAAATGAAATGTTTATCTTGAATTTTCTGGCTATAGCCCCTGTAGTCGTATTTACTCTGGACGACTTTTGCATAACTGGTAAACCGTTAGAGATAGACCAAATTACACTATACAAAAAATGTAGATCTTGCTAAAATACACAATTTATGTCTCAATAAATTTTCTTGTAAGGTGAATCATTTCGGAGATATTCCTTGTTATGTGCGTGAGTTTCGGAAAACAACTTTCGTGAAATGGATCATCGTTGTTCATTTTTTTATATGTTAAGTGTGCAAAGACAACAGAATCTCAAACATGTGATTATCGCACAAAGCCTACAGTATTCTAACATTCCCCTTGCACCTACAAGGAAATAAGCAATAAGTTGTTCAAATGTTTATCTTAACTAACACGAAGAAGATATAGGAATAATAGTTTGTAAGAATGGTTAGTACAAGAGTAGAGAAAGTCATGTGAGTGCAACACATAAGATTTTTTTTTTTTTTTTTTTTGAGTTATGCTGTTCATAGGCAGATGTGCACACAGACACACACGGATCTTTTACTGATAAAAACATATTTTTTGGATTCAGGGGTCTCAAAACACGTATTTCTGGTGAAATCTCTACATCGAATTTTTGGGTGGAATGCAATACTTCTACTTACTGTACGTAATAGAGAGCTTAAAAAGTTTAAGAAAGGCCTACAGCTGCATAAAGTTTTCAATTCACATAATATTCTTGCCTCGCTTGAGCACGATTCGACAAACAGAACTTCTGACCATGCCAAGAAAGGGCTCTAAATGAAGTGGTCTCCCGAGCTCTTCCTCCACGGTTTAATTAACATTTTCCTCATATACTGGCGCCCGCATCCTCAAAACCCTCAAGGTCAAATAAATTACGTAAAACGTATGGGACTTCTTTATTATAATTATAAACCCTGCACATACACTCTCTCTGTTTCTCTTTGCTTTGAAGTTAAACCAACGTTGAAAATGTGTTCTGCGATGTGGGAAGCCTATTGTCGTATTTTACCATCCAGCTTTGAAACGCTCAGTGGCGGCCAGTGTATGTAAATAACAATTGTGGTCCACAAATTCGTAGAAAATAAAGACTACATAGGCACAATTGAATTTATACAATACGGAGTACAAATGATGTTACTGGTTAGAATGCAAGTCATGCAGCTTAGATATTAGATCCTACTGTCAGATTTGTGAGCTACGAATACGAAGATAATGAGGTTCACGAAGAAAAGAAATTAATTTAAGAGCCCACCTACTTTACTGTGAGAGTTTAGACGAAATTAATCATATTAAGATTGTGGTTGGAGCCAAAGGAGACCTTCAGGATGAAAAATCAGCTTTTCGAGAAAATTGGTCTTCAGCCACTGAAAGGATCATTAAAAGTGCAACGAAATCATTTATCCTCTGTACATTAATGTGTATATTTTTTGTATCCATATTTCAAAGGTAAAATGTTTATACTTGTTCTCCTTATGTTGCTTTAGTGTTTAACAATTTGTTATTTTTCTTTCCCCTCTTAACGTATTTTCCTAAGATTTTATTGCAATTCTTACTCGTATTTTGTTCCCATTTGATATTCTTTCTCTACGGGTAAATCTGCATTCGGAAGAAGCATGGCAGTTAGGCACATTAGCAAATGGACACATTCGCAACGCGAATGTGCCCAATTTCTAATTTGTCTAACTGTAATATTCCCGATTGCTAATGTGCCCAACTTCGAATGTGTCCAGTTGGCCACACACATAATTACCTAGACTTCAGGTGGTCTGCCCTTTCAGATAAGTGGAGTGGATTGAGTTATTTAACGTTTCATTGTGCAGGTAACTTTCAGTTTGTAACTGAAGATAAATTTGATTTCCTTTCCTGACATGGAACTCACGGAAACAGAGAAGGTTAACCTTGTGAACTTTACACAGAAAGATCTCGAGTTGTTGTTGTGTTTAACGCCCGCTTTTACTACTACGGCACCGCAGGCGGTGACACTGATGATACATGAAGATGGAGCACCGGTGGAATGAGATGGCGGAGGAAACCGGAGTACCCGGAGAAAACCCGCCCTGACGCTTCTTCGTCCACCACGAATACCACATGCGGGCCCCTGGGATCGAACCCGGGCCGCCTAGGTGGTAGGCGAGAGCGCTAACCGCTCGGCAACGGCGCCGCCAGAAAGATCTCGAGAAAACCGAAGTTCTAAGAAAAGGTCTCAAAACTCTTGCCTATGTGCAAGAATTAGAATAAAAAAACAATTAATTCTGCTTTGAACGGAAACACTTTTGCCAGAATGAAATTATATAATGAAGTAAAATGATAAATTCTTGCTGAATAAGCTTGTAAATCAATGAGAGGGTAGTTACAGAGTAAGAAAAAAACAAATCAATGACGAAAGTAATAATTCTCCGTAACGGCATCTGTTTCCGCATCCCGCACAGCACCACGGTTAGTCTGCGAAAGATAAGAAGCTGGCATGCATTGCATGCGAGCGCGTCAAATGTTACTTGCCATGGATTGCACATGCCAAACATCCTGAGCAATTCCGGGCGATTAGTCACCTAAAAGTTCCTTTTAATTATAAGTGCAAATGTCCACTGTGGATTAATTGAAATATGCCGTGCGTCTACATGTGTTTATAAGTTACCTTAACTGCTTACTCGCATGCGCACATATGCGAAGTGTTTTTTTTTGGGGGGGGAGGGGGGCGGGGGCGGGGGGGGGGGCCTGGTCAGAGACAGCAAAGTATATATTTTCGGGGACACCTCAGTATCCAATTTTTGGGGGAGCGCAATATTACTTAACTCTACATGCCATATGCAAATGGCAGAAAAATAAAAAGGGTATTAGCATTAATCAAATTATATCTTTTATATCTTGATTGTCATCTCTAACACTCGGGTCCTTGCTCACACATATACCTTCCTCTGTTTCTTCCCAAACGCTACCCTAAAAAGTGAGATTTCTATGGCCTTTAAATATTTCAAGAGGGAAGTGGAGTCAGACTTTAGAAATCCCAAGAGCTGGTTTTGAAAGAAAACTAAAACGTCATAGTGTTGACAGAAGATGGAGTTTATTCATGCACAGTAATTACTGCATCATTCATATATGGACACCAGTTGTTCAGTCATTCATAACCCTCCTCACTGGCTGTATGCAGTCCTGGAGAGGAAGGCCTGAAGCGGTTTTTAGATTACTCTTAAAACCAAAACATTTACACTTTACTTCACGACTTTAGTTTACCTGTAGGTTTTCATCACTCTTTAGGATTTCGAACAGGCTTCGGGATTGCGGTACCTCCCATAATTACTGAAAAACGCAATAAATTCTACACAGGGTTGCAAACTTACAAATATAAATACATTACAACAGTTACTCAGAATTGCAGATTTACGCACAAAGTTATCACACGTTGAAACCAATGTAATAATACTAAAAAGCGCTGTGGATAATAATGTTAGTTTCCATAGTACAGTAAAACCTGACTAAACCTGAAATACCAACTTCGGTTTTTAACAGACTTTTCGTTTTTGAGACATCCTGTCCATAGATTGACACACACACACACACACACACACACACACACACACACACACACACACACACACACACACACACACACACACCACACACACACACACACACACACACACACACACACACACACACACACACACACACACACACACACACACTCGGGCCTTTTTCTAAAAATGCTGTTGTTTTTTTTTTTTTTATTCAGGGGGCCTCAAAGCATATATTTCCGACATCGAATTTTTGGGTGCAATACAATACTTCCTCTACTTTACTGTACGTAGTAGAGAAAGTAAAAATTTGATATTTTCAAAAAGCCTTTAACAATTTTGATTAAAATACCATATGTGTCAGATTTGTAGTAATTGGCTTTGTTAAAATACAACCTTTTGCATAACACGGAAATCCTAAAAACAGGGGTGGGGGGGGGGGGGTTGGAACAATCATGTTCTCAAAATGTTTTGGAGGGAATGGAGAGCTCTCAATACATGTATTTCCGGTTAAATCTTAGTATAGAATATTTGGAAAATAGAATAATAATTAAATAAACCGCTGTTAATATGTATTTGAAATTAAGGAAATCGTTAATAGAATATGTTTAAATTGCAGCAAATATGTATATTCTATCATCATTTGACATATGGTATTGCTCCACTAAATAGCAGTTTAGTGTTAGGGCTAGTTAGGGTTTAAAGGCGGACAGGATTTAGGCACCACGACCAAGGTTGGGCTTATTATTTATCTTCTTATTTATCTTCCCTGTTCGTTGTGATAACCGGAAGAAGATAATTATTAATTGGTCATCGAGCATGAGCAAAGGTTACAGCCATAATTTTGAGTTTATCTGGGTAGTAAACCCGATATCATATCACAGAATAGACCAAGAGCTTCACGTATCTTACATGTAACTTATAAGAAATGGGATGTTAAAACGCATGACAAAACAAGTTTACAAAGCAGTTAGTTGTTAGGGAATCCCCTGGTAGACCTTGAAAGAACTCACTTCCTAACAGATTAGAATAGAGGTGAGATAAAGGATTAATTGTCGTTAAAACAAGTAATTGTAGCGATTTTATTCTCGTAAGCGCTTCAAATTGACCACTGTTAGCTTGTTTTCCTACGTCTAGAGTAGAAGCTTAGGTTTAGGAGTAGTAAAAGGAGAAACTAAATTGATTCTAGATGATATACAGCGTCAGTGTTATAATTCAATATTTTTTTGGCAGGATGAGATAGTTTTATTATACACCTTTGCCACAACAAAGTAGTGTTTGCCATTATGCACTATGACTCCTTTAACATATACAGTTTACGTAATATAAAATTCTCCAGCGATGCCCTCGTGTCTTTAGTGTTAAAATATTAGGTTTACAGAGTGTGAGGAAAGAAAACCATTGCATCTAGTAACAGACTTGCGAAGAGCTCACATAATAACCCACATAAGTATCCAATTCCTGGCCAAATTACTAGGCCATCTTACGTGAAATGAAGATCCATTAAATGCCAAGGCCTTAAATGGGAGAACTCTTTGGTGAGCCATTTCACGTGAGAAGCAGGAATGGTTACCTCAATCAAGCACGATCATAAAGCCATCCACAGCATCAACCTAATGCTTGTATTCTTGCACTCTTTATATTGGCTACCGTACGGTTAAGTGCTTGCTTCGGTTTCACACGTGATCCTTTCTTGAACACTGATTACAAAGACTTGGAATAGAAATTTGATGGTTTCTCATCTGATGGGCGCAAGCTTGCCCAGAAGGGGCGGGATGCAGCTCTGTTTCTCATATTTTGTTATGCTTTCTTTTTAACAGTAAATTCTTTCCCAAGGTAAGATTCAACCAGTTACATGTCCAGTGTATACAACCTCTTGTATATGATCCAACTGTTTTTTATCAATTCAAGAGTTTACAAGGTCGACGCCATACAACGTAATCAGCTTGTATGCGGCATCCTTTGCTTTGGTGACCATTTTGTTTACTTTCCATTCTCAGTCATGTTGCAGATTTAGTAAATACTCGAATTTCATTAGCCAAAGCCATTAAATCAATGTCAAAACTTTGACGTTTAGAGTATGTCCATATTTGGTTTCGACGTTCAAAAACTTTAATTGGAAGCAATTTGACAAGAAAAGCTGTGACGCTGTGACAACTCTTGGAAAGTTTTAAAAATCATTCAATTTGACAAAAATTTGATCATATACAAGGAGCTTAAGGAACGTCATCGGAGAAAGATGAAACAAACACGTGACAACAATCAGTGCGATATTACAAAGGGGTTTTCGAGAGTATTCGAGAAGTATCCGGCGGCGGACATGTTTGCAGAAGTTCCAGAAAAGATGAAGCTCGAGGCAGGTCCAAGTTATATCATCCTTGCTATGTAAGAAAGCGAGGCAACGAGGGGTGCCCAGAGTTTTACTGCGTGTGTGTCAGATCCGTGTGTGCGATCGCGTCGAAAGGAAGATAGCGAAGCAGTTAGTAAGTGTCGAGTGATTTATCATCAACGTCAGTTGTTTGAGAGACAGAGAAAGTGAAGAAAGACAGAAAGGAGTCAAGGTTACGAGAAGAGAACAGTTGTGAGTTGTAATATAACGAACGACTTGTAGACTATGTTAACGTCAGTAAAAGAGAATTGTGTTGTGCATTCTGTTTTGGAGGAAAATATAGACAAGTAATTGGGCTGGACTTTCGTTGTTTTTGTGAAAATATATAGACCTTTATTAAAGACTTTTTGTTTAGAAGACCTTAAAACGAGTGTTTCCACTGAAACAAAATAGAATTTATTAGTTGGAATGCAATACTTTCTCTACCTAGTATGTACGTGGTAGAAAAGAAGCAATTCAATTGGGACCTCAAATAGTTGTGCACCATCGTCTCAGATGATGCATAATGTGACCCTGTGTATTTCAGAAATAATTCTGACGACTGGTACGTTGATATCAATGGATTCAACGGCATCTCTTGAGCATGAATCGTTTTAACGGCCCAACGTTTGGCTGCAGGTCACCAACATAGACGTTCTTGGCAGAAAAGGCCCGCTTGGCTTCGATTTTTCCATGTTTCCTGCAGCCCAACTAGGTTCGTCATAAAGGGAGGCGATAGAGCATCTCGGAGTCCATAAATTAAAAGCAACGGGAGTCAATATGCATTGTGCGGTTTTATCGACTGGATTTCCCATAAATCGAACATTGCAAGAGAAGGGAGAATATTTTTTACCTTAGAAAGGGACGCTGCCATTGTTGCATCATGTCTTTGATCTTGACGTAAACACATTTCCCTAGCACATCACTTCTTTTCTTATTACTTTTATTATAGTAATTTTGAAGTATGAATAGGTCGATTTTCTCATTATACTTACAATAAAATTCATGCAATATTTCTCCTTTTTCTTCTTCTTGTTCTCCTTTCAAGGATTGCATATTATGATCATCTATTCCGATCTCAGTCGTCCGTCCGATCACCCATCTCTCTCTCTCTCTCTCTCACTACAATCGGTCGGTAAGTCATTTTTTGGTAATCTATTTTGTTAATATAATCCTTCCATTTCATTATATTTTCTTCTATCTTATTAACTAAAACGATTATTGTTTCGTCACATGTTTTGTTCTTTTTAGTACATCCTTTTACATATCTCATAAACTTCATCTCTGCTGTTTGTATGTGTGATTATTCCTTTTTTGTTACCCCTCATTATTGGGAACTATATTTATGAGTAGGCACAGCCTTCATAGAATTTCATTTGTGTTTCTTTTCTAGTTTTGTTCCTAAAGTTCCTCCACTTGCACTACAAATAGCTTGAAATCAATTAACCTTCTCAGTGTCTTTTGTCATACGTAAAACTAATTTTTTATTTGACCGGATTCTTTCCTTTAAAAGCCATTATCTTTGTCTTATTTGTAGATATAGTTAAATTATGCTGTATTGCTATGTGGCTTGATCTTTAATACAACTCTTTATAAATTATCTTCTGTTTCCTGCATAGCTATCTGGTCATCAGCATATAGTAAAATATTTAACGGATGTCAGATCGTATTTTAACTCTAAACTGTATTTCCTCTTTCCACCTCATAACTAGGTTGTCAATATACACATTAAATTAAATGGGTGACAGACTATACCCTTGTCGAACACCTTTGTTTATTAAAATTTCATGTGACATTTTCGAACCTAAACTTAGAACTATTTTTGTACCTACATACAGACTGTTTATATTTTTAATGAGCTGTTTTGGAAAACTTCTAATATTTTCCATAAAAAGGAGTCTTTTTACTTTATCAAAGGCTTTCTATTATCAGCAAATGCTAAATGAATTTCTTTACCAAATTCTTGACCTTTTGCAATAATTTTTCTTGTTATAAACACACAATCGTTCCTTCCTGAAGTCTGATTGTTCTTCTGAGATTATGCTGTCAGCGATAGTTTTCAATGTCCGACCAAGTATTTTCTCATAAATTGTATATCCTGGATTAACTTATTCCTCTAGTATAATTTTCTGTGTCTTTCCTATTTCCTTTTTTAAATATAGAAGTTACTTTAGCTACGTTCCATTTTTCCAGGTGCGGAACAGTTCTTCCAACACATATTTTAAAAATGGAGCAAGTAAAATTATGAAATAATTCCTCCATATGTAATTAGTGCAACATTAATTCCACTTGGCCCAGTAGCTTTCCTATTTCAGTATTTCTGCTGATGTCAATATATATTTCATGACCACACGGAAATTCGCAAGACGTAGTGATTTGTTCCTTTTATATCTTTGAAGTTATTCATATTTTATTAGTGATTGGCAATGTCATCCAAACTAGGGCGACCCTCGCGGCCGAGAAGTGTACCAGCTGCAGTTGATTTATACGTACAGGAACAGATATCCACCCTGTCACTCGCAGAATGTTGTCAACAACATACCAATACAGCATGTCAAAATCATTCCATTGATACTTTCTCTGATTACCTATGTAGATATTGTATAAGTTTAAGGAACTATGTAGTAACAAATGTAATTAAAGGCGACAGTCAAGTAAAGTTCCTAAATTCCACACTCTCAAAGCTAGCGCCTTGGAACTGTGGCTGTTTTTTTTGTCATATTTATAACAGTCTCTCTGCAAAATTTGAGACCTCTCCTGCAATTAGTTTTCACTTTATTGTTTAATTAAGAAAACTATAGCACGATACAAAATGTGCCTTGTGTATATGTGTGTGTGTGTGTGTGTGTGTGTGTGTGTGTGTGTGTGTGTGTGTGTGTGTGTGTGTATTTATGTATTTATTCACCGCAAATGGGCATTACCTGGCAACAAAGTTAAATGTACAGTCATGGAAAAAATAATTGAACAGTCCCAGGTCGTGTTGCAGTACGATTTATACAAATCGATATTTCCAACATGCAGCTGAGTATTTTGATAGTCTCTGTTCTATATGCTACACAAATAGACTGTCTTTAATCACCATTCGCATTTGTATTTGTATTTGTATTTGATAGAAGTGGTAGTCATGCAAAGTTTAATTTATAAGAAAGATTTGGCAATATCAGGTTAACATTAAATTGTGACTAATTTAATTTGTATTAAGAAAGACATATTAAAGCATTTTTCACACAATATTTGCGTGACAGTGAAATAATAAACCATTTATATCCATTCGTCAAGAAACTAGATGGCTCCAAATATTTGACACAATTTGTTTTTCGGGGAAATGGCTCTTTATTGACAATAATTGTATTGGATATATTTGTTACACTCATCATGTAAAATCCTGGTTAATGTACCGCCGAAGTACTAACTTCCACTGTGTTACTTTTCATTCTATTCCCTTTTATTATCTATTAACATTTTTCGTGATGCAGAAGAGAAGGCTTGAAGTGTTTTAACTCCAATGGAATAAGACGAACAATGTTCTTGTTGTTAGCGTTTATTTTATCAATGTACATGGAAAATCACTTAACACGCAGTTTTCTGCTGCCAAGAAATTACCTTCTTGTGCTGTCTTGTGGTATTCCACCTCTAACGGCGTGCATAATCAGTGTCAAATAAGGTAAGAGTTTACCAGCCATATTCTGAAAAATGTCTATAGTGTAGCGAAAAAGTATAGTCATACAACTTACATGCCTTAAGAGCTCTGCGACTGAAATGTGAATTTTATGTACTTTTATAGGCATGAAAGTAATATTTTTAAGGCACAGTTAAGGTTAAGGCTGTTTATGTTATATTCAGTTCCAGCAGAATCTATTTTATAGTTTTGAGGGAATTAATTAATCAATTTATTCACAATATAAAAATACCTTAATATTCAATGTACTCTAGGTGCATCAAAAATTAAAATATCACAAAAGTTTTGTCATTTTATAAACTCTAACTGTCCAACAAACCCATCAATCTCTGGCAGGAGGAAAAAAAGAATCAATTTCTAAGTAATTAATTTCTTTGCTTTGGCCGCCTCTTTAGCGCCCCGGTTCGATCCCCGATAGCGGCACGGGGAAAACACACACACACAAACACTGACTTGTTTCTTTTCTTTTTCTTTCTTTCTTTTCTTTTTTCTTTTTTTTTTTTTTTTTTTTTTTTTGTTTGTTGTTTGTTGTTTGTTTTTTTTTTTATTCAAGGGCCCTCAAACATGTTTTCGGTGAAATCTTGACATTGAATTTTTGGAGCGAATACAATATTTCCCGTATTTAATATACGTAGTAGGGAAAAGGTAGGTAAAGGGTACAGGGTACAGACAAGAAGGGGACACCTCGCTCAGTTTGATCTACACAGATCTATTGTGGCTATCACCCCCTCCCAGGAGGCAGGGTTGAAATAAAGGAACTGAAGGTGCCACTCAGGGTCGCAGCTAGACGGGTCTCAGAGACCTGTCAAACGCCACCTAGCGCCGAGAACAGCAGATATCCATGCGCAATCATCAGCGCCATATGCCCGGCACTGCCAACACTACACGCCTGAAAGTACACCTGAAAGATGATAAGGAAATGTAATGAAGGGAAATGATGGAAAGAAACCGTGGTATAAAATAATACACCCCCAGAATTCACTTAAGTGACATGGGAAAACCATGGAATAACCTACGTCAGAGTGCGCGGCCACGGGGATCGAACCGACGACCTTCCGAGTGCAGGCCACAGACGTTACCGCCTGAGCCAACCCGCTCGGTACAATAAAGTGTCAATAGTTAGCGAGAAAGTGTATTCCTTATAATTATATCTTTGGAAGTTTAAATTTTTAAGATGAGTTATGTTATAAACCGTTACCCTAAGTTTTAAGAAGATAGTTGAAACCGGTTATTAGCTGTTTGCATATGTAAATGTTATACGATTTACATGACAATTATTTTCGTTGGTTCAACTGTTTCTCTTAGAGAAACGCTCTAAAGATGGGAGAAGGGAAAACAAAACAAAATCCCGTCCAGTGATACTGGTAGGTAATTAATGCTTTCCGAGTTACAGACGATGCTTCGTATAAATGTTCAGTATGCACCACATGAAATCCAGCCACAGTGCCGTTCTTCACTGTTCTTTAAGTAAATGCGAATGTTTCCATGAAAATTAAAGCAAATTAAATAGATTTGCAAATTTCAGTACAGTGGTTTAGTGACTTAAACATTAATTTAAAATGTCCTCAACCCTCTCTCTGCGAGTTGTTGCGTTACTTAAATTTATCCATTGTCAAGTACTTCCAAGAGGGGACGCGGCGGTTTATAATTCCATTCAGTATTCAACAAGAGCTCTAACGACGTCACGCTTCAGGAGAGGGAAAATATAATTGATGTACTGAAATTAAATTGAATTTCAATATTAAAATTGCAAATTTAAACAAAGCTTAGCGCAGCGAATTTTCATTCTATGGAAATATGCATTAAATGAATTATGATGACTGATGGATGTCCGAAAATTTGGTATACCTAACAATCAAGAAAATACTATATGTGCTGTAAATGTATAATTTGTGAAAACATTGAGTATAATTAAGAAAAAATATACAGTAACTTTAAGGTACTGAGTCAGAGGAATTTGTCTAAAAATTATGAAACTATAAACAAGTAAATTTTCATAGTAGAATAATATACATTGGAATCTTTAAGAAATCATGTTGACACTTGGCACATTTAAACTAGCAATGAAGGATTGGGTTGTTTATTAATTAATTATGTGTTATTATTATTATTATTATTATTATTATTATTATTATTATTATTATTATTATTATTATTATTATTATTATTATTATTATTATTATTATTATTATTATTATTATTATTATTATTATTATTATTATTATTATTATTATTATTATTATTATTATTATTATTATTATTATTATTATTATTATTATTATTATTATTATTATTATTATTATTATTATTATTATTATTATTATTTTTAATATTATTTTTATTATTATTTTTATTTTTATTATTATTATCATCATCATTTCCATATTCAAAATGATCAACACGATGCAATTTCTATTGATTCTCATCAGCACATTAAAGAAAATGGCCATATTTTTCTTTTAAATAATTCTTCAATTTTATGAAATAAATTATTAACCTTTCAAGAATTCAGAATTTTGAAGTATATTGCGTACTAAGATCTGATAAGTCACTTGCAGTTCGTGGTTAGTCAATTAAGTCAATTTTTTTTTTTTTTTTGCATTACTTGAAAAAGCTGTAAAAAGCAGAAATAAATCTAAATTGCTTTTCCATATTTTATTGGATATTAAGAAAAAATTAATTCTCAATGTGAACAAATGAAAAGCTACATCTAAATTATATGGGCAAAGCCTTCTTGTCCACTCTTTTGTATATTTCGTGCGAAAATCCAGGTTCCACCTCAAGATGTACTGAAGAAATGAAAAGAATTGAATCGCTTCTTAATGTTAATTGCACATTTAATATTTCAATTAATAAATAATTCACACTTTTGTATATCTTGCTAAGGATTCATCAATAACTTATTTTTAGGTTACTATGCTGTTGGGTGTTACGACATTTCCTACTGGTACAGTAAATATTAATGACCAGTTAATGAATGAATTGTAAACATCGCTTACACTACCAAACATGTGTCAACACTGTTGAACTTACATATCAAGTAGTGCAAAAACATAATAGATCTTCTTCTATACTCATTGTAAAAATCAATTATGTGTATTACAATGAATTAATATTCTAAAATTAATATTTAAATAAACATCGAGCTATAAACAAAGTACTGTTTTTGTGAGTAATTAATGACATGCATTTCAAATGTATAACTTACATACTTGGATTTTCTTAATAAAGTCACTTCCGGCGTTTAGGCAGATGTCTTATTATAAACATTAATCACATACTTTTTCGATACAAGTTTCATTTTTAGACATCAAGCTTTGCCAATTAATATTTAGCTCAATTAAATATTTGTCGCTTATACGTTGAGAGACAGAACAGTGGACTTTCATCTCTACTCTTTATTGTATACATGGATTGAACAATTGACTACCATCAAAATCAATAGATATCTTCAAATTAATGCTCTGCTGTTTGCTAATGATTTAGCATTGCTATCAAATAATAAAAATGCTCTTCAATACTCTCTGCATCTTAGGAATGAAATATAATATGGACATTACTGAAGGTAAATCGAAAATAATGGCTTTTGGGGGAAATATCCGATCCGCAGTAACATTTGTATTAATAACTGTTAGGAAGAATGCATGCATTTCACTATCTTGGCTACAAACTATCTTTGTTTGAAGACTTAGACATTTCGGGAAAAAATGTTTAAATTTAGCAGAACTATGAGTATCATTAAGAATGTCTTGAACAATCTCTGGTGCAGCGACATACCAGAACATCTTTTATAAGACTCTGGCACGATCCACTCTTTGCATGGACACTCAGAAGAACAGATAAATGTTGAAGAACAAGTAATGAGATTCACTGCAGGATACACCAAATGTGGCCACATCAGCAATAAAGATACTTTGAAAGAACTTCAGCTTCAACCTGTGTTATACTTCATACAACAATATCAGAAAAATGGGAATGACCACATATTCCGCATGCCCGGGACTAGGATCCCTAAAGCAGTGCTCCATTATCGAACTGGAAAGGGTGGACAGAAATGGGAAGAGGTGGACAGAAAATTCTGCGCTGAGATCGTTACGGGCCAAAGCCTGAAGGATGATGATGATGATGATGATGACGACTACGATGATGATGGTGACGATGGTGAACCATTTGGTATTACTCAAACTGAAGAATTTCTATACTAAGTGCAGACATATTTATGTTTATTAGTTATATTTATGAAGAGTAGAAATGTCAATGAAAATCATGTTAATTTCTTCCTTCAAATACTACTCGCAAATACTGTTGTGATTTCTGTTTATAGGCGTCTCTTTGCTGTTTGTGGTTTCTGCATGTTATAGCAACAATGTTTCCATTTTAGTTACTGCTAGAAATAATGGAATTCCTGGGCTGTAGTTCACCTTTGTTTGAACTGCAGTAATGTTTGGAATTCCCCAAGCTTTAGAACAAGTGAAAGTCATTAGTGGAAACGGGGCATTCCTTCTTCGGCACTTCTTTTGTTACAGAAATAAAGCTGCACCTGTTTTCCTTTGTGCAGAGGAACACTGAAGACTGATTTCTACGACAAAGCTTCTAAGGTAGGTATTATACACACACGTTTGATAAGAGTAGTACTTGTGTATCTCAATAGACTGCGAACACTACGCTTCTTTTAGGTCAGTGTTTCCCAAACTTAGTCAACTGGCGCTCTCAATATACAACCCTTGATTGTATAAACATTACAAATTACGTATTTGGGAATAGCGTAAAATACATCACAGAGGCTAAAATTCAGAATAACACTTTTGTAAGAAAATATGTGTTGCATTCACCTGATTTCTTCTATTATTATTCTTGTATCTCATACAAATCTTATTTAAATACTGCTTCTCGTACATTATTATTATTATTATTATTATTATTATTATTATTATTATTATTATTATTATTATTATTATTATTATTATTATTATTATTATTATTATTATTATTATTATTATTATTATTATTATTATTATTATTATTATTATTATTATTATTATAATTATTATTATTATTATTATTATTATTATTATTATTATTATTATTATTATTACGTTATTTTATAACAAATATCGCCGAGCGCAAAATGGGTCAAATAAAGGCTAACGTACATTATTATATGTAAGACATTTTTGGGTATTTCTATTTAATTGCTAAGGAAGTCATACTAGGGAAAATATTGTGCAAAATGCCATTTTTAATTTCGCTTTGAGTACCTATGTGCCAACTTATTTATAATACATACGTAACGATTTACTACACACACGCGCGAGCGCGGACACACACACATTTTCTAACAATGCTGTTTCTTTTTAAATTCATTTCTGGAAATCTCGGTATCCAATTTATGGGTGGAATGCAATATTTCCTTTACTTAAGTAATGAATTTAGGAGGAAGAACTTAAAGCTAGACTTTGACCGCTGCGGCTTTAAACTATCTATAAAGTTTAAGTCTGATAGGTGAAAATTGCATCTACGGGACTTGCATTGGTCCATGGCCTTCTAATATGTAAGACGTCTGACCTAACGGATAAACTCTCGAGCGGAGCGAGACAACTTATCTAGGAAGTCAAATGATATTTATCTGCACTATTTCATAAATAAAATATGAGTTGAAATATTATATCGCAAAGAGTTTACCAGAAAATGTTAACTTCTATACAGAATAACCTGACCTAAAATATACTCATTTCGATTAGTGTAGTTCGACTTACGCAGCACCTCTAACTCAGGAAAACGAAACCCAAGAATTTCTTGTATTTCGATCTTCTGTTGTTGTTATAAGAGAAAGCCAATTTATAACAGAAATAAATACACTTTATGTTTAACATTAACAAATAACCTGGCGGCCGAGCGGTTAGTGTTCGCCTACCACCTAGGCGGCCCGGGTTCGATCCCAGGGATCCGCATGTGGTATTCGTGGTGGACGAAGCGGCATCAGGGCGGGTTTTCTCCGGGTTATTCGGTTTCCCCCGCCACCGAAGAATTCATATTTCATATCATCCTCTATCTCACTCTCATACCTGGTTCTTGGCTGACCACCCGCTTCCAGGTCTTCACTCTGGTCAATAGGTTCCTGTGCTCCCCAACAGCCATCTGGCCGTAGGCACTAGCTTGTAAGTCCTAGAGGGTATCAGTCCTACATAAGGAGAGGGTAATAAGGTAAAGAAAAAGAAGAAAGAACATATAACCTTCCTTCAGGAGAAATACATTAATTATGAAAAGAACAATGTTAACAACACACTTGTAAAATTGAAATGGAAGCTGGCTTGATTGTTAATCGAATGGGTAATAAATTCTTTTTCAGCAACTCTGACTAAATAAAAGAATGACCGAGTCATGATATATAGAAAACAAAAGAATGACCAGGTGATAATTTGTACCTATATGATGATTTAACGCCTCTATGGGACTGCCAGTTTATCTAGAGAATTTGACTATCAGGAGTTGCATTAAAGACGGATATAGTCTATGAAATTTTATTTAAATGTTGCATTGTAATTACTAATATCTTAAAAGAAAAATATCGCATACATACATTGGCGTCCATTTGCACGGCCTTCAATATTAAACACCACTGACATAAATTCCTGTTTATATTAAACATATTTCCTATTGTTTTCTGTCTTCTGGAGTTTTCCTCTCCGAATTATTTCAATTATCTCAGCATTAGATGCTTCAGCGAAGCGAGAGTCAGCCATTTTTGACATTTAAACCTAGCGGCGCTGTTGCATCAAATTTGTAGGACAAAGCAGCTTGATGCTCAAACCTGATCACAACATAAGAAAAGTAGAGGAGGGATAATTAATATTCATTGGTTGAAATTTGAAATTGTCATGCACATGACTGGTTGATTTCAACCAAGTCACATATGAGTGGAGTAGTCCAAATAATTGTTACTTACTCTGCGTATTTAATGAGTTCAGAATGTTTAGGAACATACATTCAATCCAAATTTTAATTGCTTCTAGTGCCAGGTAACCTGCAGCACAAATAACACGTGCATTTTTATTAAACCACATAACATTTAAATAAACATTTTATATAACAAAGTCTTCCGCAAAGCATGCTTTTTTCAGCAGGTAAAAGTCTAACAACAATCTACATTCGTGACCTCAGTGGCACGTATAGTTCGTTGTATATAAGTAAATGTGACCTCATTATGATTAAGATATAAAACATTCATGTTATTAAATCAAAGCAATGTGAGTTAAGATGTGCTTAGTTACCTTGTGAAAGATGAAGGCGGAAAATAAATAAGTTTTGGTATTTACTGTACGATCACACCCAAGTGTTTTATTCATGCTAAGCAGAGAAGCGATACGAACCAGGGTATCACAGAAAGGAGGCTGAAGCAAGAGGATTAGTTGAACACTTTGAATCGGCAATACAATTAAATGGAAAATGAAACACCCTAAGAGTCTTCGTGTAATCTAAATCATCCCAATCTAAATTTAAACAGATCAACTACTAAGAAAGCTACGTAAAATACGTTAAACTGAAAACCGGTTAACAATTAGTAGTTAGGAGGAAAAAAGAAAAAAGCCGATGAGTCTGACTTCCTCTGCCTATTCCTCTATTTATTCTTAAGAAGGCTTAATCTTCTATCTACTTCACCTTAAACAAGAGAATCGGTTTTAGAAATCAATACATATTTCCTTGAAGAAACAATTGTATTAGGGAAATACAGCAGGTTTATCTATGTATCTATGCCTGTCTGCCTCTGCTGTCTGCCTCTGCTGTCTGTCTGTCTGTCTGTCTGTCTGTCTGTCTATAATTTGAACATTACAGGTTTTCCCAATTAGTAGTAGGTGATGAATAATTCAAAATCTATTTTTTTTCTTTAATATTTTTAATCAATGTCGACCTTTTTTATTTTAATTGGGTTAAATTATATTTTTGGTTATGATTGCTTATCTTAGCTGAAACAATTTCTTATGAAGTGAGGTTGGCTTTAATTTTATTGTTTTTTATTTTTTTAATTAGAAGATATTCATTACTTGACTGTTTATCAAATAGGTGTTTGATTTTAATTTTTAATCTTTACTTAAAATTTACATCAACTTGATTACATAATTAAGTGGCAAAATAAACACAAAATTAGTAACTAGAACATCACAAAATTAATTACAAAATAAATCATAGCAAAACATTAAATATAACGTAACATAAACACAAAATAAAAAGTTGGTAACATTGATTCACATGTACGAAATATATGATAGAATTCCCCACCGGAAGCTATGCTAAGATAGAACATTTTTAAACATCTTCCTGGAAATCTTTGTGTCCCATCCGGAGATTTTATTTTATTTTTAATTCAGGGAGTCTCAAAAGTTTACGTCTGGGTATTACATTTTTGGGTGGAATGTAATGCCTTCTCTATTTACTATGTGGTCCAGAAATTAACATCAGGAAATCACGACGTTTATCAGTAAAGCCTGAATATTTCATTAAACCTTCTTATTAAGATTTTTAAAAGGGCTTTGAAAACTTTATACACAAAAAACAAAGAACAATACATATAGGTATCACACGTACGATTTGCTAAGCGAAATCTCAACTATAGCTGATCAAAATCGTTAGAGATTTCTGAAAAATAAAATGTAACAAAGGTTTTCGCTTGAAAAGGGCATTGCACCCATAAAATTGGCCTCACATATGCGGAAATTAAAAGTCATTTCCTGGAGTGTCAAATTTATTAAGTTCATGATAGATTAAATTTTTACAGAATATACAAACGTAGTCAAATTATTAAACATGGTAAATTGGTATACACATTTCATTAGTTAGAATTAAAATTTCTCACGCTCATTAGAGCCACATTTAGATATTTAAACATTTAATATTTTACAGCTTTGGGTAGCAACAATAGAATAGCTTTTTATTGAAGGATATGTTATAATATCCCAAATTATAATACGATCTTCCCAATTTATGCATGATCCTTTTATCAGAACCATACAAACTAGCGAAAATTAATACACTAATGTAACTAGCTATTATATCAATAAATTCCTAAAAATCAATATTTCTGCAAACACTGCTTTCGTAGAAACATTAGTAGCGTTTAGGAAAGTTACAATGCCGCAGAGTATTTTTCAAAACATTTATAAAAAAATACACCAAAAGGTTAACAATTCTTACAAGACTTAAAATCAATGTGCGTTGATGTTTTCTCCTATTTAATGATGTTTTGACTATAATGATTAATGATTTGTATTTTATATATGTATACTCTAATAATAATTTGAGCATGTCTGCACATGCATGTTTTTTCAGTTCATTACTTTGATTTTATAAATAATGTGGTTTATTAAGGAACATACTGTTTTTCTTAATTACACACTTCTGTTATTGAAATTTATCAGAAATTTTTTAAAATATAATCAGCCAAGTTGACACTTAGTAAATGAATAAGACCATTGAGTTAGTTTATAAAGGCTGTTAGGAATGTAAGTTCAATATTTGAACTGGTAATTGAGGATACGTAATGAATATATTACATAAATATTAGCTTTATTTCCGGACTTATAATTTTACTTATTAAGAGCAGTATGTTTTCAGGTTGGTTAGTAGCTTCAAGTAAGCGTGCCACAGAAAGCATGACGCAGAGAGAGCGGAGCGAATGCTGTATCGGAACTGTGTTCGAATGTTTTCTGCAAGGTCAGTGACCTCACATTATCTAAGCGAGTAGTTGTGAATTGAGATGTGAAGCAAAACGGATAGCCTATCTCAAAGGGGTTGTACATTTCGCGACGCAATTTCATTTAAAATGTCATTTAGGAAAAAGCAAACTGGAGAAAACAATCTCGTATTCACACATTTACAGAGCAAACACCATAATGCTTGGATATAGGGAAGCTCACTTGGTTAGGTGCTGGTCGACTGATCCCAAGGTCACGGGTTCAAACCCAGCCCAGCCCAATGTCAGTAGATTTACTGGCATGTAAAAGAACCCCTGCGTAACGAAATTGCAGCAACCAGCGGCACTCATATGGTCCTGGCAAATGATAGTGTTCTTAACATACAAATATATTTTGAATATTTGTCATATTTAAAAGTGGTACTTACGAATTACTTCTAGAACAAAGCCTCCCCAATTGGGTGAGCTAAAATAAATATTTATATTCCAAATAGTATAGGTGTTATGCTTTCTCTGTGAAGTGGTGAAGAATTCAGATTGTAAAATGGCAGATGCACTACAATTTCTGAAAATATATTTAAAATATAAATATTGTGTCCACAACTATAAACAATTATGGCAAAATGCCATTCTCACAAATCCCACTTCTGACACCATTTGACAAAATGGCAAGTCACACTTTAAGATCTGATATACACACATATACCTGCGGCTTTCTTTACATCACATCGTTTCATAGGTATTCTTTCATTTGAAAATGCTATTTTTCTATCGTAATTATGTTAATAGCAATACATATTTGCCTAGAAATGATCTTAAATTAGACAATGTGCTTCATTTGCCATACACAGCAGTTGATATCACCTCTAACGAGTCCATAAGAACGTGTTTTATAAATGCCTCATCACAGACTAAGGAATAGTTAAAAGATGTAACGAGGAATACTTCGGAAACAACTTGTGCTACAAGAAAATGATACTACAATGATTTTAGGAGTAGTTTTACCAAGATGGTTACGTTACACTGGTACGCAAACAGCACTCTGCTTTACGTGACGAATCCCTCAAAGTCAGTCATTAAAAGGATGATAAAGTTGCCAGGCTAGGATATAAAATTCGTTTTTATTTGTTGTAGCTTCACTCTATGATAAGCACAAATTATTACCATCACACATAATGGAATAATGGCATCTCATTTTGTTTCGTGTACACAGACCATCAGTTATCACTGTGGCATACGCAATGCAGGTTTTATGTCCACGCGCTTGGTTTGTTAGCTGCTTTAATGCCTCATAACATTGCAGGTTTTTCGATGCAATCACTTAGACACTTCAAGGTAGAGGTACTTAAGCAATTTTATCGATACTGCAGCAACCAGGAATAAAAGTAAATGCATTCTCATAGTTAGGTATCTAGTTCTTCTGGTTCGAGGCATATCTTTGTCCTCTCGTGCCTTCTATCTTCATCTGGTACCCTCCCCGTGTGCAACACTAACACCCCCAAGGACTTAGGTCTATGCCTAGGGTCAAATGTCTATGAATCGGACAAAGTACTCTATGCCTAGGGTCAAATGTCTATGAATCGGACAAAGTAAAGGCCTGAACGCAAGTTCAGCACCAAGTATGAGAGTCAGGAAGAGGATGATATAAAATGCATGAATGGAAAGGTGATGATGGAGCTGTTGGTAGAATGAGTGGCGGGGAAAACCGGAGAACCCGGAGAAAATCCACCCAGACGTCGCTTCGTACAGCACGAGTACCACATGCGGGATCCCTGGGACCGAACCCAGCATTCCTGGTGATAGGCGAACGATCTAACCACTTGGCCACTGATACGCTTTTTTATATATCATAATATGCTTAGTAGCGTATGAATGGTTATTCTCTTGATTGCCATCTAAATTATATTATGTTTCACAAAGAAAAAATCGATTTTGACGGCAAGTTGTATCTTGCACCCTAAGTAGTCAAGGCTTAAGGAAAAGTTGCATTCTGGACCAAACTTCAGTGCACCGATTTCATTAGACATAACACCGTTTATGTATATTTTCGCGAATCTTAGGCAGGACATGAAATTCAGCGGCTGAGACGCAATTCTGAGAAGAATGAGAACAATTTCTTATCTAAGAACTCCCCTCAGAAGTGGAAAAAGCATAAAAAATTGCCCAACCGAGATTACAGGATTGCAGTTCAGCTAGCTTCTTTGAGCAGCCGCAATAATGATTTTACAACATGCCACCATCTCTGTTGTGGTCCCTTTTGGAGGGTTGCAAGTCATCGACTTTCTCCTTCTACCGCCCCTTGCTTGATATCAACAGCCTGAAAGTCAGACAATAGAAGAAGAGAGCGAAGAAAAGACAAATCATCTTATACGAAAAAAAAATCTTATGTGTTGCACTCACATGACTTTCTCTACTCTTGTACTAACCATTCTTACAAACTCTTATTACTATATGTTCTTTGTGTTAGTTGAGATAAACATTTGTACAAATTATCTTATTCTTTATTTTCTTGTAGGTGTAAGAGGAATATTGGAATACAGTAGGCTTTGTGCGATAGTCAAGTCTTCTAAAGCTTTGAGATCCCGTTCTCTTTGCCCACATAACATATAAAAAAACGAACAACAATGTTCCATGTCATGAAAGTTTTAAGTTTTCCGAAACTCGCAGACATAGCAAGGAATATCTTCGAAATGGTTCACCCTACAAGAAAATGTATGCAGACATAAATTGTGTATTTTAGCAAGATATACATTTCTTGTATAGTAGCATTTGGTCTATCTCTAACAGCTTAGCAGTTATGCAAAAGTCGTCCAGAGTAAATACGACTACAGGGGCTATAGCCAGAAAATTCAAGATATACATTTCATTTGCCATAAAAATATCTCAAACATATGACATTCTAATCAAAATCGTTTGAACCATTTTCAAGAACATAATAGTTTTCGAAAAATTTTCAATGTAAAGGGTAGTTTAGGGTGGAGCTATTTTCTTCAAAATCTTTGTGTAGCATCCTTGAAAGACATTAAACTTAAATACCAACTTTGGTTTTTAAACTACTTTTCGTTTTTGAGTTATGCTGTCCACTGACTGATAGGCAGATACACAGACACACACACGGACCTTTTTCTAATAATGCTTTTTTGTATTCAGGGGGTCTCAAAACATATATTTGCGGTGCAACCTCGACATAGAATTTTTGGGAGGAAAACAATACTTCCCCTACTTACCAGTAGAGAAAGTAAAAGAGTATATGAGAAGTTTTGGAAGTATTGTATTTGAGTGAGATTTCTGTATCTGATTTAGACCTTTCCTCTATCTACATCAGGTCAATCGATACGTTTGCAGCAATTACCTTGTTGCTAATTTTCTTGTAGGTGCAAGAGAATTTGGGAATACAATAGGCTTTAAGTGACAGACAAATGTTTTAAAAGCTGATCGCTATGTGAGGGCTGGGGCATTCCATTCTCTTTACGTGTCCAAGACATAAAAGCGAATAACTATCTCCTATTTGTGGGTGGTATATGTATTGGAAAATTCAATCATATAACAAGGAATACCTCGAAAATGACCCACCCCTCAAAAAGTTATTTGACATAAATTGTGTGTTTTGAGATGTACAGTTTTTGTGCAGCAACATTTTGTCTATCTCTTAAAGTTAACCAGTTATGCAAAAATCATCCAGAATGAAAAGGACTTCCGAGGACATTCCTAGCAAAGTCAAGATGTACATTTCATTTGCCATGAAAATATCTTAAACAGATATTTTGATCAAAATTGTTGGAGCCATTCTTGATAAAATCAGAAATTTCAAAAAATGCATCAGGTAAGGAGTAGTCTGTTAGACACACACACACACACACACACACACACACACACACACACACACACACACACACACACACACACACACACACACTCTCTCTCGCTCTCTCACACACACACACACACACACACACACACACACACACACAGGCATACACACGGACGGACTTTTAAGTGGAATGATGGCAAAGAAAATAAAAATGCTTTTTTAGGACTGAGGGAGTCTCAAAACATGGATATTCCCGTGAAATCTCTATATCAAATTTCTGGATTGAACACAAAACTTCCCCTACTTTTTATACAGAGTGAAGAAAGTTTGTAAGGTCCAAATTAGTCAATCATAATTGACGTCTTGACAAAATTGTATGAGTTATTTTAGGAAAATATTCAAATGCACATTCCTGTCTGTGCGCGCGCGTGTGTGTGTCTGTGTCTGTGTAAATAGCACAGCTCAAAATAAATATCAGATTTCTTACCTGCGTCTGGGTGCGAAGCGATGTTATTGAATTTCTTTCCGGGCCATAAACTGTAAACAGAAAAATTGTCTTATTTTTTATTTTATCAGAAATTGCTAACAGTTTATAAATATATATATTTGACGCACTGGCATGACAGTATGTAATCTGTGAACTCCATTATATTTTTTATGAGTTCTATAGATACAACTGGAAAACTATAACAAATAAAAATTGTTGCATTAAACATACAGAACTTGAGAGAACATACCATTTCTGTCCAGATATTCGTACTTTGCCACCGAAACATTGGTAGTATGCTATGCAACATAGTATTTTATTCACAAGAGTGCATTAGTATCCAAATATCGACTTGTGACACAAATGACTGATTATTGTTTACAGGTTTTGCACATAAACCAGTGTTTATGAGTTAGTTTGAAACTACTTCTATGTAAAAAGTCAATTCTTCACAATGTTTGTAGGACGAAACTTAACTTTCTTCCCTGAACATTTCCTAGGGGTGAATTCAGTCTCGTTATGTCCCTGTGGGACCAATTGAGGAGGTATTTGTTTGAAAAGTAGCGGCCCTTGTTTACGAAGGTTGCATATACCGGTCGGGAGGGAGTGAGGCGCTGACCACGTTCCAACCTCGTGCTGCACCTTATCCATGACTTCTGTGGTGGGCAGAGGTGGAGAACGCAGCGGCCGACGGTAGGTCTTGGTCAGGAAAGGCCTGTTGCTCCGCGGAGTTAGTTGATTTTGTTGTAATAAAACCTCTATGGGACATCTGTGAAGCGCGAGTGAATAAAGGACGTTATGCGACTGTTACACGATAGATTTTAATGGTGCGCAATTACAAAGAAACTACATTTGCTATGTGCAGCATTTAGGATTATTTAATTTATACATTGCATGAACAATTTATCATTTTGGAGTTAGCACTTTCTAGCTTTTGAACTTTATAACGATTTCAAACAGATGAACGAAGAAATTCAAGGGTTATTTATTGCTCTGCACATAGTTTATGTTTGTATTTTCAAACTGCGCCTTTTAAAACGAATAATATTTATTCTATCAGCCGTAATTAAGGTTTGTTTTATTTCGTTTAAATTAGTTTGTGATTTTATTTTGGTAGTTACTAGCATGTTTATTACTTTATATTCTTAGGTTTAATCATAATTACACTCGTACTTTGAAGAGAGTATTAACTCGATGCGATTGTAATTTGTTTCTCAAAAGTAACCTAGAAAACAAACACACATATTTTACTACTTTATTCAATAATTAATATTTATAGCCTATATAATTTATTACATTTATTTCCTGAAATAGCTGAATAATTATTGTATTCCCCCTGAAGCTTGCATTTCTGTAAAGAAAACTGATTCGTAAATGCAAAATGTATGAATTAGGTTGTTTCAAAGAACACTTCGATATCAAACAATCGTGGCTTAGTTATGGGGTAATTATCACATTCGTGGAAGTGATAGTCACTTGAGAATTATATATTTCCAAGTTTAAACGCCTCTGTATTCATTTGTTTTCAGACGGAAGAGAGCCAATACAAAATGGCAGCTTGAGATTTTATCTCACATTATATTTAAATTGTTTTTAATATATTTTTAATTGCTTCTTTTATGTAGCCCTTTTAACGTTTTTTATTATATTGAGGACTTTGATTTGAGAAACAATTGATTGTGCTATTACTCTCTGAACTGAAGGGTTTTCTTAACGCTGAATTTTATAATTATATACATTCACATTCGCTCCCAGATGCATTATTCCAGACTATGAGGGGATAGGGAATTACTGATTAAAAAAAATCCCAATCCCAGCCGGGAACCCAGGACCTCCACGTTGAGAAGCCGGAACATTCCTACGCATTAACTGGTTCTAAAATTGTGCTATGACCTTTTTTTTAAACTAATGTACATATTTGCTCAAATTGTATAATTTAGGAACTGCTTGACATAATATGTGCACTAAATTTATCAAAAACATTTCTAGAAATCTGGAAAAAAATGTGATAAATACAAGAGAAATTCTCAAATCTGCTATCATAACATCTGTTCAGGATTATTTAAATCGTGATGTAACTCCCTAATTTTCTTCACATAGCAAATATATTTACGCCAAAACTTGGTAGGGAAACAGAATAGTTAAGTTAAAAAGCATAAATTATAATTTTTGACAATTTTCCCCAATTTTTATAGAGTGGCCCTCTTAATTTTAAAATATTGATGGTACAATACGCTTTATCACTTCATAGTATACTGAAATACTCCAGTAAACACCACACGAAGTCTTGATCTTCAATAAACTCAAAACTTTCTGAAATATTATCCTCAATTGTGTCATTCGAATGATTCACACCATTTTCGAACACAGCAATTCAGTGAAATGTTCTCTAAATGTGATAGGGTCACTCTTTTGTTTTAAGCTGTACCAGCTGTCTTCTTTTCTTACTCAGTATTGCATTTAATTATAGTCGCACGTCACAGTCACGTGTTTTCTAGCCAATCAGTCGTAGTCTGTTGCAGAGCGCGTGCGAGAGTACTGCCTACACTTTAACAGTGAAATTAAATAATTCCGAGTAAAATGTCAACTCCATTGTGCGATTGTAAGCTCGTTAAGAGTTCCAACGATGGCCGAAGCAAAAAATCGTTGCGTTATTCACAGCAAAGCCAGAGAAATGGTGTATAACGTGCACAAATACTTCCTGAGAAAGATGGGAAACAGTTGCTAAACAGCACTTTCCCTCTTAGCCCTACCTACGCATTATATGTCATTTACCGCCATCGTTCCTGACGGCTACTCTAATGCATGTTCCAAGAAGAGGTATACCTGAAGCTCGCATTCAGATTTCGGAATACGTCAATGTATTCTTTTAATCAAATAACAAAGGAAACGCGCAGTAGGTGTATTTACATTTTCTCTCTTAGCTGTCTATATTCTTCTATTGCAATCTCAAATAGCGAATAGTAACATCTTCTAATGATGCAATATAACTGGTATTTTGTGGACGAGTTTTGGGGAAGTGTTATTTGCAACACCACCTCCGTAGGGCAGTGATAGCGCACATGTCTCTGGTACGGAGGATCCCGGTTCAATGCCCGGTACATACGTGGGAATTTTTCCGCTGCTGGGGGGTCTGACATGGGGTACACTTAGTCCCGGAGGAGTCAATTGAAGAACTACTTGAAGAAGTAGCTATCCTTGGTCGCGAAGGCCGCATAACCAGCCGGGAGGGTTCGGGGCGCTGACCACGTCCCATCCTTCAGTTCTGCGCCCCACTCATGACGCATGTATTAAGCACAGTTGGAGGATACAGCGGCCGGGCGGTAAACCTTGGCCCGTGAAGGCCGTTTGCTTTAGGGGTTATTTTTTATTTGAAAGAAAATTCTTAATTCTAATAAATTTCACTCAGGGAACACTGCACTAGTGAAATTATCGGCAATTTCAGACCTCTTCTGATATTACTCTTCACAATGTGTGGAGGTTTCATAGGATCCTCGCTACTTTAAATGTTTTTCTTTCTTTTATCCGTATTTTTAGCATCTAATTAATGAACAAGAGAACAGGCATGGTGCTTGTTATATTATTTCCGGATTTTTAGTTTACATTTTTTAACGTGATATTGTAAACTTATTTTTCATTACAGTATTTTACTTAGCAAGCGTTTCACATTCTTGCCTTTATAATTTAAACTTGATGTAGGCTAAAATTTCGTTTTCCTGGATTTACATGTCCATCACTACTCCTCCATCTTTCCCGGAAGCAACCAAAGCATATACATTTTTATTTTGAAGCAAGACGAAAGTTAATTAGCTCGCTATCGATAAATAATAAGATTGCTTGGACGCCATCTTGCCATGCGTCGACAAAGCAGCATCTAAACTAAAAGCATTCCAGGTTCCCTCGTGAAATTAAACTTCAATAGCAGGCACAAGGTGGACGTATGACGTAGTTTTAACACGCACTATGGGCAGCACTTGTTTATGCAGGCAACAAACAGAATTTCCTGTCGTGGAGTTGGGAGGCAACCGAGTGGAACGGGAAAGCAGGTGTGTTGTGTGCAGGCGAAATTTTCGGTATTGCGCATGTACTAGAGTACGGGAACTTGCCAGGTGCTGTACAACTGAAACTTCCGGTGTGTCTGTCACTTTCGGCAATATATGCACATATGTTGAGGAGAGAGTATAGTTTTTCTCTCTTTTTAGAAAGTTTGCACCTGGAGTTTATTTTTTTATTATTATTTTTTATTATAATAATATTATTACTAATATTATTACTATTACTATTACAATTACTATTACTATTACAATTACAATTACAATTACAATTACAATTACAATTACAATTACAATTACTATTACTATTACTATTATTATTACTATTACTATTATTATTACTATTACTATTATTATTACTATTACTATTATTATTACTATTACTATTATTATTACTATTACTATTACTATTATTATTATTATTATTATTATTATTATTATTATTATTATTATTATTATTATTATTATTATTATTATTATTATTATTATTATTATTATTATTATTATTATTATTATTATTATTATTATTATTATTATTATTATTATTATTATTATAATAAACTCATACACATAACAAGGAATATCTCCGAAATGATTCACCTTACAAGAAAATTCATCGGGACATAAATTGTGTATTTTTGCAAGATCTACATTTTTTGCATAGTAAGATATGGTCTATTTCTTACGGTTTACCAGTTATGCAAAAGTAGTCCAGAGTAAATACGACTACAGGGGCTATATCCAGAAAAATCAAGATATACCTATATTTCATTTGCCATAAAAATATCTCAAACTTATGACATTTTTATCAAAATCGTTAGAGCCATTTTCAAGCAAATCAAAATTTTCAAAAAATTCTCCATGTAAAGGGTAGTTTAGGGTGGGGCTATTTTCTTCAAAATCTTCGTGTCGCATCCTTGAAAGACATTAAACTTAAATACCAACTTTGGTTTTTAACCCACTTTTCACTTTTGAGTTATGCTGTCCATAGACTGACACACACACACACACACACACACACACACACACACACACACACACACACACACACACACACACGGACCTTTTTCTAACATGCTTTTTTTGGATTCAGGGGTCTCAAAACATATATTTCCGGTGAAATCTCGACATCGAATTTTTGGGTGGAATTTAATACTTCCTTCTACTTACCAGTAGAGAAAGTAGAAATGTGTAGTTTTGGGTGGAGGATTCTCTTCAAAAGCACTGCATCGCACCTTTAGACTACGCTAAGCCCAAATACCAAATATCGTTTGAATTGTTTCCTGGTTAGAGAAAGAAATGACATTTCCGGATTGTATAACACCGTAAACAATAGCATAAGTTTTTGCGCTATTAATTATATTGCTTATGTCTTAACTGTTGTTAATAGTTCAGAAAGAGTAGCTTTATTATCATTTTTGAAAACACTACATGCTATGAGTGTTGCACAGAGAGATTAAGCAGGAATGCAAAGTGTGGGTTTCGGGGAGTGGATGGGCGTGAGCGGCAGAGAAAGTGGGGGTGGGGGGGGGGGAATGAAAGATAGAAGTATCTCCGCCGTTAATGCAATACTGTAAACAGAGCTATGCACTCTACTAGCAGATAGTTTATGAGCATTTAGTAATGGGCATCAAGATCGTGTAATAGTCACATATCAAAACCGTGATTGAGAATAGTCAGCTCAGATATAAAGTTGCTACCTTTAAAAGAAATTTGCTTGTCTAAGGGTCTAGATAAAAGGAAATTAATCACCTGCATAACCTCTTTACTTTCCAACTTTTCTTTCCTTATTTCTTCTGTTTTCTTCTTTAGCGGATTATCCTCATCTTATGTATGAATTGCATCCCCTAGGACTTACAAGCTTATGCCTAGGGTTAGACGCCTGTTGGGGAGCACAGGAACCTATGGACCGGACAGAGCGAAGACTTGGAAGTGGGTGGTCAGTCCAGCAGCAGGTATAAGAGTGAGGAAGAGGATGATATAAAACGCATGATTAGAAAGGGGATGAGTGGCGGGGGAAACTGGAGAATCCGAGAAAACCCTCCCAGACGCCGCTTCGTCCACCATGAATACCACATGTGGGTCCCTGGGATCGAACTCGGGCCGCCTTAGCGATAGGCGAACTATCTAACCGCTCGGCCCGGCGCCGCCTATTTATTTTTAAGAGGAGCGTGGTCGAAGCATTATAGAATGTTGCATATCAACCAATCGTGGCTTGGTTCAAGTATCACATTCGAGAAAGTATTAGAGTGTCGAACATTTGAGCCTTTCCCTCCTGGGAACTCTTTAGATTGGGTTGGTCTCGACGAAGCAGTTATCCCGATACCATAGAGATTGACTGTCTAGCAGTAACGTCTGGAGGGATTGTGTTTACACCGTGATTTCCTCCTGAACTGGACTGCGCCTGATGAGCTGGTGGACAGCTAGACTTTGTGGTCCTCAGCAAGGTTTTTTGGTCGTCCGACGCTCGTATGTGGCATAACCGCTTCCTGCGACGTAAGCGGGTTGGGGGGTGTTTTAAGCAACCAGGGTTTTGGCCCTAATGGAAAATCCCACAAAGAGAGAGCTTGCGGTTGGCGCCTTTAGAGAGGGATGTTTGGCTCCGTGTAGCTCAGAACCTATATCATCAGAAAAATACAAGTTTTCAGCTAGAATAAGTCTAATTTAAAATTTTTCAGAAATGATGTTAAAGTAAGTAAAACTTATTTCTGTGACAATATTACCTAAAAGCGGACGCGATCTGAAGGTCGTAAATTATAGAGGTGAACATTTGAAGGACTTAGCATTAGTTATGCATGAGATGAACAATTCCATCTTTACTGATGGTGTTTCACTGGAGAAAACATCAATATAATATGCAGTAATTATGTTTGTTTAACTTTCTCTACTGGTAAATAGAAGAAAATATTACATTCCACCCAAAAATTAGATGTCGAGATTTCATCGGAAATATGTTTTGAGAGCCCCTAAATCCAAAAAAGGCATTTTAAGGAAAATATCCGCATGCGCGCGCGCGCGCGCGCGTGTGTGTGTGTCAGTCTGTGTGTCTGTCAGTCTGTGTGTAGCATAACTCAAAAACGAAAAGTCGGTTAAAAACCAAATTTGGTATTTAAGTTTAATGCCTTTCAAGGATGCGACACGAAGATTTTGAAGAAAATAGCCCCACCCTAAACTACCCTTTACATGGAATATTTTTTCGAAAATTTTTATTTTCTTGAAAATGGCTCTAACGATTTTCGTTAAAATGTCATACGTTTAAGATATTTGTATCACAAATGAAGCCCGCCTCTGTAGCGTGATGGTTAGCGTGTCTGCCTCACGTTCAAGAGGTCGCGAGTTCGAATCTCGCTTAGGGTAAGTTATCCGGGTAAGGTTTTTTCCGAGGTTTTCCCTACCCTGAGAAGACGAATGTCGGGTAACTTAAAGCTCCATGGACCTCGGGCTCATTTGAGCATCATTTCACCCATTTCATTTCATTCATTCGTCCGATATGACAAAATGTTGGAGGACGTTAATTAAAAAAAAAAAAAAAAAAAAAAAATCACAAATGAAACGTATATTTTGAGTTTTTTGGCTTTAGCCTATGTAGTCCAGTTTACTCTGCATGACTTTTGAATAACTCGTAAAGCGTAAGAGATAGACAAATTCTTAATATAAAAAAGTGTAGATCTCACTAAAACACAATTTATGTCTGAATAAATTTTTTTGGTAGAGTGAACTATTTCGGAGATATTCCTTGTTATGTGTGTGAGTTTCGGAAAACTTTACATTTTCGTGAAATGGAACATCGTTCATTTTTTTATATGTTAAGTGTGCAAGGAGAACGGAATCTCAAA
This sequence comes from Tenodera sinensis, assembly GCA_030765045.1. Classification (NCBI taxonomy): domain Eukaryota; kingdom Metazoa; phylum Arthropoda; class Insecta; order Mantodea; family Mantidae; genus Tenodera; species Tenodera sinensis. Next base: position 91,049,996 of record CM060971.1, on the reverse strand, counting down.
GCTTTAAAAGATTTTACTATCACACAAAACTTACTGTATTCTAATACTTCCCTTGCACCTACAAGGAAATAAGCAATAAGATAATTTGTACAAATGTTTATCTTATCTAACACGAAGAAGAACTACAAGAGTTTGTAAGAATGGTTAGTACAAGAGTAGAGAAAGTCATGTGAGTGCAATACATCAGATTTTTTTGCTTTGAATTCCTAGAAGAAAGATACGACGCACAAGAGGCTTATAACAAGAAGATTGGCAATTGAGGCAAAATATATGGTTTCTTCATCATTACTTTAACCATTAGTTGAAGCGACCTTCACTAACCTCTGTTAACAATATTGAAAGAAAGGTCATGTCTTACAGATGAAATTCTTTAGTCTCATTTAATCATGGGACTAGTCTGAAACTGTAAGAGGTACATGGATCGCATAAAATTTGGATTCTTAAGCATTATTTTGTAATCTGACGTATTATGTTTGTGTCAGTGATAGCAAATCATTTTTCAATTCAATATTTGGTAAACTTTTTCTTAACATTAATGATTTCTTTCTTTTCGGTTTTGAATAAATTATGTTGCGGACGTACTCGTAACCAAAAGTCCATTTTGAATGGTTTTTGAACATCCTTAAATGCGTGGGTATTTCTTTTTCACTCAAGAATGGATTAACCTGTTGAGATACGTGAATGGGTTAGATCTGACATAGATGACATGTTCATAGATGACATTTTATTTGTTTTCCCTGCCATGAAATTTTGTGAAATATGTTACATAGATAAGAGAAGTTAGTAATAAAAATCGTTTTATTATTTATAAAAATATGATAATGATTATCATATGAATGTAATGAATTATTGCTACCGTTAATTTAAATAGTTATCCTGGAAAAAACTATACTTCTGATTCCATATCAAGCATGAAACAATTTTGTTTGCTTTTCTATATATGGTTGCACTGGTATTAAAGAAAAGGGCGTTTATTTCTGATTTAAAAACAAGTATTACACTTACGTTGCACAGAAAGAAGCAGAGAGATAGGGCGAACGAGAGAATGGAAGAGAAGGGACGTAATCACGTAGAGAGAAAGAGAAAGTGGGGAGGAAAAAAAAAAAAAAAAAAACAGCGCTAGCGAATTAAAGCGAACGTGGGTGTTGACTATAATATTTAATAAATAAACTATTTTGAATCTTTCGATCCATTAAAAAGACTAAAAATTAATGAACAATACAGTGCTGTAAAACATACTTTAGTGAAAGCTTAAAATTACTTACGGAAATAATAAATCACTAATTAATTGTACTAATGATCAGGTAATAACAAGTGTTATACGCGTTATGCAATTTTAAGGTAATTAATTAATCATCTGAAGTACTATTGGCGTTTAGATCAACAAAAGTGGCAACAAAACTGAAAAATTGCCAACAGGTTCCGATGAAATAAAGCAATATCAGTTCGACAATAGATCTAATTCTGGTAACTTCTACTATTTATTATACCTATGAAGCAAGGCCTCCTAAACCTTATAATCGCAGCCGGCGCAATTCAAGGTGCATCGTGCATCGTGGCGACTCGGTTAACCTCGGCTCAACTCGCGCGCAGCAGAGCGAAGAAGCGAAGAGCGAGGAAGCATGTGTATAGACGGTTGTTTATCCGTGACATACTCGTAGATACGTGCTATACAAATATCCAATAATAGAGCAACCTGTCCCAAACAAAGCAAAGAATGCCAAAAATGCATTCAGATCAGAGCGGGGAGATTCTTATTTTTTTAACGTCCTGACCATACAGTCAAGTGTCATATGCGGTACAATAATTATGTGAGTAAGAAAATCATGTGTTGAAAGAACTATAACAACAGAAACAGAGCCAAACCGTTGAGGATGCTAGAGAGCAAGAATTGAAGTTGTTCCTTCTTGCAGAACAGTATTCATTATTCAAAATTTGGTTTTGTACCAATGGTTTCTAGATCGCTAAAAAAAAAAGACCATACTTGGTCATAAAAAACCAAATTAACCAGTTTAATAGTGCGCACCGCACGTAAACATTTGGAAGTGAGGAAGAAACAGCACTGAAAGTGTGGAAGGGGGAGACGGCAAAGTGAGCGAGAGAGACATGTGTAAGGAAAGAGGGAGTGAAGGTTTGCACCTAGGTCAACTTTCGCTAGTCGTATTTTGAGTGTCCGATAGACCATAACATTATAAAATATGGATCAGACTATAAATGAACTCAGTTGCATGTTGGAATATCGACTTGTGTAAACCGCACTGCCACACGACGTGGAACTTAAATGTTTTCTGCTCTCCTAATGCACTCAATAATTTTTCCATGGATGTACCAGATATTCTTACAACAGTATATTCTTCTGTCTGCTTAGTGTTAGTCAAGATAAACATTTACAAAATTTAAGGGAAAAAAAAAAAAAGAATGGCATAAGGCAAAGTCTCGAAAAGAAACACCCGGATAACGCAATCCTGTTGCAATATCAGACACTTTTTTAAACACCTGTATAGTTCTTTGTTTTTAATTTTTGAAGGGCAGGGCTTTACAACGACGAGTATGAATCCATGGAATTATGTTCAAGGTGGTAAGACTTATGTACTTCAAGCCTAATTTATAGAAAAGATAAATTTAAAATCTGATGTGTTGCACTCACATGACTATCTCTACTCTTGTACTAACCATTCTTACAAACTCTTATTCCTATATCTTCTTCGTGTTAGTTAAGATAAACATTTGTACAAATTATGTTATTGCTTATTTTCTTGTAGGTGCAAGGGGAATATTAGAATACAGTAGACCTTGTGCGATAGTCAAATCTTTTAAAGCTTTGAGATTTCGTTCTCTTTGCAACTTAACATATAAAAAAATGAACAACGATGTTCCATTTTACGAAAGTTTTATGTTTTCCGAAACTTACACACATAACAAGGAATATCTCCGAAACGGTTTACCCTACAAGAAAATTTATTCCGACATAAATTGTGTATTTTAGCAAGATCTACATTTTTTGTAGTAAGATTTTGTCTATCTCTAACGGTTTACCAGTTATGCAAAAGTCATCCAGAGTAAATACGACTACAGGGGCTATAGCCAGAAAATCCAAGATATGCATTTCATTTGTCAGAAAAATATATCAAACATATGGCATTTTAATCAAAATCGTTAGCCATTTTCAAGAAAATTAAAATGTTCGAAAAATTTTCTATCAAAAGGTAGTTTAGGGTGGAGCTATTTTCTTCAAAATCTTCGTGTTGCATCCTTGAAAGACATTAAACTTAAATACCAACTCTGGTTTTTAACCTACTTTTCGTTTTTGAGTTATGCTGTCCACAGACACACAGACACATACACGGACCTTTTTCTAAAAATGCTTTTTTTTGGGGGGGGGGGGGGTTCACGGGGTCTCAAAACATATTTCCGGTGAAATCTCGACATCGAATTTTTGGGTGGAATACAATATTTCCTTCTACTTATCAGTAGAGAAAGTAAAAAGTACCTAAATGTGTCTGTTGTTAAAGTATGAAACCTTTGTGCAACAGGATATTTATTTTTCAAATATTACGTTAATTCAGATCATTGCGTTTATTTAGTAAGTCTGGTATATAATCTTTGCGTTTACAGCACTGTTTTCTGGTATAGGATGTTGAGGGGGGAAGACCTATGACGTCACATAATCTTCACAGCTAAAATAAGCCAGTGTAAAGGAGCGCACAAAGAAAACCGCCCTGACCACAAAACAATCCGTATCGTAAATCAGTCTTCAAACGACGCGGTGGTGAATTATACCACCTCCTATCCCTGAGAAGGGATCACAACCCTCGTTTAAAACCCTTGGCAGACGATGTTTAGTCCATGTGGAGTTTGTTATCGTAGTTCTGTAGATTTCAGTTTCCACTTTACGATATAATCACAAGGGGCATAATAAATAAGCGTTTATTACATTATGTTCTACTGTAACCCTTCATTCCTTAGTGTTGCAAACAAACATATTTAGTTACGCTTTTAGAATAGTTTAAGTGTTTTTGTTAACTTTCATATTACACAAGGCCTATGACAGTCATTTATATCGTAAAAACAATTTCTTTTATTATCATCATAGTTTCTCTTTTATTTTAGAATAACAAATACAATCCATACACGTGGACGATCACACTGATTATTTTAGGTGGGCCCTCCCCATCCTTTACCAGTCACATTTGACTGCAGTCAATAGCATTCAAACTCGCACCAATCGGCATTGAATTCATGGCTACTCCATTTCGTCTCGTTTTAATGCATTTTAGTTGCTTCCATGAAGGTGACTTTAAGTATGCAGTAGGTTAATTAATGCTATAGAAGGTTAAATTAATTTCCACATAAAACATATCTTTGAGTACCTTCCGTAATTGTTTATGTAGGTATATACAGTTCAGTGTATGCAATCGTACCGATGAAAGTGTGGTTTACGTTGGTAAGTAAGCATAAGGTGCCTCTGCCACGCCCAGTCTCCATCCCTTGGCGTATTCTAAGAGTCTATTTTGTCTTACCTCCCTCCCTTTTCCTTCTCTCCTAGCCTGAAATACGCTTATATTCATAGTTTCATGTTTGAATGCCAGACAATAGCAGACAGACTACAGACTCATCCAGGGACTTCTGTGAACTGCGGTTGCGAAGTATGCCTTCCAGCCATTCATGTGAAATGTTTTCTTACTCACCCCCTTTTGCCACTCACTTAGGTCTGACCTTTGTTCGCAAGCTACCGCGCGTATGGACTTGAATTCAAACCAATAAGGGATTGTCTCATCTAGGACTGGTGTGGACAACAAATGGTAAGGATTTTCTGCCGATAAAAAAGAAGAAAAAAAAAAAAAACTATGGGAAACCAGAAGCATCGGCTCTTTTCAAACAAAAGAATACACCTGGACATGACGGCTAAGACAGTTCACTCACATATGTATAACTTGTGCATTAAGTGATTATGCATGCAGTGTGCATTGACATCATGCATGTGGCTATCCACCCAAAAATTAACTAAAGAGATTTCATTGAAATCCATCTGCTGAAGTCTCTGGAGCCATGTTCACTCTTCTAGTTGTTTTAGAAAAACTTTAAACCTCTAAATATAAGTTTTCAAATAATTTATCGTCAGTGGTGAATTTAAAGTGAGCATATTATGAGCAAAAGCGTGGTGTTTTGCTAACGAGTTATTACTGAAACGGTGTATACTGCAACGTTATTGATACTGTGAAGCCAGCACGGCAGCCGCTTAGCTACCTCTCACCACTACTGGTAGGTACACGGCCCTACTACAACGGAGCGGCCAGAACAAAGACGGCTATGAGCGCGGCACAACAAAATGATTCCAGACAATTCTAGCTGTTCACGTGTAGGGCTCATTCATGAGAAGTTTCGAGAAAAGGTGTATTTCCCAGAGAATTCGCCGGCATTTCGCCTGGCCTATATAAGCGACTCAGGACGACGAGAGAAGCCAGTTTTTGACGCAAACTTTTAAGTTTTGAAGCACTTTTTAAGTCGAGTGTTGGGAAAGTGTATCGTCAAAGCTAGCCGATTTAAGGCAGAGAAACTAGAATAGTGAGGTGTGCGTCAAGGTTACGAGCGAAGTTGCAAGGTCACGACGAATTTTGTAAATTGTGTTAATGATAAAATGGAGTAGGTACTGTGTGAATGCATAGGGTTCCACATCCTGTGTCCTGATCTAGGGACAAGAGTCCAGAAAAGGCTCACAACAGGATGAGCGAAACGTCGGCAATATCAAGAAAAATAATGCGGCCTTCACCGGAAGCCAAGAGCACTGATCAGAGTACTGTGTTTTTGTGATTCAGTTTTAGAAGAGAAACAAAGTGACGAAAGAGTAACTAGATTTGTTACTTGTCACAATACTTCAGAAGTTAGATTATAATGCAATAGTTACAGCTTCTCATGCTAAGATTCAGATAGTTTTACTCTACATTTCAAACAGTCGGCAATCCGCTTCCAATAGCTGATTTATTATCCTCCATTAAATGTATTAGCCTACTTAACTAGTGTTGTCTATTCTATCACTCTCCACACGTATCCTGAGGAAAAGATCGCAAAGTTTACTACTCTAGTAGCCGATAGCAGGTGCAGCTAAGGTGAAGATATTGGAGATGCCATAAAATGTGTCCGAAACGGGAAGTTATATAGAACACTCTTTTTTAAACTTTACAAAACTTTAACCAAATTTCAACCCTTAACAAGAAATAGATAAAAGAATAAACTTTTGTAAGAACTGTTTGTAGAAGAGTGAATAGAGAAAGTATTGTAAATGCAATGCACCAGTTTTTTTATTTGTTTTCTGACTTTACGACTGTTCGAATTCAGCAAAGCGAGATAACCAGCTTAGAAGGAGAAAGTGAGGCACTTATACAACTCCACCAAAAGGGACCTAAAGAGATGGTGGCACGTTGTAAAATCATTATTGCGGTTCCTCAAAGAAGCTTGCCGAACTTGTGCCCTGTTGACCGCGCTTTCGGCTGGGCTCCATAAGGAACAACCGCAGTTGACTGCATGCAGTGGAAAATGTTTATTGCCCTTCTTTTATGCCTTATTTTCCTTCATCCCTTGAGGTAGCTCTTAGATTAACAAAAGCTTTTGTTTCGCTCAAATATAATGAATCAATGAAATCGTACTGCAAAGGAAGATATCCATTCCATTACAAATGTATTGTTATTGTTATTATTATTTACTATTAATATATAAGGTATAAATGACAACGTTATTGACATAAAATCAATATACTCGCAGAACAAATGCCAAATAAAGACGGGCTCAAATTATTCTGAAAGTTGGAGCATAAGCAAGACAAGCAAACAAATTAACGGTAGAAAATAGACTTTTGGAGACGCTGAGCACGAAAATCCAGGAAAGATAAACGGAATAATAGAATGAGGGACATTATGCGACTTGACAAAAACATTTTGGAAATTGTAGAAGTGGCGTGGATACGTGCTTACAATGTTAGAGGAACGAATAAAACTCTAAATTGGAAAGTAGGAGGGAAAATAAGAACAGGGAAACCTAGGAATGCTGGATGCAAGGGATGAAAAGGAGTATGGAGAAAAGAGTGTTAAAGAAGCTAGATGCTATGGACAGGGGACTTATGGAAGCTGAAGATCGTTTTGGGATGAAGGAAGCCCATTGTATTGTGGATTTACAATGATAACAACAATAACAATAATAATAACAACAATAATAACAATATTGTTATGATTATTACTATTATTACTATTACTATAATTATTACTATTATTATTGTTGTTATTATATTATTATTAACATTATTATTATTATTATTATTATTATTATTATTATTATTATTATTATTATTATTATTATTATTATTATTATTATTATTATTATTATTATTATTATTATTATTATTATTATTATTATTATTATTATTATTATTATTATTATTATTATTATTATTATTATTATTATTATTATTATTATTATTATTATTATTATTATTATTATTATTATTATTATTATTATTATTATTATTATTATTATTATTATTATTATTATTATTATTATTATTATTATTATTATTATTATTATTATTATTATTATTATTATTATTATTATTATTATTATTATTATTAAATTTGTAAATACGCCTCTTTTCCCCCAATGTAAGTTCACTCTCCACCATTCCAGATTTCACCGTCTTTACTTCAACTCCCATCTTCTGTTCCAGAGGTCTTCATTCACTTAAAAAATTGTTTATCTCCTCCAATCGTGGATTTTGTATCCCACTCCTGACACCAGTGCTCCTCTGTTCAGTTTTCACTGTCACTTCATTGTTTTGATCTAGTTCAACTTTTCTGTGACCACTTCACACTGTCACTTCACTAATGTGAACTAGTTCAATTTTCCTTGTCACTTCACTTTCCTCTTGACGTAGCGGGGTAATGAAAAATGCACGGCTAGCCTGTTCTTCGATTCACTTCACACGCTGGGAAGTGGAACACAATCTCTTGTGACAGTAGCTCTCACCGTATGTCGTCATAACTGTCGTCATAAACTCAATATAGAACGGGACTTGATGTTGCATCAGAAATACAATCTCTAACACACTCATTCAAGAGAATGGTCTTTTATACACCCATTTGAAATTTTCACAGTTTCAGAACGTTCGAGAAGCGGTGAGAAGGGAAAATTCCAGAGGATTCTGGTTATCTGGATAGAGCATCTGGTGTTCATGCTTAATAACTTATCTTTCACTATTCATTAATCACATGGTTGATTATAAAACACTACTCGACCAGAATTTAACTGTCATTTATTTTTTCTATTACGCACTTAAAGAAAGTGAAGGAAATATTAGTCCTCACTCGAAAAATAGATACCGAGATTTCACCGGAAATACATGTTTTGAAACTGCCCAAATAAAAAAAAACTCGATAAAGGTTGATGCGTGTGTATTTGTTTGTGAGTGTGTGAACAACATAATTAAAAAAAGGCAGTTGAACACCAAACTTGGTATTTAAGTTCAACATCTTCCAATGAAGCGACGTGAAGATTTAAAAAAATAAATTAAAAAATCCTCACATAAACTACTCTGTAATTTTTTGAACATTTTGATTTTCTCAAAAACGGTTCTAAGATTTTGATTTGACATTACAAATGAAATATATATCTTAAACTTTATGGGAATAGGCTTAAGTCTAGGACACAAATAACGCAATCCCAGCCGTATTCCAAAAATCGCCCCAAAACCAAATTTGGTATTTAAGTTAAGCATATTCCAAGCACGCGATAGGGAGGTTTTTCAGAAATGCACCATCCTAACCGCTTTTTACGTGGAAACATTTTCGAAAATATTGATTTTCTCAAAAATGCCTATAACATTTTGTTTAAATTATCACATGTTTAAGATATTTTCATGGCAAATAAAATGTATGTACATCTTGAATTATCTGGGAATAGCCTCTGAAGCCTTCTTTATTCTGAATGATTTTTGCATAACTGGAAACCCATAGTGATGTAAATCTCGCTAAGGCACACACTTTATATTAAATATATTTTTGTGTAGTTAACCATCTCCGAAATATTCCTTGTTGCTGGTTTGAATGTTGGAGTTCTTATAGGTACTTTTCTGAAATGAGGAGTCGCTGTTCATTTTCTTTTCTCTTAGCTATGCAAATAGAACCGAATTTCAAAGCCATTACATAACAGCCGTCTCTTAAAGGATTTAACTATCGCTTTTAGTCTATTGTATTTCCGTAATGATTTGCCTACAAGGAAATATAAAATAAGGCAGTTATTGCCAATGCTTATCATTAACATAATTGGAAAAATGAATGTCAAGAGTCACGTGGATGTAACGCATCGGAGTTCTATCATAAACTGATTTGTTTGTTTTTCTCCTAAGATGCATTTTCTTCTGTTTTCTGCGTCCGCTGCTGCTTGTATTCGGCAAGGGAAGATGGGCAGCTTATACTAGTCTACAAAAAGAAAGTGGACGCTGCAAAAAGGGACCAAAAGGGAGACGGTGGTATGTTGTAAAATCATTACTGCGGTCCCTCAAAGAAGTTTGCCGAACTGCAATCGTGTTTGTATACCGAGCGTTCTTGCCTGGAATCAATAGAAGGAAACCGCAATTGACTGCATACAGTGGAAAATATTTATGGCCTTTATATGTTATTTTCTTTTCTTTTTCTTGGAACCACTGAAGGGCATTCTTGGATGAACAACAGCAGTTCATTTTCTGTCAGAGAATCCTAAAATACATTTTAGAAATCCTAAAGCTAGAAGAGGTCCTAAAACAGATTGTAAATAGGAATATTAACGTAGTAACACAACTGTGCAGAGGGCAAATTGATAAATAACATTAACAAAATCCGCAATTGCATTTGTGCTGTTCTTTAATTGGGGAATCTGTCTCTCCCTCTCGCTGTATTTAGTATCTTAAAGTTTGAAAATAAAAAATAATTTTAAATAAAATAAATTGAAATAAATAAAAAAATAAAATAAAATTGTTTTAGAGTCCGATACCTGCCTATCCTTGTTTAAGATACAAAGGACAGCTCAGTTACAGCCCACTCAAAAACATATGGCTAACATCTGGCTCCTTCTGCTTCTGCGACAGCGGCCAAAAGACGGGAAGCAGTTGCAGCACCTCCCTTCTTACCGCTACCTGCGCATTATATGTCATTTACCGCCGTCGTTCCCGACGGCTACTATGGGACTGAGATCACACCTGTATGAGGGCAAAGTGGCTCAATGAAACCAAAAATTCGTCCACTCCAATAATTCTTTAGATGTGCTTGTTTCAATTGTTTCTGTTTTGCACTTAGAACTGTCACTCTGAACCCCTTTGTTTTGCAACCGGAGTATCATAGCAGATTTCACAGCACTCCTATCCGGTTTATCTGCTTCCAGACCTCTTTTACATTACTTCCGACATAAAACTACAATGCAATTAAGAGAAATTAGTAGCGAGCAAACTTAGAACGAATAAAATTGAAGTTTACTTGGCAACGTATCCAGCAGACCAACGTTTGCGCGGAAGTTTACCAAACTCGGGTTGCACTACATAGAATGTCTCTCTTCTACCCTTCATTCCTCTAAGACCGTGAGCTGGTGAACAGAGTGGGACTTGGTGAAACTTTGGGACCTCGAGGCCTAACTGAAGTTTTCCGAAGAGCATCCTTAACTTACCTACCTTATATTTCTAGAGCCAAATAGCGTTATAATTTTCTCTGTCATCTCCAAATGCAGAACCAGAAAGGGAGAGCGTTTTCCCGCTTTATCTCGTATATTTATCATACTAACGACCGACCCTATTAATTTCGAAGATTTTAAAACGTTTTAAGGCGAATTGAAGGAATAATTTCTAGCAAACCAAGAATATGTGTACTGGAATAAATCAAACCTAACATGTGACTTCTCTTTTTTCTTTCACAGGTGGCACATAAATACACAGATAGTTTCCCTATCAGGGGAAGATTCTCTCCCTCGTACCGTTTCTTTCAGAGTTGCACAAGCTGAATTACCAGATTGAGCTACTTACACTCCGTAAGTAACAGGGGCGACTCAGAAAGAAAAGAAAAGAAAATTAGATATACATCCTCTTCCTGGAGGGAGAGTTAAACAAGAAAAGAAGCAATAAGGGTAAGAAGATAAAAATCACAAAAATAAGAAACCAAGCAGTCGGAGAAGATAATTCAGAAAAATCTGATGTGTTGCACTCACATGATTTTCTCTACTTTTGTACTAACCGTTCTTACAAACTCTTATTCCTATATCTTCTTCGTGTTAGTTAAAATAAACATTCGTACAAATTATCTTATTGCTTATGTCCTTGTAAGTACAAGGGGGATATTAGAATACAGAAGGCTTTGTGCGACAGTCAAATCTTTTTGACCTTTGAGATTCCGTTCTCTTTGCACGATTAACATATAAAAAAATGAACAACGTTGTTGCATTTCTCTAAGGTTCTAAGTTTTCCGAAACTCACACACATAACAAGGAATATCTCCGAAATGGTTCACCCTACAAGAAAATTTATTCAGACATAAATTGTGTATTTTACCAAGATCTACATTTTTTGTAGTGCAAGATTTTGCCTATCTCTAACGGTTTACCAATTATGCAAAATTCGTCCAGAGTAAATACGACTACAGGGGCTATAGCCAGAAAATTCAAGATATACATTTCATTTGTCATCAAAATGTCTCAAACATATGACATTTTAATCAAAATAGTTAGAGCCATTTTCAAGAAAATCAAAATTTTCGAAAAATCTTCCATGTAAATGGTAGTGTAGGGTGGGGCTATTTTCTTCAAAATCTTCGTGTCGGATCCTTGAATGACAATAAACTTAAATACCACCGACTTTTCGTTTTTGAGCTATGCTGTCCACAGACTGACAGACTGACACACAGACACACAGACTGACACAGACACACAGACACACACACGGACCTTTTTCTAAAAATGATTTTTTTTTTAATTCAGGGGGTCTCAGAACATATATTTCCGGTGAAATCTCGACATCGAATTTTTGGGTGGAATACAATACTTCCCCTACTTACCAGTAGAGAAAGTAAAAAAAATTAAAATCAAGGAAAGCAAAAGCACCTCTTTCTTCCTTGTGGAACAATATTTAATTTTACATAATTAATTTCCATAATAATTACAATTTGTGTTATGTAGGAATTTAAAAGTAGATCTGATGTGTTACATTCACATGACTTTCTCTACTCTTGTACTATTCTTACAAACTCTTATTGCTCTATCTTCTTCATCTTAGTTGAGATAAACATTTGCAGAAGTTATCTTATTGCTGATTTTCTTGTGGGTGCAAGGAGAAAATGAGCGATAGTCAAACTTTTTAAAGCTGGTCGCTATGTGTTGGCTTTGAAATTCCGTTCTCTTGGCACGGACAAAAGGTAAAAAAGTGAATAACGGCCTTCCACTCGGGAAAAGTTGAAGTATTGCAAAGCTTGCACAAATAATAAGAAATATTCCTGAAATGATTCATTTCACAAAAATGTATTTGTACATAACTTGTGTTATAACGAGATCTGCATTTTTTGTACAGTAAGATTTGGCTTATATCTTGCGGTTTATCAATTATGCAAAATCATCAAGAGTAAATAGGACTGCATAGACCACAGTCAAAAAATTAAAAGTATACTTTTCATTTGTCATACATATATCTTAAACATATTGCATTTTAATTAAATTCGTTAGCACCATTTTTGAGAAAATCAGTTTTGGAAAAAGTTTCCATGTAAAGGGTAGTTTAAGGTGGAGGAATTTTCCTTAAAATCTTTGTGTCGCATCCTTCAAAGACAATAAAGTTAAAGACAAACTTTGGCTTTTAACCGAATTTTCGTTTTTGAGTTATGCTATTCACAAATACACACACACACACACACACACACACACACACACACACACACACACACACACACAATAGGGAAGAAGTAATATAAAAATTGCTGAAACAAAGAACGTAGACAGAATGATATACATGCAATAAAAATATTAGAAAATATAAAAGATTTTAAAGCAAAATCTCAAGAATGGAAAATATTTTAAATTCTAATAGTGTTAATAAACAAATTGTAATATGCATGTGAAACACAATTTTCACTCCGTGACTTGCTAAATTCTAAGAATTCTTTTTCTTGTCTAATTTTCAGAACTGGACTACGTGCATTTTGCAGCTTTGTGATAATGAATTCCAGGTACCTGACCCTTCAGCTAATGGTTTTCTTGTCGATGAGTTCATCTAAAAGAAGAGGTACTTACTTGAAAAGTATTAAAAAGGATTATTCCTAGGGGAGCTTAAGAAAAGTCTAATTTCCTAATTGCCTCTGCTTCACTGACGTAATTAATTGTTTTACATAGAACTTGGTTAGCAAATTACTTTTTCTGCTCACAAAATTTGACTCATGCTTCTTAGATTACTTCAACCAGTGGCGTAGCGTGACTATAAGGCTCGGGTATGTATTCCAACGATGATTCTAAAATTCGTTAAAATATGACCTAATTTAAACAGAATCTTCATCTTGTATCATTTTCTGTAAGAAATATTGGCAACACAATCTTTTCTGTCAGAATTTACATCTGTAAAGCAAATGAACTTTTCAATATTTCCATCAGCATTTAGTAACGAACGATACAGAGTTCTTCACTGTTAATGTCAGGAGTTTCATCTAATACTAATAAAAGAAAGAGGACATTAGAAATTTATTTATTAATCCCATGTTTGAAGACAGCACTCACACTTGAAATTAAGTCATTCTGAGTATCAGGTGAAGTTAAACGAAAAACAGTCAATTTTAGAGGGGCATCATATGCTGCTAATTTGTTTAAATATTGAATATAATTGCCTCTGTTTGGAGATCCTTCATTCTCATTGCGGCCATGAAGAGCAAATGCCTGTTTCCCAGAAAACACACAGTCTGTACAAAACGAAAAAGTAAAGCTCTGTTCTTTTTCACTTCACTGTTATGCTGTTCAAAAGAGTTGCTTATACTATTGTTCAATGAAAATTCTATTCCTGGATTTATCCCAAACATTTCCAGTTGTTTTTCGCATATTATGCGACTACAAGAATAGTTGTGTTTTATGATTGCCTTATAAATGTTATTTAAATCTTCATAACCACTAGAATTCCATACTCACTTGTCTTTTGAAAAAGATAAACAAAATATTTGTATAAAGTATTAAAGTGACACAGCCAGGACTCGCTTTCATAAACCTTGATGTTGAAATGCCTTATACATTTTTTAATGTTCCTAGTAATACCCAGTGCGCGCTTTGGAGGGTCTGCTTTAATTGCATATTGCTTCTTATATTCAGTTTGCCGATCATAGAACAGTTTACTTCCATTGTCGTTGCAACAGCGCGCAGTTTCGTTTACTGTTCTGGCTCTGATTCATTTCGTGACCTCTCTGATGCGATCTGCCTGGTTACATACCTACGTCCCATAATCCGTGCAAATCTTACCTTTGCTCAGGCGCACAACACCAGCTTCGTCTAGCTGACGACAGATGCCGTTGATTCAAGTTTTTTTTTCCAAAAATAACGCTGCAGAATGCACAAATTCAAATCATGTTTACGAAAGCTTGATTTTTAATGACATGAAAACGATTACGTACAACAAAATTATAATGAACACTAATTTGGCAATCAGTTTGAGGAGAGTTACAGGGTATGTAATACATCTCTCACATCCATAGACGCTAAGCCCCTGATTTTAACATATGAATATTACTTATTGCAATTGTGTATTGATCTTTATAAAATTATTATTTTCACTAATCGAAAATTCCCATGAAACCCTACTTTACAAATTCATTATATTATTTTACACATTGACCGCTGTAGTTTTCGAAAAGAGGCTCCAGCATGAAATTATCTGCCGATTCCTGTATGTCATCAGAGTAACTTTTTAGTCACTTTCGGAGCTCATGTTATTTAAATCATTATGTAAGAAACTCATACTTGTAAAATGCCAACCACAGAGAACCTTGCTATTGTTACATAAACAATGCAGTTTTTACTACGTCGATTGTTATTAACTCCGCTAATGATCGGATGATGGTCATTAATGACAAACCATCATTTTCTGGTAGGTAGCAGAAAAAGTTATGTATGCCACTTTTAGAAAAAGCTTCTTTTTTTGAGTTTTAAGTTTTCGGAACTCGGCTGAAATGTGGCGGATTCTATATTTGTATAGTATAGTATACCTACTGGTTGCTTTTACCGACGCTGCACGTTTAATTTTTTACTCTCGAATGAGGAATTAACCAATTTTCTTTAGCTCGCCCGTTTTGAAATTATTAAATCAATGATATAGAGAATTACTATGATATTTATAACTGTACTTTTGTACTCCTCCGGCTGTTCCTAATAAAGGATGAAAATTATCTAATATTCACACCAAAGTATCAACCATCGGCGGAACTGGAAATGCTGCATAGTTTACAACCTTTGTTTGAATACTTTTTTAGATATTTACAGTAGGTGAAATGTTAAAACTAATTTCTCTTTGATATGTGCTTATACCAACAAACTTACTGCTGGTGTTTTAAACACACAAGCCGTATGGGCAACGTTTAATGTCATATTGGCAAGTTGGCCATGGTAGCTCAGTGGTTAGAGCAGTCGCTCAATAGTGGAAGATCCGTGGTTCAAATCCCGGCTTTGGCATAGAATTTTTCAGTCCTGATTCCACCCCTTTTAACTTCTCTTTGACCCCATAGTTATTTAGTAATAACTACTTCTAAAACTACTAATGCAGAAACCCTAACATTTACAACGAAATGATGGTGTAGCCAGTAGCATGAAGATTGTGCACTCCCAGAGCACCAAGTTAATCTGTTTGGAAAGGACCATGGTCTGTGTTTATCCAGAAAAATAATCGCGGTCGACAAACATAAATTGTTTCACTGATTTCTAATGAAGACACTATTTTTTGTTTTTCCATTCATATGCCGCCTTTAACATCGAAGGTCGTATCGATGGCTTTTAACCTCTTGGAGCAATTGCTCAACAGCAATGGTGTTTACTCGCTTAGCGGTAGTTTGGAATTTTGGGTTTCTATTAATTTTTTAAAATTTATTACATTAATTTTCACACACTTGCACACTCCCATTCATACTTCCAGACTTCAGGGAAGATGGGGAATAATCCTAGTGAAAGAAACATTCCCACCCTCCCCCAATACCCCTCACACAACAGGCAGATGCTCTACCGACTGAGCTATGAGGCCAGCCAATTAGCAACTACTATAGCACAACCTCTTAACGACTTTGATTACAGCATAAGTGCAAAGAAATAAAGCAAACATTGGGCTACTAGACGAACTGCTTACTCCCTCCATAAACTTCATGCGTATGCCTACAGTATAAGAATGGAGTTATTCAGAGGTTTGGATGCTGTTTCGTTGCAGACACATGTGTAGTTTTAATAAACCGCAATTAAAGAAATAAATATAATATACAATTCGTATATTTATTCTCACTTTTTAAGCTCTGTCTTCTATTTGCTTAAGTTTTACCTTCATCTTGGACATTCAGATGCATTTCTCTATACGTGTTACCTGTGGCTACTGTTTTTTACTCCTTGGTACTCTCAACCAAGACTTGGACCGGATTAGAAGTCTAGGGGATTCCACAATCTGCCTGCAGGTAGGTTATTGTTTGTCAGACCCCTGGGAGGAAGCGATGAAATGAGTGCGCATGCGGGAACCCGGGCTAACGGCATGAGCCAGCGTGTGGTCTCTAACGTGAGCTGGAGATACAGAGGTATTTTTAGACGTGGTGAATGATCTTTCCAGGATCTGCGCAAGTGACGACATACAAAGCGATAGTGGGGGCAGCATCTCTGTTTCCTTCCTTGAAATAACAAGAACCTGCTGTTAATGCGTGCGGTCACTGTACTTAATTACATACTGTTCCCATTATTTACTACACAGAAGTCGGAGTGTTCTATAAATACACATAATTTGTCCATAAAGCACTGCGCATCTATCTGTATTTCGCTAGTCTAAAAATACCGCATTTTTGCCGCCGCCAACCTCATAGGTTTCAACATCATCCCCAGCAGGATAGGCGATTACAGCGCCACACTCATCCTACGCCAACACTTCCTTCCGAATGGAAAATGGTAGTGAAATGAAGTGGAGGAACGGGAAGTCGCGGAAAGGAAAATAACCAACCTGACATTCACCTAGTGGCCAAGGAAAACAGCGAAGTAACCTATGACCAGAATGTGTGGTAACGGGGTACAAACCCGGGACCTAGCCAGAGCCACCCCGTTCAGTGAAGTCTTATAGGTTTTAGTAATTTCATGCCCATGCCTATAAAAAAGAACACGGCTTTTCCATGGTGAACGAATTTTCATCATCGTTTGAGTATTTTTTTTTTTTTTTTTTTTTTTTTTTTTGAGATTTACCCCCTCCCACACACATACAACAGATCAGAAATTTTAACGAATTTTTGGTTAGCTTCTAGCTTGTAATGCTCGCCTTTGTGGGGAGTGCTGGACTTGGGGAAAGAAAGAAAAACCGAAGCAGAACAAAACAGCATTTTCACTCTGGTCCCGGCGAGGCGCGGTGTTTACAAATGCATTTCAGCAAGCGAAAGGTTTGAAGAGCCGGAGGGTATTCAACAACCCATCGTGTTGTGTTAATACGACGTTTCCTGTGTCTGGTGGATGTGGGCCAGAAGACAGTGATTCACTCAGTAGTCTCTTAAGCGATAGCGCACCCACGAGGTTCTGCCAGGAAATGGGAAATTTGCGAGCCGAGTGTGGGTTGGTCATCTGAACGCTTTTGTTGTCATCCGGACGTTACTCAAACGTGACGCTCCTGTCCCTCTGGTTATTAATTGCAAAAGGAACTTCGCTTTAGCGTTTTACACGGTGGTTGCTTTGTCTTCTATTTCTAATAATCCTCAAGATGGAAACCAGCGTCCCGTAAACTTAACAAGCCACATCTAGTTGGAGTCACAATAGAACTAATGTTCTGATTTGTTTTGTATTCATTTTGTTGCTTATGCTCCAGATATTATTCAAACCTGGACGCACAAAAATATAAAAAACACCAGTCAATCATTAAGTAGCACTTCTCTGTAATATCTATAAAATGTTTCAATGTTTCGGCCATACTAAACTCCATTCCAGCCACCAAAAGAGCTGGACACCGGTTAAGGCAGTCTTTGTTTTAAAACACCTGGTGTCTACAAAATTGCTTGCCAGTGTGGAAAGACATCTATAGGACTGACATTGAAGCAAGACGTGATGAATGCAAATAATCTATGACTACCTCAACCACAAAAATCAACAATAGCACTGCAGAGTCTCGACAATTATCACAAAATTTTATTTGATGAATTCGCTCGCAGTAACCAACTTTTCAACCGACTCGTAAAAGAAGCTATTGAAATTACATCAGAGTCAAATAATTTTAATAGGGACAACGGCCTACGACTGACCACAGCTTAGACAGGAATACTTAAAAGAAGGCCATGATTTCTTATTTCTTATACAGTTGCCAATGGAAGTCATGAGTTGAAATGGCCATTTATTTATTAATTATTCATTCCTGATGATGGCTATGGAGCTTTAGTATGGCTGAAACATCGAACAGTTTTATAGATATTACCAGAGAAGTGCTAATTAATAATTATCGGTGAAACCTTCAAATCTTATATCAATCAGTCACTCAATCACTCTTTTCTGTTCAAGTCATAACCAGTCTCCTAAACTCCCCTCACCCTTTTAATGTACGAAACAAACCTATATTGTGGCGGACACAAAATTTAATGGCGGTTGACACCTGGTCATTACTGTTCTCTTTCTTGTTGTGCAAATAAATGTTGTGGCTGCAAATGATATTTACATCACCGGCTTTAATGTCTGATTTCACAGCGTGTTTAATTATACAATACTGCAAGACGTGGCAAGACGTCTCTGGGTGCAAGCGCCAATCACGTTAAGATTGCAACAGCCAAACAAAACAATCTTGCTGCTGTGATGCTTCTCTGTTCGCTGATGGACAATTAATGTCACGAAAAATGTGGACCGATAAAATGAACCTAACAATCGCCCGATTATTAATAGCGAAAAGTCATCTAACTCTCTCTTTTGCTTCCTAACCTCCTTGTATGGTGGGGATGATGTCACACACACCTTTTGCAAATTCCCTGAAACACGCCGGCAGTGAGGAAAGCAAATCCTTCTCGAAGACACCGCAACCACCTCGAGTGTTGATAGCCACGTGTTCGCTCGTGTGAGTGGTGCAAGAAAGCTTGACTTAGTCCTTTTGTTTGCTCGCCGACCCGGAATATGGCGTGATGCAGCTAAACCCCGAGAGTCCTTTGTTTTTGTGCCGCGCCCGGCGTCACAATATGTATTTATTTATTTTTAGTATGTATTTATGTCTGTGGTATAATTGACTTGTAAGAAATATATTTTATGGTGTATAACGGAATGTTGGCAGCTGTACACGACGACTTACTTCAAACATTATGTTGGGCAATCCTACTGTGACTGGAGTTTACATGTTAAGACAAGGCTAAGTACAGACGCCCGCTACCACCCTCTCCCGAACTACAAGACACAGTGGTTCATGGTTCTTTAACTTCAAGCGCGTTGGTAAACTGGGCCGAGATCTGATAATCAAAACCGCAGTTTAGCTGACCCTGAGTAGCTGGTCTTGGTTGAGCGCACCATTCATTGCAGGCAAACTACTGAACCTTTCCAGAAGCATATCGCATCTTCAATTTTTTACTTATTTCACCTCTTTGCTGAAGCACATGCACCACAACTTGTTCCGCTAAAGTTCCGAGAACATCCTTGTCTCTATAATTTTCAGAATATTTTCTCCGGGCTCAGCAAAATAATTATATTTTCACTGTCCACTTTACTTTTTGGAATACTAGCATGCATTTTAATCTTATGAATATATTAAGACTAAGTTAAATAAAACTAATATCCTTCAAAGTTATAAATAAAGACTTTTATCTTTAAATCTTAGTATTTAAATACACCTGCTCCTCCCCACGTACGGACGTTCGATTTCCAGGTACCTACAAGTTGAGTTAATGCTATTTTGGGAAAGTGAGTTTCATCGTAATCTTAATTACCTAGCCTTTACCTTAGCATGAAAAGCATAGCTAATTACTTAAGACGAACTTATACACTGCCTAGTATTTCTGCAACATACGCTTTGCATTCTTCTTACGGAAACAGTTATTTTTAAACTGTTAAGTATTGATCCGATAGAAGTTACCAGATATAATTCCCTAGTTACGATTTCGAGTGATAAGGTTCCGAAACAGTTTAATCATTTAACCTCAACAGTCGGT
This sequence comes from Tenodera sinensis, assembly GCA_030765045.1. NCBI lineage: Eukaryota > Metazoa > Arthropoda > Insecta > Mantodea > Mantidae > Tenodera > Tenodera sinensis. The sequence continues at coordinate 91,029,645 of CM060971.1, read as the reverse complement.
AACACACTTCAAATAGATCATTATTAGCCTCCATTAAATTTATTATCAACCAATCTGGTGTTAATTGTCTCATACCCACCCACGCATACCCTGAGATAAAGATCTTAAGTTCTTCACTGGAGCTGCTGGCAGCAGATATGCTGATATCAATGCACAGAACTTCCTCATATGTGATACAGATGCACCAAAGTGGACTTCAAGCTCGAAGAGCTTTATAAAGTGTACTAAACTGAGTATTTCGAAAACGATGAGTACAAAAAGTTAGCTATTGTAGTTAAATTCTATAATGCTTGCATCGAATGTACGTTTTCTTTAAGTTTTTCTGATAATTTTCCAGGTAGAGAACATTTTAATGATAATGTTTGCACGAAATTAAAGATTAATGCTATTTTAACTCCAGTATCCTACTTTTATAATTTTAATCAAAATAATTATAGCCTTTTTGACAAAATAAACAATAGCGAATGTTTTCTCCATGTAAAGGTTATATAAATATCATATCCCTTTGTAAAGGAGGAATGTTCTTAAAAAATAGTCGCTTTCGCTTTGCATGGTTAAAATATCAAGTACCTATGGATTTTTGTACTTATTTTTCAGTTTCATTATTCCCTCTTGCTCCCCCCACTCTCTCTCTCTCTCTCTCTCTCTCTCTCTCTCCTCGTTCCTAAAATCTGTGTTTCACAGGCCTCAAAACGATCATTTCCAGTAAAATTTCAATACTGAATTTTGACTCGTGTGCAACATTTTCTCCACCTTACATAAGTTACATATAATCTAGATGAAGTGGATGCGCCATGATCATGAACTGGACACAAATCGACAGCCGAGCATCTAAAAGAACTTTTTTTGTAGACATATGTTTCCAGAGTAACCTTTAACTAGGCATCTTAACTCTATTATTCTTCAGACATTAAGCCATACAAGCTTGTCGTCAACCTCAGCTAGGCAGTTCTTATTGATTTCATATTCCTTGAAGCCGATAGGTAATAAATAAATACCCTGGCCACGTTACGAGCGCTTTGCAGGTTAATCTTGATTATGGGGCCGTCATTTCACTGCCTTCTAGCTTACGGGCTACTTTATCAGGGCATTATCCCAGAAGTGTTTATGTCTCTGCGCCTTGGCGTAATATATTTCTATCTTCTAACGTAAAAGCGAAATCGCTGCATGAGACTAACATCGTACTTATTTTGACCTGTTTTCATACTGAACTATTTTGTAAATGACAGATTACGCTGAATTCCCCAGTCAACTTTCGCAGTGTGTTTTAAAATTCCATCTTGAACCTTTTAGTAACACTCCTTTTTTATATATGCTTGCTATTGGTATGGAATTTTCTCGTGCCACTAAGAGCATGGTATAATTCGTTATGGACGTTTGCATGGAATATTATCGTAAACTCCATTCAGACAAGAGGTGGTATGCAGGTATATGAATGAACTAAATGTCTGTTTTAAGGATGTGTTCCGGGGAAAGGCCGTACTACAAACCCATATCTTAATAATAAACGGATTTCATGTACAACGCAACTATAACTGCAAGTATAGCAGCTGGAATCGTAGATAAGTCTTTTAAATAGTGCAATACTTTCAAACTAGAGAAGTCTATAGTCATTGTACCTACGGGATCACGTTTGATATAGCTAATTTTGCCTTTAATCCCAAAATAGAAAAACAATGATTTTTGTAGCATTCACCTTTAAGCTTTATCGCGAATAAATTGTTTTATTCTACTCTATATTCAAAAAAATTGCCTCTTTAAAATTAATTTCGTCATAAGAAAAATAAGACATCGAAAGTTTCTTTTAAAACTGTCATGTAACCTAACTTGTATTTTTTAAACTTAATTTAATCATATTACATGGCTTATATTACATTAGTTATCACATTATAATTAAAATAATTCAAAGTTTATGTTGTTAGCCTATTGTACAAATGCTCCCCAATATTTGTTTACAATGTTACTGTGGTGTATTAGGCAGTTCCCTCCACTTCTGATTCTCGTTTTGAAGACACTGCTGTCGATCCAATATTGGACACTCCCAGAGAAGTTCAGCGTTATCGCAAGAACATCTAGGATTTTCAGAAATCCCGACTCGTTGTGCAATGTTTGCTGGGCAAAAATCTACTTTTATAATGAAAGAGAAGATACGTGTATTAATTATCTTTATTTATTTATCCTTATTTATTAATTATCCTTATTTATTATTTATCCTTATTTATTTTACAAATATATGCAACGTATCCATAGTTTTGATGGGTTCAAATGTCTTTAAATGTTCCTATAACCCAAAATCCAATAGATTGAGATCCGGCGAATGCGGAGGCCATGCTACTGGACCTCCTCGATCAATCCATCGCCCATTAAATGTTTGGTTTAAGTGTCAGAGTTGCTTTGGTCGAAATGTGTGGGCAGAAATTGTGGGTGACAGACTCCTAGGACCATACATTTTACCGAACAGATCAACAGGTGCTGATCGATTCCCGCGCGATGAGTTACCCGTGATTTTGGAGGAGTTGTGCTTATGGAAAGACGACGCATGTGGTTTATGCATGACGGGCACCACCCCATTTTGTACACATCGTGCGAGAATACTTAAACCAAACATTTAATGGACGATGGATTGGTGGAGGAGGTCCAGTAGCATGGCCTACCTTCGCCGGACCTCAATGCATCAGGTTTCTGGTTGTGTGGATATTTAAAGACATTGGTCTGTGCCAAACCTATCGACATTGTGCATAAGTTGCACATTTTTCTGAACTGGCTCATAGCTCAACAAGTATTTGTTTCCAGACATATGTTTACTGGAACATTTATTCTAGTTTTAACCAATCCCAATTCCTGTTGCAATATTGGACACTTTTTTAAACATCCTGTATATAGCAGGCGTTTGCCCAAACCATAATCTCTCTATAACTGATGTACATTTTTAATATTGTCCCTATAGCTTCTACCATTATTCCAGTAACCGAGATCCTTTTTATGTTGTATTTGCTGTTGTAATAGGAAATATTGGGTTCATAAATCACTCTTTTTCTGCATCCACTTCTCCAGCTGATCACGGTGGACTCAAAGCGAACTGTAGGATAAAGGATCACTCCGCTACCGTCAGGTGTTTTGTACGCAATGATGTCAATGCTCCTGCTGCTACCGCTGTTGGACAACACATACATTTCTTCATGGACCTCGAAGCATTTCTCCTTTATGTTCGTCACAATCAAACTTTGGATCTTATGTTTGCTTTTTCGAGTATCTGTGGACGCAGCCAAACCGCAGATACAGAGACAGGTGACCTCCCACCGTTAATATGTATTACGTCATTCGGTCTGCGGACCACTTCTTTGCTTATTTGCCCACTTGTGTCCTGAACTGCGTGTAACCTTGACACCACTGTGGTAACCTTCCGAACCTTGTCATACCTCATCGGTAATACGTAATTACACGTAACACCACATATGATTTGCTGTTACGAGCATGTTACGAATTTGCGCGTGCATGATAAATGTTGATGAGAGGGGGAGAAGAAAGGATGGGGAGCATCGTCTTGCTCCTTGGCAATCCTCGTAACACATAGAAGAATCACGATTTAATGCGAAAGAACCCGAGTTGCTTAAGTAAAGGGAATTAAGAACAACTTGTGTTAGGGCTACACATAAATACACCTGAAAGACCGCGTTTTGGGACGGTTACTTGGCAATAAGTAGATACCTTTCGGGATTGGACCGATAGGAACTAATTTTCAGCGTTAATGGCCCATAAATTGCCTTTACACTAGCAAGTACTGTGCGAATTTATTGCAGTAAGCAGCCTACGATGGTAATGGCAATGGTAGGAGCTGAACGGGGGCTTTGCCACCAGCAATGACTCGCCCCATTGTATATGACAAGTTCCCAGGATTTCCAAAGTGCTCAAGGACATCTAACTTCGTCCCATTCCGCCTTCAAGAGGGGGGGGGGGGTAGGGGGAGGCACATGCTTCCCCCGAATAGTGAGGTCCCAGGAGAGGGTAAGTCGGGGAAGATCTTCAAACTGTCACAGACATTCGCACGCGAATCACGCCAGGTTATTGCCAAATGTCTTTGAAAACAGAACTATGGAAAGGATAAAACGACAGCAAGGTTAAGAAAATGGAGGCACTGGTTATTGCAATCTTAGATTAGCCACAGAAACTCTGAGCTAATGTGCCGGCACCTAGGATTGAACCTGCGACCTCCTTAAGGAGACAACGCAGTCTGAACGTACATAAATTACATCTTAGTAAGTTAAATTACCACCGCTCTTAAACTCCTTAATGGTTTTTATCTCTCTAACAATGGCCATTATTTCAATTAGTTATTTGCATTGATAGCTTATATGATCGAGTCTATAAACATTATTTAATCCAGCAGAAAAATGATCAAATTTGCTCTTAAAACATGTGAATTTATATACCTTTTTCTCAGAAAGTATGAGAGGTAGCAGTGTTGCCAGATCTACTTTTCTGGAAGATCTCCTTATTTTTTGCACATCTACTTTTCGGTTAGTTTACAAAAATGCAAAATCTCCTTTTTAAAAAATACAGGAAAATTGACTTAATTTTATCCTTTTTAAAGGCAATTTATAATTTCCTAATTGATAAATAGGGCAGGCATGTTCATTATTACGGTGAAGTCCCTTTCCCTGAGTCTCTTATGAGGGAAAGATAAGGTTAAACTATTGCGTAATGCCTCTATGCCTTAAGAAACGAAAGGGGCTACACATCACCTTATCATTCCTGTGGTTTACAAATAAGTCGCTATCACTACTGACCAAGAGCTTCAACCCTTCAGTAGCTTCACACCCCACCTTAGTTTATTGTAAATATTGCCGTAGTAACGTGCGTCATTCGCGTTTCACAGTGCACACAGTAGTGGTTTTCGTTGTGCTAAAGTTATTTGAAGTGTTTAGTGACCACGAGTGAAGGACCAATAAGAAAGGCTAAGTACTCACAAAGTTACAAATCCGAATGGAAACAATCCAGTAGTTTAAAGGGGTGATTATTGCATATTGCAAGTCATGTGGCATAGACATTGCTTCTGTAGGAGCCTACTTTGGTATGCTGGATGCCATGAACTTCCATTGTTGAGTGTTCAAGAACAAACTGTTTTATTTTTCAGGTCTATATTTACGTTGTTGTAGACCTGTTTAGTGTTGAAATTTAACCATTTCATTCCAATGCAGTGACTGATCTAAGAGGGGAGGGAGGTGGCAATCTGCGCCGGGTAGTGGGAGAGGGGCGAAAGACGAGAACATGTATTTGTTCAACACTTAAACTGTGATAAATAAGCTCTAAATAAATAATATTACTCACAAGTTTCGCGTTCTCATAAACATGGACGAAGGAGGGCCATGGTTCGTTCCTGTTGCAATGCATTCGAAATTCTTTTTTTTTATCTGATTCGCGTCTACTTTTTTCGCTCCAACAAGAATGGCAACACTGAGAGGTAGAGAGATGAAGTTTTCATTGCATGTATACAACACATAGTTGAACCTTAAGAACCACAATAATAATTTTATAATATATATTAGTGATATTAAGAAAGCAATAACATTGCAAATTTTCTACATTTTTATTTATTTATTTATTTATTTATTTATTTATTTATTTATTTATTTATTTATTTATTTATTTATTTATTTATTTATTTATTTATTTATTTATTTATTTATTTATTTATTTATTTATTTATTTATTTTTTATTTATTTATTTATTTATTTATTTATTTATTTATTTATTTATTTATTTATTTATTTATTTATTTATTTATTTATTTATTTATTTATTTATTTATTTATTTATTTATTTATTTATTTATTTATTTATTTATTTATTTATTTATTTATTTATTTATTTATTTATTTATTTATTTATTTATTTATTTATTTATTTATTTATTTATTTATTTATTTATTTATTTATTTATTTATTTATTTATTTATTTATTTATTTATTTATTTATTTATTTATTTATTTATTTATTTATTTATTTATTTATTTATTTATTTATTTATTTATTTATTTATTTATTTATTTATTTATTTATTTATTTATTTATTTATTTATTTATTTATTTATTTATTTATTTATTTATTTATTTATTTATTTATTTATTTATTTATTTATTTATTTATTTATTTATTTATTTATTTATTTATTTATTTATTTATTTATTTATTTATTTATTTATTTATTTATTTATTTATTTATTTTTTTTTTTATTTTTTTTTTTTTTTGACTTTGCAAATAATATTTTTTAAATGTCTGGTAAACTGATATAGATATATAACTAAATAATTGAGGTTCAGATTTAGAAGATAGCTGGTTATACTAAGAACAAAAATGCAAACCTGTGATTCTGTACTGCAAGTGCAGTTTGTTCACCAGCTCTTGGTCCCTGGCAGGAATGCAGGAAGCCAATATGTGAGTAAACAATTCCAGATAAACGGAGATATCTCAAGCGCAGTTGCGCTTCTAATCGCGTTTACGATAATGTTGCCAACCTTGGAACGAGTATTCACTTTAGATTAAAGCAAAGAACTCGATCAAAATAGCACAATTTGAATGTTATTTTCAGTTAATGCAGTGTATTTAGCTTATAAAACGTAAACTTGAATAGCACTGGTAATTTAACTCACTAATGTGTAATTTATTTATGTTCAGGTCACCTTATCCCAATGCGAGGCACAAGCGATATCGCTTGAGGAATCACAATCATTTGATAGCTCTTAAAAGGCTAGATGCTTCTTAAGGGATATGCAATTAGTAATATTCAATAATTAACTATCTGTATCTGTCAACCAATTGCAGTTAAGGCGTACGAGAACTGGATTTTCTAACCTTTTTTTAATTTTAAAAGATAGCTTCAAAATTGGCACGCATTTTGTGAGTAAATAAACAAATTACTGTGAAAAATCTCAAAATTGTAGCTCAAATAGTCTCTCAGGTAATACAGCTACCGGTTTTAAATACCGAAAACATGCTTTTTTTTTTAAAACTGCTTTGTGCATTGACATTTTTCTGAGAAACACCATGGTGACGTTTCCTAGTGTAAGATTTGATTGAAACTAATGTTATTAGCTGCAGAAAAATAAACGTTTGTTTTATCAGCTAGTAAATAAAGCAATCATAATTAAATCTTTAGATAGAATGATTGAATTATGTATGCAAATTTGCATACAAACCAGAGGAAAAATGAAATATAAGGAATACATTTCATACCCAAACATGCAAGACTGAGAAAAACATGCACAAAGGGAAAGTGCGCTGGCGCAGTGTAGTTAAAGAGTAGCGCAAGGGTGACTTAAACACGTCGTTAAACTATTAAAAATGGTGGATCGAGAAAAATCTTTGCTCGAAAGGATTCACACGTTTCTGTAGAATATTTATGTGATGTAAATCACAAACCAAAGAGTATGTAATTTTCATACACCGCAGCTTGGTCGAAGAACAAAAGCACAACGCTCCTCCGCGCGCGTATGGATGCCCCTCCCTGCTATATGCGCACCCACTGAGAAGATTGGTACAATGCCACTGTAGACAGCATACCTATGTGGCACCAAGCATTCAAAGACAACTTGTGAAGGAGGCTTAGCGCCTCGACCGAAAGGTGATCTGTGCCTATGCCCCTAACGGGATATCCTCCAAGAGGATGGATGAGTCGAATGGATCCAAAGAGCGTCCGGAACGTTGCTATGACAGAACAGAGGGCAGGGTCTCTACATTTTCTCAGTTAGAAATGCTCCGGCGAAGGCTGTCTCAGCCCCGTTCCTCTCCCAAGGGCGATGAGCCCATAGCGGACCCGGAAACTAGCAGGCTCGTCTTCCAATTCGGGGGGCGAGATATCCAGGGCACATTTGTTCCCCCTACGTACTGCTACCGTAACGCTCGCCAACGCTTCCAACCCTGAAAGAAATCTAACGCGATGAAGGGTGAAATGATATTATTACGTAACGAAATGGATGGACAGGAAAATATATTGCATTCAACTTAAATACACGAGCATTTTGCAGGCATTGGAAATTTGGAGGATATGGAAATCGTCCCTAGGCATTGGAGCCACCTAGTTCTTTCACCAAATGCATATATGAGATGAGCAAAGCCCGGAAACATCGGAGGCCACTTTCTGTCCCGAGTACCAAGGGTTGGCAATTACTGCTTTCACATTTAATTGACTAAGTAAAGAATATGTAAGTTGAGTTACATAATTATGAGCTATGCATATAAAATTCGATTCGCACAAGAGGTAGGTATTATTAAAGCAAGTTCCGGGTGAGGCCGGGCATGCACCGCATGCAACTGTGCACGCAATAGGGCGCCATGTTTTCACTTGTTCACCGCAGGGGAAAGCTAGGCGGAAGAAAAGACAACTTGCGGTGCTTGTATTGTAGGTACTGACTGCCGCGTGTTTTTATATCCTAGCTGGTGGTCTGCATGTGTGTGGTTGGTTCCAAGCCACATATTCTCATGCAGATATACGGCCCATATTATGCACGCATTGCTTTGGAATTGCTCTCTTCCAGTTTGCTGACTCTTCTCCATGGACCTCTCGTTCCGGTGAAGGGCTGCCTTCGCCATGTGGCCCACATTACCATTTCACAGACATTCAGATGAATGTTTATTTTAATTCCAGCAGAATCCGCAGTTGCGCTCGCGTTATTGTATTAAGAATACTCATAGCTGAAATGTCTAAATCTTGCAGTTTTTACTTTCTCTACTATGTAAATAGAGAAAGTATTGTATAGGTACCATACGAAAATGCGACAGCGAGATTTCACTGGAAATAAACCTGGGTTCAAAAAAGAACTCATTTTTATTTCTCTACTGGTAAGTAGGGGAAGTAGTGTATTCCACCCAAAAATTCGATGTCGAGATTTCACCGGAAATATATGTTTTGAGGCCCCCTGAATCCAAAAAAAGCATTTTTAGAAAAAGGTCCGTGTGTGTGTCTGTGTGTCAGTCTGTCAGTCTGTGGACAGCATAACTCAAAAACAAAAACTCGGTTAGAAACCAAAGTTGGTATTTAAGTTTAATGTCTTTCAAGGATGCGACACGAAGATTTTCAAGAAAATAGCCCCACCCTAAACTACCCTTTACATGTACATTTTTTCGAAAATTTGATTTTCTTTAAAATAGCTCTAACGATTTTGATTAAAATGTCATATGTTTGAGATATTTTTATGACAAATGAAATGTATATTTTGAATTTTCTGGCTATAGCCCCTGTAGTCGTATTTACTCTGGACGAATTTTGCATAACTGGTAAACCGTTAGAGATAGACCAAATTATACTAAAGAAAAAACGTGGATCTTGCTAAAATACACAATTTAGGTCTCAAAAAATTTTCTTGTAGGGTGAACCATTTCGGAGATATTCCTTGTTATGTGTGTGAGTTTCGGAAAACTTAGAACTTTAGCGAAATGCAACAACGTTGTTCATTTTTTATATGTTAATCGTGCAAAGAGAACGGAATCTCAAAGGTCAAAAAGATATGACTGTCGCACAAAGCCTTCTGTATTCTAATATTCCCCTTGCACCTACAAGGACATAAGCAGTAACATAATTTGTACGAATGTTTATCTTAGCTAACATGGAGATATAGGAATAAGAGTTTGTTAGAATGGTTAGTACAAGAGTAGAGAAAGTCATGTGAGTGCAACACATCAGATTTTTGTTTTATCTGCTACACATTTACAGTAAGTTCCTACTGTATTCAACTCAAAAATTCTATACAAAGATTTCAACGAATATGTAGGTTTTGAGACTCCCTAAATATAAAAAAAAGGGGGGGGGGGGAGAACAAAAAATCAAAAAAAAAAAAAAATCGAAAAAGGAAAAACAACGGAAGAGACAAAACTTACAGTGCAGGCAACGAGCTACTGTATTCCACACAAAAATCCCTAGCGCACCTTCGAAACACTCTGCAACTGCCTGTCAGACTTGCAGAGGTCCTGGCGGACGATAAAGAAGCGGTCGAAAGAGTTTTGAAGTTTTCAGCAAATATAAAATATAAACCTTCTTCTTTCTCTTTCCCTTGTGCCTTACAGCATTGGGACTGCCTGGATTCATTTCCGTAAATGTTCCTATCCTTCTCAATTCTCTCATGCCTTTTTCTGTTTTCCTTGCTATGTCCCCTTCGTTATCCATAAATCCTTTTCTCGGTCTTACCCTCCCTCTGCTTCCTTCAATTCTTACTTTGATGATTTCTTTTGACTTTCTCCTTTCCTCCATCCTCAGCACGTGTCTATTCTGCAAAGTTTCTTCTGTTGAAGTTTGTTTCAATTCTTCTCTTATTCTTTCGCTCCGGACTCTGTCCCTTCTAATCTTCCCCTCTATTCTTCTTTAACATTTCATTTCAACAGCTGTTAAGTTACCTATTTCCTGATTCCTTACTAGCCAGCTTTCTCCTAACAATTATTGCCTTACAGATTTGCAATTTGACATTTGTTGGATTTCTTTTTTCCCAAAAATCACTCCAATGAGTTGATGGTGCACCCTACTTGCTTTCTGGCTTAGTAGCTCTCCATTTATTTTACTATTTTAATGTCGCCATTGTTTCCAAATATTCATATTGTTGGACCTGCTCCAGACCTTTATAGTTTCTACTTCCCTTTCCGTTTTTTGCCATATTCATGACTACATTTCTAGGGTTTAACATCAAGCATTTGCTCCTTAAAATCTTTGACCACTCAAATGTTGTTATTAATTTTTGCTAGTCTTCCGCTATCAGCAGTATATCATCCGCATAAATCAACGCTTGACACTAAATTGGCCTCGTTTTAATTTAGGTTTTTGCCTCTTTGGTTATTTATGAATGCTTGCTTTATACTTTCTCTACTTCTCTCTTAACATTGCTGGATCGGACGAGGCAGTTGCAGAAATTCAGAGTACTCCAGAGGTGGCGACTTGTCGATTTTTGTTGTGAGTGAGTGCTACTTGTTTTAACTACTGCAGAGCTCGGTGTCAAAATAAACTGATACACTCGAGCAAATGTCAATGGAAACGATGGCACCTGAGCTAAAATAGCACGTCTCATTACAGGCCCAAGTGGCAGGCAGGTGTCAGGTACCTTTCGCAATGGTCCCTTCTATTTGAAATCTCACCCCCACATTGCAATGACGTCATGCAGCACAAGTGGTTAGTGCTTCCAAATTGTGGCGCGGGTCCGTGTTTAAGTGCAGCACCAAACGTTTTTGCGCTCCGTGCTACTGCTGCTGCAATGAGAATAATGCATTCCCCTTGCTTGCTTGCACACAGATATCAAATTTGTACCACGACCACATCGACCTTGTTTTGGCTGTTTGTGCAGTGTCATGTTTACCTAGAACATGTTTCATTTGTTACTTTCTCTGCCTTAGCTTTGGTAGAGGAAATATTGCACTTCAGTAAAAATATCAGCACAGTAAGCCTCGTTTATTTGGTCCTTGTTTATCCACAATATCCGGAACAGATTTGTAGATATTTTTTTTTTTTACTTTCTCTACTGGTAGGTAGGGGAAATATTCTATTCCACCCAAAAATTCGATGTCGAGGTTTCACCGGAAATAATTGTTTTGAGACCACCTGAATCCAAAAAAAAAAAAAAAAGAATTTTTACAAAAAGGTCCGTGTGTGTGTGTTTGTTTCTGTGTGTGTGCGCGCGCGCGCATGCGTGTGTGTGTCTGTGTGTCTGTGGGTAGTATAATTAAAAAACGAAAAGTCGGTTAAAAACCAAAGGTGGTATTTAAGTTTAATGTCTTTCAAGGATGCGACGCGAAGATTTTGAAGAAAATAGCCCCACACTAAACTACCATTTACATGGAAAATTTTTTGAAAATTTGGATTTTCTTGAAAATGGCTCTAACGATTTTGATTAAAATGTCATGTGTTTAACATATTTATACGACAAATGCAATGTATGTTTTGAATTTTCTGGCTGTACCCTATGTAGTCCTGTTTACTCTGGATGACTTGAATAACTGGTAAACCGTAAGAGATAGACAAAATCTTACCGCACAAAAAATATAGGTCTCGCTAAAACACACAATTTATATCCGAATAAATTATTTTGTGGAGTGAACCATTTCGGAGATATTCCTTGTTATTTGTGACAGTTTCGGAGAACTTAAAACTTTCGTGAAATGGAACATCGTTGTTCATTGTTTATGCGTTAAGTGTGCAAAGAGAACGGGATCTCAAAGCTTTAAAATATTTGACTATCGCTCAAAGCCTACTGTATTCTTAACATTTGTACAAACGTTTATCTCAACTAACACAAAGAAGATATAGTAATAAGAGTTTGTAAGAATGGTTAGTATAAGACTAGAGAAAGTCATGTGACTACAACACATAAAATTTTTAAAAATGTGATGTTCACATTACATAATAAATGTAAGTATGATAGCAAGAACGTAACTATAAGTACGTCAAATATACGTTTAGTTTAATTCACTGTACGGTTCTTGCGTAAATTGTACAATAAATCATGGTAGGTATACGTGCTGTACTCTAAAATGCTACCTGTTGAGTTTAAGAAGGACTTAGTAGGTGTCACATGGTGCTGACGCGGTATGTCTCACCAGCTATACATAGCGCCGGAAGGAAGCGTTGATCTTGATCCCTACCCGTCACTACACCTCCTTCAATCTCCTCAGATTTTCTACTGTTTTCAAACGCAACGCGTTATTAGGTTTATCGTGTGTTTCAACCGGATTGTTTTTGTGTCTTATCAAAATGTTTGGGAGTGTAATTCAGTGCACAGGCTTAAAATGTAATCAAAGCGAAAGAAGATGTGGTTTCAATGGATAAAGAGTTTGTGACTAAAGGACAAAACGTCCAGTATCAGCTTATTTTTGTTCTAAACTTTCGCACAAAAACACAATTATCTTCTACTGACTTTAGCACAGTCTACAGTCTTTCGTACTATTACAACTGACAACTGTTTTCTTCTTGTAGTCTTGACTCACTCCTTTCATTGTCTCTCATCACGTTTAAATGTCAGGATCACTTTCGTACCAGTGTATGGGCAGGAATGGTTGGTGACAGACTCCTTGGACTATACATTTTACCGAACAGATTAATAGGTGCTGTTTATCATCGATTCCAGTACAATGACTTACCCTTGTTTTTGGAGGAATTGTGCTTGTGGAAAGACGACGCAAGTGGTTTATGCATGATGCGGCACCATCCTATTTTGTATGCTTCGTGCGAAAATACTTAAAACAAACCCTTTAATGGACGATGGATTGGTAGAGGAGGTCCAGTAGCATGGCCTCCCTGTTCGTCGGACTGTGGTTTCTGTTTGGTTTCTATTTGGTTTCTGACTGTGGGGTTACATTGCACATTGCACATTGTTCTAAACTGGCTCATATCTCAACAAGTATTTGTTTTCTGACATAGGTTTACTGGAACATTTATTCTAGTTTTGAACAATCCCAACACCTGTTGCAACATCGGACACTTTTTAAGCATCTTGTATATTAATTTATTTGTTTATTTATGTATATTTATTTGTCTTCAAGCTGTGAAGTAATGTATTACCTTGCATGTACGCGTTGCAAGCACGTGCTGGTTTTCCAAGCGAGCTGCGCGACACACCTGTTGCCTACATTGAATTTGTAATACCGACTACCAAATCTGTGTGAGGTTGGAGTGATGGAAGAGCAATTTGGGAGTGTGGAGTGTTCGGAAGACAAGTGGGAAATATGGCCTTTAAAATATGTATACCGAAACCTTCCCTCGGAAATAACATTTATTCTTTTTACTTTCTCCAGAGGAAGTGTTGTATTCCATCCAAAAATTAGATAACGAGATTTTAACAGAAATACATGTTTTGAGACACCCTGAGACTTTTTAGAAAAAGTTCTGTGTGCGAGTGTGTGGGTCAGTAAACTGCATACCTCAAAAACAGTGTGGTTATATTCCAAACAATGCCAAATTCATCTCCAAAAGAAGGAAAACAAAGATTTTCAGGAAACCCCCAACCCAAAACTGCATGTTTTCGACTATTTTATTTCTCTAACGTTGTTTGATTAATATACCATGTATTTACACATACATGCATCTCTTGAATTTTATGGGAATATCCTACAAAATGCACTTCATTATGTAGAAATTTGATATAGTTTTCAATAGCAACTGGTATCCCGTCATTAAGGCAAGAAACGGCCTAAAACAGGAGAAATTCAAGTGAACCAATCAGGAGGAAACAACTCCTTGGGTGAAGCCCGCCCCCTCCCTCCTGCTGAGCGCCATCTGGACCAATCAGTGGAGGCCACTCGAGGGGTAAATACAGTAGCTCAGACAATGGACTACGATCGCGCCACTGAAGATGTCCGCCGCAGTAGTGGACGAAACGTCTGGGTACTTAAACTCCAGCAGACCACGGCATAACAGCCTGGAAATAACTTCTAGATATATATGAATTGTCATTTGAACTCTTTTTAAGTTTGCCTTATCCTTTATTACACGTAATTTTACTATTACCTATACATTGAGCAGATGATAGGGAATAAAATATGGAGCCTTTAAGTAAATTAAATATTTATCCCTTGTACAAATTAGTTTTCTGATTATTACACTCACATTTATACCCTGATTATCCCCTTTAGTATCAATTACATAAATTGCTTCCCATTCACATTCAAATATAATTAATAGCTGTGTTTATTCTTTTATTCAATATTTATTTTAATTTGTACAGAATTAACTGATGTACTTAGGTAATTAGTCCAGCAAATACAAAGCTTAAGATGTACATCCCTTTTTTTCATAAAATATTGTTATCCCTTTATATTTTATGTTGTTTTTTCTCCCTTTGTAATTAGAGACTAATGTCCCCGTTGGCGATATTTAAATAAACATACATTTAAGTAATTAAATAGAAAATAAAATAAATTGCAGCACTCTCATTAAGTTTGGGAGGAATATCAACATTACATATTGCAGAGCAATTAGTATGTACTTTAGACATAAGTTAATTATTTTGAGTTAACCTAGAATGAAAAGGGCTTAAGGTGCTCTAGCTTTCGACACTATTAGCGTATGTTTCGATTCATTTTTGCTGCCTACATTTTGCTCTAATCTGGCCTTTCATTAGGAATTCATAATAGTGATCCCTGGAATTTAACACAACTAATTTTCGATTGATCCAGTATTTTGCATTAAGCCTGCTTTTCGAATATGCTCTTCTGGGCCTGCTTTGCCACAGATCATTACCAACACATACAGTTTAAACATCTTTTTCCTTTTGCTATGTGATCTTGAAATAAAGTGAATACTGTTAATATAGTATTACTATAAAAAGCGATTCTTCCCACAATTATGTTATTCAAGAAACATTTTATTCTAAAAATAATTTTAAAGAAATCAGTAAAGGCTCATTTACCTACAATATGTTTCATAGTGGAACATTATGAACCCTCTAACGTGTTAACACAACTCAAGTGTCGACATGGAAAATTTTAATATTGTTTAAAAGAGTTTCAGGTTTCTTCTCCCATAGGCCAATGTTGGAACAGCCACCAGTTTATAAAGTTTCAATACTATCCCTTTATTTCAATTTCTAAAACTTATTTTTATTACTCTACATATTATTTTGGAAACTATTTAATTTATTTTGCACATCACTTTTATTAATATATGATACAATATACCTAGAAGTTAAAATAACTTTCCTTTTGCATAATTTTATTGTTTATACAAATATTCGCTCTTACATGGTTTATTCTTCTGAAAGTCATAATTTTTACTTTTCCATATGAAATTTTGAGGTTATATTCAAGAGTAGAGTGCAACACATCAGATTTTTGAGAAAGTAAACAACTATATCCATGCATAGCGTAGTTTTTGGATCTTCGTTTGTCATTCTTGGAAGATGCTGAATTTAAATATCAAGGTTTTCATTTAACCAACTTTTCGTTATGTTGCTCACAGAAACACATACTCACACACACGTAGTCAGGAGGCCTACAAAGGTGTATTTTCAAGTAGATACCTCCTATAACGACGGGCCCTAATGACCTAGTTGTTGACGGGCCCTTAAACACCACTACTACTCACTCACTCACATCCCATAACGAATTTTTGGGCGGAATGTACTCCTATTTTTACTAAAACGAAATAATAGAAAAAGCAAAAGGCGTTTAATCTTAGGGAAGTAATATTTAAGCTGCAGAGCAACTAAATTATAACACAAGCAGTTTCATGTGAAAGCATTAACCTCCAAAAGGTTAAAGTACGGACATTTTAGGTACATAATCGTTCAACATTATCGCTACAGTTATCAGTATGAGGTTCAAGCTACGTTCAATAACCTTAAACGACATTGCACTTAAAATATGTTGCCCTTTTATTTTTGTTAATTTATGGAAAACTTGTGGCCATGCACGATAACGGCGGTTAACGCTTCTTAAAGCTGTGTGGTATAAGTCTGATAGGCTGAATTATTATTCTGGTGCAGTGCCAAAATATTATTATAAAATTATATAATATGACAAAATTACAATTTGACAAATCCAGGTATTTATTTTCTTTCTGAATAGACAACACAGTTCTCTTTTATTGACGTTAACACAGTCTATAATCATTCGGGATATTACAACTCACAACTGCTTTTCTCGTAACCTTGACTCCTCCTTTCTAACTTTCTTCTTCTCTCTCTCTCTCTCTCTCTCTCTCTCTCTCTCTCTTTCTCTCTGACTCTCAAACAGCTGACTTTGACGATACGATTGCTCAGCACTCATTAACTGCTTCGCCATCTCCTTTTTGACGCACCGGTTCTCCTACGACGATCGTTCACAAGCAGATGACGCGGGCGCGCGCGCGCGCGCACACACACACACACACACACACACAGAGGCACCACACACACTCAAAGTAAAAGCTGACTGACTCCAAACCTTCGTTTCCTCGCCTCCTTATATATAGCTTAACATGGACCTTTCTCGAACTTTCTGGAAACTACAAATACGCCGGCCGCCAGACACACTCGCGAATAATCTCGAAAATCCCTTTTGGTTCCGTTCTATTTGCTCGCGTGAATGGTGTGGGGTAGCTTGATCTTCAGCGCCTCTCATACTTGCCGCGCCTGGTATGTGGTGTAAGGTAGCTTGGCCCCCACCGTTCTTTGCCCCGTCCGGCTTCACAATGTGTATTTCTATGCCCTCAGAAACTATTGTATTACACCCAAAACTCTATACTGGAAGTCCAACCAATAACAACATTCCTCAAAAATGAAAAGCAGAATAAATAAATACCGAAGTGCTGTTAGGCGTCATGCTGGGTTAGAAGGGAAGTTTTCCATGAACTTCCTTTACAAGTTAAAATAATGTTTAGTTTCTCTACCGCTTACCTACAGGAAGTAGAGGAAGTATTTGTTACATCCCAAAATCCGTTACCTAATTTCACCTGAAGCACAAGCTTTGATACTCGCTGAATCCAAAAAAAGCATTGTTAGAGAAATGTCCGTGTGTGTGTATGTGTGTGTGTGTGTGTGTGTGTGTGTTTTAAAGATTCTTTATTGTTCTACATGTTCCATTACAATATGTAATACTACATGTTGGGTTTACTTACAAAGTAAACTAATAATCATATATTAATTAAGATGAATAAATATGTAGATTTGTACAATTCAATTATTTTTCGTTAGATCAATTGCATTTGCATACTGAACATATTCTTTAAAATAACTTTTAGCAATTTCGGCTTTAGTTGGTGGCCATTTTCCTCTTCTTTGAATTATTTTTCAATTATTTCAATTATTTGTGTGTGTGTGTGTGTGTGTGTGTGTGTGTGTGTGTGTGTGTGTGTGTGTGTGTGTGTGTGTGTGTGTGTGACCTCTTAAGTGTGAGACAGATTCGCTACCATTACACTACAGAAGCAGGCTGTTATTGCTTCGAATTTTAAAGTATGTACTTATACTTCTTTCACACACAAGGTCGTTATCGTTTTTCTCTGGCCTCGCAAAGTATAAGTTCTCCAAAGCCCACACTGACAACAAGGCTTATCTATGAAATGGTTCACTCTACAAAAAGTTTTATTTGGACATAAATTGTGTATTTTAGCAAGATCTACAATTTTTCTATACTAAGATCTGGTCTATCTCTTAAGGTTTACCAGTTATGCAAAAGTCATCCAGAGTAAATACGACTACAGGGGCTATAGGCAGAAAATTCAAGATATGCATTTCATTTGTCATAAAAATATCTCAAACATGACATTTTAATCAAAATCGTTAGAGCCATGTTCCAGAAAATTAAAATGTTCGAAAAATGTTCCATATAAAGAGTGAATTTTCTTCAAAATCTTCATGTTTTATCCTTGAAAGACATTAAACTTAAATACCGACTTTGGTTTTTGACTGACTTTCCGTTTTGTGTTATACTATCCACAGACTAACAGACACACACGGACCTTTTTCTAAAAATGCTGTTTTTCTTTTTTTGTTCAGGTGGCGCAAAATATATATTTCCGGTAAAATTTCGATATCGGATTTGTGGGTGGAACACAATACTTCTTCTGCTTAACAATACGTAGTAGAGAAAGTAAAAATGTGAACCTGGTTAAAACTTACTATTTATGTCAAATACTTATTTTTTCTTTTGAATGAACCATTTTCAAAGTGTTGTTTATTATTTCTTTGAATTCGCCAATACTTATATTTTTGTCAAATAGTAATATGTTATTCGTTGTGATTTTTTCTTTCTTTCTTTCTTTTTCTTTTTTATCTCTTCGTCTTGCAAAGTGAACGGAATTTCTAAGACATAGCATAACAACCAGTTCTTAGAACATTACACTATCAAAATGGATTATTTTGTACCCAGATAGATTACGCGACGATCACTTCGTGTATCTTCTAAGGCTATGCACTTCAACTTTGTCGCCAAATACTGATTTACCTCCTAAACGTAAGCAGCACCAAAAAGTCACCAATGAATAGATGTTTATCGCATAAGATTTGAAAGTGCTTTCACAAATCAAAGCCAACGTACATATCACCAAACCGTTACTGCAACACAATACCGTTTGGGGTTAAAGGATGGTGAAGTTCGTGTATAGTGGAAGGAGGTAAGCCCAACCTCCCCGCTTTCCCAAGCGTTGGACAT
This sequence comes from Tenodera sinensis, assembly GCA_030765045.1. Lineage (NCBI taxonomy): Eukaryota > Metazoa > Arthropoda > Insecta > Mantodea > Mantidae > Tenodera > Tenodera sinensis. Next base: position 91,010,546 of record CM060971.1, on the reverse strand, counting down.
CGCTGCAATACGCCATGACACAGCGTAGGTGACGAGTAGAGAAGGTAAAAAATAAACTTGACTCCTACAACTTCGTGATGGGAGAATACAGGCGGTGGAATTCTAGCAACAGTACAAAAAGTAGAAATGCAGTGGGAGCGTCTTTGTTTCCGATACCATCAAGAATCGTGCCAGTACGCTACAAAGTGGGTCGAAATCCTACGAAATGCGAGAGGCCAAAAGTCGATGGGTCGCGAGTGCAAGTCGTGATATGTGGGTGGGATTTTTCTATCACTATGTATTGGAAATAAGGACCTGTCTCCTGGGGTAAAATCGATCACAATAATATATAATTTCTAAGAAAATGATGGCGAATACTTGCAAGAAACTGCCTTATATGTCCATTTCATGTTTCTGATATACTTGTGCTTACTTTCAGGTTTTCAAGGTATTTCCTTTTCAGGATTTGTTTTTTCAGGCTTTTCTCCCTTCAGGGTTTTCTAAGAAGAAATCGACTGAAGCTTTCTTACGTACCTTTCAGTTGTTAGATACGAAGAAGCATATACATTGTAAACAAGTTATAAAACACACGATATACAGGATGGAAGTGAAATGATCCGTCAGACTTAAACAGGAAATTTCTCATGTTGTGTATAACAAGAAAGTCTAATACCAAAATGTTGAAAAGTTTATAGTTTTCTAGAAAAAAATATTTTTATCAAAAAATGTATCATCACCTGGCTGAATTATTATTGATTTATGGCTATATTCATAGATAACTGAATAAACAACTTTTTCCTTTGGTGTATTTCAATAGATTCAACGGTTTTTGTGTAAATTAAATTTAAAAGAACCCACAATTTGTTGCCTTTTAGAAATACGATAAAAATTCGCGTTTTGTTTCCTTTGTTTATTACAATCTCGGAGAAGGGTTTAGAGTGATGGATTATCGGAAGCTATAAGCGCACAAAGATCGCGCTTGAGTTATGTAAATTTATCTACAACTTCAGCTTAGCATTTCTTTTCCTAATGGGAATATATCCTTAGCATATTGTTGCGGAAACAGTTAATTTCAAATCGTAAAGTCTCTATACGCCAGAACTTAGCAGATATAACTCAATATTTACCATTTCGAGTGTTCTGTGAATTTGTGACATTAGGTATTAAAGAATTTATAACACTGGTACCACGTTTAACATTCTAAAACACATGTACCGCTCAAATGGAATGTAACTACAACTCGATAAATAATATAAAATTTATAACCTATGGTCAATGTTTAACTCTTCTACCGTTTCTTCCAGAAACATCTACAATCTGTATGAGGTCACTATGTCATGTTATGTTACAGTTGTTTCCAGTCAACCTCTTCCTTGCTTTCAATATTATATCTCTGCATCACTTACATTACTCTCAGTAAATTCGCCTTCTTTTTTGAAATTTTACAGCATATGTTTTTCACTATAACTTTTAGTGTGTCTAACATCATATCGAAGAGTCATATTTTTGAGCAAACTGAATAACACCAACAATGTACATTACCAACAACGATCTGATGAATCCACAACAGCCTCCAACTGAATAACACCAACAATGTTCAACATCGCCAACAATGATCTGGTTAAGGCAAAGTCTTCAATGTTCAAATATGAAAGTAGCAGTTTACCACCTGGACAAATCTAAAGATAGTAAAAGTCTTACGTAAAAGAAGTTTAAGCATTAAAAAGTATCGCAAATCCTTTAAGAAGCATTTTATGTCCCCATATCAATAATTTTTGTTTATTATAAAGAGTGTTTCAAATGTGATTATTTATTTAAAGGGGATTCAGAGGTATCAGAAAGGCATATCTATACGGTCAAGATTCTGCAAATAGAATAGTGCATATTAATTATCTTTATAGTGTCAATGAGGTCGTGAATGACCCCCAAACAGGACACAAGAGTTAAAACCTGAAACCCTTCTTGAAGCAGTCGGCAACACCAATATGGATTCCACACAATGGTGTCGAATACAGCACTTTCTTTCGGCAAGAATAAGATATTCATCTTAAGATAAATGTTCTGGCCTAGATAAGACAGAAACACTTCGTCGTGTAGCTTTTCCTTCTCTTATGTATGATATCTCTGTCTTGGGCACATACCAATTTGTCTGATTCCAGATGAGACATGTGGAGGATGGCGCGGAGAGAAAACTTGTCTATAAGCTCTTCCTGCAACAGGTTTTGAAATTCTGCATGCATAATTTTAGTGTGTATTATACTTGCACTGTTGCAACAGAGAAATTCACAGTTTACTCACCAAGATTAAGCGGAACATATCTACATTCTTCACGGGTCTTCCTCTATCTAAACAAAGCAAATAGCTTGTTTAACTGTTGTTTTTGTTGATCATATGTAAATTTTCTTTTGTATCTTTTTTTTTTCCTCTCACCGAGCGAGGTGGATCAGGTGGATTCGCATTCGGGAAGTCCCACGTTTGTTCGCTTGTAACAGATCAATTTGACCAATGAGGTTTTTTATTGTTTCTTTACTTCCCACCTTCAATTCCAGTTCCACTTAATTTCATTTCAGTCCTTCAGGGTCTAAAGTGTCATGCGATGTTGCTGATGTGGTGCTGCTACCTGGTGATGATTGCGGTGGCGTTGTGGTCAGTGGTCTCGCGGGGTGGCTTTTTTCGGGACCCGTGGTGTTGAAGGCTGCAGGGGGACCTGGCACCGAGATGAAGAACTTTCACCAACTCTTGTGGACCCACAGTTGTGGCTTGCACCTTCCTGGTTTACGACACACTAATTGGGTACTCTCATCTCGTTCCTCCTGGGGATTGACATACAATAACTAGCAGAAAGTTCAGGGGGAATCCCCCTTTTTTCTCTCCTGGACTTTTAAGACATTCATTCCGTCGTTTTCTTCTTTTATTTGTGTCCATTACAAGCTTCAAAATTTTAGCTTTAAAATCGAAGAGCTTCCGCTCCAGCGGGAGGAAAGGTAAAAGGAGAAACTTTTATCTTAATTACCACTTAATTATGATAGGTAGTGATAGTTAAGTATCCCATGTCAAAATTTCATTGTAAGTAAATCTGAGGCCCGTTCAACATGAAATAAAAATCTGGAAAAAGAAATTCGTCTCCATCTATTTCTCAAACGCATGACTAAAAATCAAAAAGTCGGATCGATATAAATTTTGTATCAAAGTCCCAGGCGAAATGCAGTGTGCTGTTAGGTTTTAAATGAAGAACCGTGTAATATACCTACATACAGTATGAATAACATCTCCTTCATTTAACTACAACAACCCGCAAAACACACGAGCAGAGCTGTCCAACTTTCTCGTGTGCACTTGCCTAAGGAGGCGCGGGCGCCATCACTACCACCGTAAGGGCAACGCGCTTCTTTGAGAGGAAAAATGGTAAGCACTGGTTAGGGAAGTAATAAATACAGCTTTAGGTGTACGAAAACATACTTAATGGGTGTATACTGGGAAGATGTTCTGGAGGAAATACTTTTATCTTCAAATTTGTATTAATATTAGAAACCGTAAAAGTACAAATTTGCTTATGAAGGGCGCCATCTCGCCCGCGGGCGCTACGTTAGACAGCGCTGCCTACGCTGAGACGTCAGAATGACTAAACATATTCTGTAACACACAATAAAACAGAACATTGTGTTCCTTAAAATATTGTTGTCAAACTTTTGTAACACTCATAATGGAAAATATGTGCATCTGTCAGTTTTCTTACGTAGACAAGATGTCCCCTATTTACCTCCTCTAGATGTATGAAAACATTTTTCTGTTGTTTCCACACCGCTTTCACATGTTTGTGGAAACAAAATCAAACAAAACAAACTTTTTCTCAAAAACACTTTGATGATTTTGATTGAAATATTGGTATGATGCACAAAATCTGTCATTTATACTTTACTCTTTAAACTTATAATAGCAGAAAAACGTAAAACTCTTTGAAATATGCAATTTATGCCAAATATGCACCGCAACACCAACAGTTTATGAGGTGTTTTCTGCAGTTAAAACATGCTTTCAAATATCTTGCCAATTCTTTTGCGCTGTATTGGTCCACGTCTGGAGTATACCGTACCAAGACTTGCATTTTTGTACTTAAGTTTTAAAAGGATATATAAGGATGTTGTCATTCCTCCCTTCTGTATTTGCCCGCCTGCTAACTTCTGACGTATAGAGACTTTACGAAGGGTTTAGTGTGATGGATTATCGGAAGCTATAAGCGCGCAAAAATCGCGATTGAGTTACGTAAAGTTAGCGACAACTTCAGCCTAGCATTTCTTTTGCTAATGGCAACATATCCTTAGCATTATTATCAGTTACAGTTACTTTCAAATCAGGGTTTTATGATTAGCAGGAATGTTGTAGAAAAATCAGATGTGTTGCACTCACATGCCTTTACTTAGTCTTGTACTAACGATTCTTAACTCTATTTCCTCTATACTCTTCATATTAGTCAAGGTAAACATTTGCACAAATTAGCTTATTACGTAGTTTCTTGCAGGTACATAGGGAAAAAGTAAGCTTTGAGCGATAGTCAACGCTTTTTAAGCCGGTTGCTATGTGAAGCCTTTGAAATTCCGCTCTCTTTACACGGCCAAGAGATAAAAAACTGAATAACGATCTTTCTTTGAGAACAGTTTAAATACTGCAAAAGTCACACAAATAACAAGAAATAGCTCCGAAATGGTTCACTCCACAAAACTATGCATTTGGACATAAATTGTGTGTTAACAAGATCTACATTTTTTGTTAGATTTGTTCAATCTCTTAGGGTTCTCCAGTTATGTAAACGTCATCGAAAGGACTACATGGGCGATAGCCAGAAAATTCAAAATATACACTTCATTTGCAATAAAGATAACTTAAATATATGGCACTTTATTCAAAATCGTTAGAGCCTTTTTTGAGGAAATAAACTCTGCGGAGAAATTTTCCCTGTAAAGGGTAGTTTAGGATGCAAGAATTGTCTTCAAAATCTTCGTGTCGCAACCCTAAGAGATATTAATTTTAAATACCAACTTTGCTTTTTAACCGACTGTTCAACTTCCAAATGACAATCCCCAAATTTGTTGGTCAGACGTTGTTCAGTTTATTATAAGTTACAGTCTTCTGTCCAAGAGGTTCTGGCTTTAAAAGAAGTCTTCTTAATTCTTCCTTCTTTAAGCCTTTTTTTTAAATCTATAATTTGGTATTTGTTTTCGTCCCAAACTTTTTTCCCCTGTTTGTCAGTCCTTCTAATCAGTTTCTCCGCTACAAACATTCCGATTAACTTATTTTGCTCTTTCCAACTAATTTATTGGTATTCTTCTTCCTTCACCTGCTTATCCCAAAATTGAGTTTCATTATTATTTATTCATGCCAACAAACTTAATGCTGGTGTTTTCAAACACACAAGCTGTGTGTGGGTAATGTTTAAGAGGTTGAATCAGGACTTAAAAATGCCATAGCTGGGATTTGAACCACGGATCTTCCACTTATCGAGCGGCTACCGTGGCCAACTTGCCAGCATGACATTAAATGCCCCAGATGATTCGTACTTTGCTGGTTAGACCACAGTTGTGGTTAGTTTTTCCTGTACTTTTTACATGCTCCATCCCTCTCCTCGCTCTAATTTCTAATACTTCTAATTGTTTGCTCACTTCATTCCAAATTCTACTCTTTCTTCAAGAGTCCCAGTAAATGCTTTGTCATTTAATCAGCTATTTGGCTGCTTGACAAGCATATGTTGGCACTTGTGGTATAACCCAAGTACCTAACGTTGCCCTTGGCTTAAATTCGCAAGTACAACTTCTTTGGAATAATGTGTGCACTGTCAAGGTGTTAGATGGTCCCTCTAACTAACTGATGGTGCAGTCTTGTAGTTGGAATCTTCGACTTCCTGGTACACACACACACACACACACACACACACACACACACACACACACACACACACACACACACACACACACACACACACACACACACACACACACACACACACACACACACATGGTTTTCTCACTCTGGGTGGTCTGAAACGGAGTGCATTCAGCTTTGTGAGGTTCCTCAAGGAACTTGAATGAATAAGCCGCACATAAAAGGCTCGCAAGACTAGATATTGCTGATCGATTGCCATTCCTAATATTCCTGCGTGGTGGAAGCAACAGGATGTAGTTGAAATGCGAACGGCCTTGGCCCACCTTGCGCTATCACAACAGTAATATTTTATTTGTTTATTTTGTCAAGTTGCTTGATACTGAAGGAATACTTGTGCATCTGAATCTGCCTAGCAATATAAATGAAGACAAAGGCAAAAGTTAGAAATGAAGTAAAACATTACGATGTACATAAGTTTGGGAAGTGTGTTTTAATAGATTCTAAAAAAAGGTTGAAAGAAAACGAAATCTGATATTTTCTGCTTCCAAATTTCTGTTAATGTATCCACAGGTTGCATTTAAAACACATAATAAATGACTTTTAAGTTATATTGGCCTTTATTTTTTTTTAAGAACTTATCTTTTAAGAAGGATGTTGATTTGGTTACTCTTTACGTTTATCTCTGACCACTATGTATTGATTCCTTCATAGTAAATTTCAATTTTCTTGCAGCTTATAGAAGAAGGTTGAAAAATAGATTATGCTTCATTGATTGTGGAACAATGTGCCAGTTTTGTATGATTTGTGTTTCGCGGTAAGTCTAGATGAGCGCTGTGTGCGGTAGACGAACATGGCGTGGTCTTCGTTAGTCTGGTTTGCCAGATGGCGTTTCGCAATGAGTTTAACTACTGAAAGTAGCCAAGGGACTTGTTCTCCACACCTTCTTCTGTGTGCGTCTCACTAGAGAACCTTAGTGCGGTCTTTCTAAAAGCATGCAGTTGTTTCTAGGGCACGTACCTGCACCATCGCCTCACTTTTTGGGTATTCGTCTCTCGAAATTGTTTAAATAGTTCAAGGCACATAAGTGAAGAACTAATTTCATATTAATTTATTGCTGTTATTGTAGGGGTAGATTTTAAGGAGAATATTCTCGTATTTTTAACACGTCCGTAGGGTAGTAGTACCGTGGAGGACCCGGATTCGATGCTCGGTACCGACGTAGGGATTTTTCCCCT
>CM060971.1:90918455-90998455 GCA_030765045.1 Tenodera sinensis | reverse complement strand
ATTCATGACAGCAAGAACGGAAAGTGGCTCAAAAATACTATCCCGGTAAAAAAATAACGCTTTTAGTATTGATTAAAAGTTACATTGTTAAGCACTGGCAAATAGCTCATGATGGGACAAATACGCCCCAAGCAGTGGGGAAAGAACTAAAAACAAGGAAGTAACAGCATTCCTATTTGGTTCTAATACCTGAATGCACCCCATAAAAGTACCTATGAATCTGTCATAACAAGAATAGCTAGAATGCAGTAAAGGGCGACATAAAACACGTTTTAACAATTGATGCAAAAGACACAAAACGGACTGCATTCGAAGCGATGCTATCAAACCGGAAATGGTACAAGAATGGGGGATAAAAGCTAATTTTACAGCAACGGAGAGTCCCATTTCATTATCTAATCACAGTGGATGCATTCGAAGCCGGGCAAACAATGCCTGCAGATCGGAGATTGCGTTGCTTCGGCATTCGCACAACAAACGAGCCAACCTGAAAAACGTATAGTATAATATCGGGGCATCGTGCGATCAATATGAACGGGGCTGCGGACCCTTTTTCGATTCCCGGTGCATACGGCGGACCGGAGCTTGTAGAGTTTCCTGCCAATTACCAGTCGTCAGTCGTTCTTATCAGTGAAACGCACCAGTGCATAAAGAACAAATGCAATCCCCTCGCTTGCTGGCAACTGCAAATTATTTATGATGGCTTCTTCCTTTTACACTCATTGTCTTTGGGGTTCCTTCCTCATTTCTTTATTTCTCTATCAGTCTGTCACAACAGCAATGACATTAATTCTCCAAATCGTGACAATAAACAAAGCCATAAAGGCCTTTGTGTCCATTAATAATAGCACTTCGATGCGATTAGTATCTGCTATGTGCCAAGGGTCACTAAAAAAGAAACCATTAGCTTTGACATATACAGGTACATACATAAACAACTGCAGCACTAGAAGAAAATTCATGTTATGTATTGGTAATTTTTCTGCCAACTTAAGTATTCTCACCATAAATAAATCATGATTCCTCATTTTTCAAACCAATAATATATTCAGTTTTACTAGAAAAATTACTCTATAAGCTAACTTGAAAGAAAGACATACATTACTTCTATGAGGCAATTTTATTTTATTTTATTTAAGAAATCTTCAGAATTTTTTGTGATATTAACTTGAGTAGAGGCACTATTCGATCCAGCTGTGTACTATTTATGAAATTGCTCCAGCTTTCGGATATTAAACTCCATGACAGGATGACGATGGCCATGAACTATGGCCGAAAGCTCCAACAATTTCATTAACATTACTTAGCTGGCAAGCCAAGAAGCTCTAATCAATAATCATCGCCGGGAACGTTTCAAATCTTATAAAATTCGAGGCCTCCTAACAAAAAACTGATATTTGTTTCATCAGGAATACGTATTTTAAGTGCAAAAATATAGAAAAATGCTATTGTAATATTTTAATTTCAATATCATAATATTACATAACTTATACACTCATTATTTAATATAAATATTATAGTTTCAATAATAAATATTAACCCACAATACTTTAACATAAATATTAACATAACTAATAAAAACATTTACTTCATAACAGTTTTTAAAGTTTAATTGTGGTTCTACAACTGGTCAAAATTAATATAATTGACAAAGGGCATAAATGAAGTAATTTTGTAGTTTATTGGCCGTATCTCGTTTCCAATTTAAAAGTCCTAAGTTTCTGGGTGAGCTTTGGGCATATCCACAGATTATCTATTGTTTGATCCACACCATTACAAAGGCATTCTGGGCTATCTAGTTTTAAATCTGCGATAATAGCTTCTAGTTTTTCCGTGTGTAGTGACTATTGCGATGTTTATGTGCAGTCGGTCTTGGACTAATAGAAATAACTTCTTGGTAACTGCTCTTTTGGTTAAATTTGAACAATCCTGTTGCTACCTTTCAATTTGTCCGCTTTTCTTCTGTTACTTTTGTACTTAATGCTAGTAGATGTATATCTGTCTCTTTGTGAAAGAGTTTTTTTTTTTTTTTTTTTTTTTTTTTTTTTTTTTTTTTTTTTTTTTTTTTTTTTTTTTTTTTGCCAGAAATGATTCTAATATTTGGCTAACACATGAAATAATGATATGATTTTTGAGATTTTTGAGCACATTTTATCATGACCAACGCTTTTACAGTCTGCTGATGACTGATAAATAAACAAACACTTCTTTCAAATTACTAACTTTGAGGTTACTATTAATGAAAAGTAACCAATCTCATCTTAGGTATTTTAATAACAATTAGTTCATATACTAAAAATTGTGCCATAATATTAAATATTTTTATTGTAATTTTTAATTATTTATGTCCATAAAATGTCATCTGGGATCGAAGATGTAGGCCTTTGGCAAAGTTAATGTAAAATGTATCATTAGATATTTAAAATTATGACAAAGTATCATGTTAGCATTATAATACAAAAGAGAGAAAGTTCTATAAATTTACAATAGAAAGGATTTTTAAACACTTATTAATTTATTCTCTCTCTCTTTTCATTTCCTGAAAATTATGATTTATAAAATATCTTTCTTGTTGCTCTCAACCATTCAATTATTTTCACCAAAACTCTTTGTAGAGATTTAGCCGGAAAAATATACATTTGAAATTTTAAAAATGTGGAAGAAATCAAATGGTTTCATATGTAGACCCATTCAAAAACAAAAAAGAAAGAAAGTTAGCCTTTTAATTCAACAAGTACTAAGGCTGCAAAGGAATTTAGTGGGCAATATGTTAAATGTTTGTTTTATCAAAAATTACTCTTATACATTTTGATCAAAATATTGTATGTTTGAGATATTGTAGTGAGTGGTGTGGAGATATATCTCAAATTTCATACAATTAGATTACTAAGTAACCTGATTATGCAATAAAATATGTACTATAAGTATATATACAAAACATAATATGTCGAAAGCTTTTATTGCGTTGAATATTTCCAAAATATTCACCAACCATACTTTAATTTTGCTTACACTTTAATCATAATTTGTTACGCTTTTTAATCAACATTTAAAGTAATATTTAACAAATTTATTGTATCAACAGATTGCCCTCCCATATTTTATTTAAAAAAGTATACTTGCAGTGTTATCTATTCCTCAGTTATATCTTTATTATAGACCTGTCTATCTTGTATTTTGTCTGTATTGATCTATAAGAAAACATGAAAACATTTTGATAAATATTTAACGATTAGCTGCAGTAGTAACAAAAAATGACTTTACACTAGCAGTTTGAGGAGTAAATACGGAAATAAGTAATAATAAGAGGAGAAAGTTGTGAGATTGTTGCAGATAGATTTTTTTACTTTCTCTTCTGTGTATAGAAAAGTATTGTATTCGGCTCAAAAATTCGATGTCCAGATTTCATCGGAAGTGCTTGTTTTGAGGTCTTTCGAAATAAATAATAATAAAAAAAAATTCTAAGAAAAAGGCTGTGTGTGCGTGCGTGTGTGCGTCTGTGTGTATGTGTGTGTGTTTGCGTCTGCGTGTCTGCCTGTGAACAGCATAACTCAAAAACGAAAATATCTTTAAAGCATGCAACACGAAGATTTTGAAGAAAATTCCTCCCCCCTGAACTTGTGCTTTACATGGAAAAATTTTCGAAAATTTTTATTTTCTCAAAAGATGGCTCTAACGATTTTGATTAACACGCCATATGTTTAAGAAATTGTTATGGCAAATGAAATGCAAATTTTGAATTTGGTGGTTATAGCCGATGTAGTCCTGTTTACTCTTGATGACTTTTGCATAACTAGTGAATCGTAAAAATAGACAAATCTTACTATAGGTCCAAAAAGTGTAGATATCGCTAAAACACACTATTTATATCCAAATGCATTTTTGTGCAGTAAACCATTTCGGAGATATACCTTATTATTTTTCTCTTTTACAATATCTAAACTTTTCTCAAATGGGAGGTCTTTATTCACTTTTTATCTCTTGGCCATGCAAACAGAATGGAATTTCAAAGCCTTCATATAAGGACCAGCTTTAAAATATTTGACTATCGCCCAAAGTCTACTGTATTCCCCTTGTACCTACAAGAAAATTAACAATAATATAATTGCTGCAAATGTTACTCTCGACTATCATGAAGAAGATAGAGGAATAAATTTTGGTAGGAATGGTTAGTACAAGAATAAAGCAAGCCACGAGTGCAACACATGTTTTTTATTAATTTTTTCACTAGATTTTAGCTTTTGTTCCTAAGTTAGCACATTTGCTTACTGCGTGTATCTTCAATTTTTGCGGGCTGCTTGTAATTTTATATATTTTGAGGACAGTGTCTCCGCCTTGAACAGTGCAACGTGCATCATTTGATGCAGCACGAAGCAGGTGGGCGAGGCATGTTATGTAACGAGACTGCAGTATACGGCTCCTCTCCCACATGCATGTACACCTCGCCAATGTCCTCGACAAGCTAAAAAATAGAACTGACGCAACACACCTGAAAACGTGAGTTAGGATGATGTTACAAAACACAGACAACTGCTGAAACTTCTCTGCATCGCTGATCTGTTCAGTAGGAATTTTCTTCAGAAGGACGTAGAAGCGTGTTTCACTTGTTTTGTTTTGTTGGGGGACCACAGAGCCTGGTACCAATAGAGAACAAATGGGAATCACTTGAAACAAATATAGCCATACACTACGATTTCATAACTGCTCTCTATAAACACGTTCTTAAGGGGAGCCAATGGGTAAAAATACATAAAACTGTCATTTTCTGCGTTTTTAGTACCTCTACAACGCCCATAAGGTAAGTGGAGGAAATGACGTATTCCATACAAAACTTGGACCAGATTTCACTAGTAATATCACTTTTGAGGTCCACTTAAAAAGAATGAAAAGTGGTCTTAAAAGTTGTGCTATATGAGATCCATCACCCATGCTTGTAACGTAATACAAATAAGTATTTCAAAACTGAAATGAATGAATAAAAAAAAAAAAAAAAAAAAAAAAAAAAAAAAAAAAAAAAAACCATTTTTAGAAAAAGATCAGTATGTTTGTCTGTCAACAGCATAACTCGGAAACAAAAGTTGGTTAAAAACCAAAGTTGGTATTTAAGGATGGACACGAAGATTCTGAACAAAAATCAACAAAACAAAAATCTCAAAAATGACTAACGATTTTATTAAAATGCCATAAGATGGCAGCTTTAAGATATTTTATGGCAAATGAAATGTATATTTTGAATTTTCTGTCTATAGACCATGTTTACTCTTGATGCCTTTGTATAGCTGGTAAACCGTAAGAAACAGACCAAATCGTAGCACACATAAAATGTAGATCTCTTTAAAACATAATTTATTTAAGTCAAATTATCTTTTTATTTTATTTATTCTTTGTGTGAAGTAACCCATTTCTTATTTGTCAGAATTTTGCAATATATAAAGAGCGTTCTCAAATGGAAGATTGTTATTCAATTTTTATCTCTTGGTCACGCAAAGGGAAAGAAATTTCAAAGCCATCATGTAGCGACCAGTCTTAAAACATTTGACTGTCACTTAAAGTCTACTGCATTCCCCTTGGACATACAAGAAAATTAGCAATAATTTCTACAAATGTTCATCTCGATTAAATAAAATAGATAGAGGAATAAGTGGTTGTAAGAATAGATTGTGCAAGAGTAGAGAAAGTCGTGTGAGTGCAACACATCAGATATTTTAGGAAATAAACGTTTAATAGCAAAATTTATTTTAGATAAGCGTATACTGAAATAAGTAGGTATCATATTTCCGCTGTTTAGGAGATTATACAAAACAAAGGAAAGATAAGATAGGATGACAATATTACCACAATATTAAATAAATATATAGTAAAAGAGAAGCAAATAGATTTTACAAATTTATGGTCATTAAAGTTTTATTTGTGATACGGACCAGAGGAAAAAATAGAAGCGCTTAGTAGAAGTATCTGAAATTAAGCTTTTGAAATTGTGAAAGTTGTAACGATTAAAGTTGACGGGGCACCAATATCCACGACGATTATTTAAAATATTTGTTCACTAGCCCCACGTGAAACTTAAAATATTTACCAACATTCTCGATGTATCTCGGGCGCAGTACGGGTCAACAAATAGATAAATGAATTATTTATGTAGATCCACTTTATCCACCATCATAAATGTTCGTCTGAAAACCACTTTATACAGACAAATCACTTAATTCCTGCGGACATTGTCTTTTTCGATGTGAGGCCTCACCAAGCAATGGAAAGAAGACAGTTGAATCTTTACTTTACCAACTAAATTTACAATTCTTAATTTTAGGAAGCTTTTCTACCGCCTCTATAACTTTGTATTAGATTATTTTAGAAGGCTTAGATAGATATATCGCCTCAAAGTTGTACGAGAAAGCATAAAATAATTTATAATACATTAAAAATAATAAATCAACTTCGTGTGTTAGGCGGAAAGAGTAGCAAAAGAATTTTTAGAATTCAAACCATAGGCAAAAGAAATCAGAAGATCAAGGTAAAGATGAAACCGGAACACGTAGAGCTTAGAACCTAATCCAGAACGGTTAGAAGAAGAATAATTCCTTACCCCAGGAAGAAGGGAGAAAATGAAGGAAACACAAGTGACTACAAGCAGACGGGCCCCAGATAAGTCCCTCACAGTTCCAGGCTCGAGGACCCTTTCCACTCCTGGAGCTCCCTAAAGAAGGGCGATGAACGATCCATCGACTAAGCAATAGCCCGCAAGGTTCTACGGCAGTGACCCGCAAAGTGGCACTCGCGATTGCAAACCCCTGCAAGTTCAGGGAAGGAAGGTCGGCCAGTCAAAGGACAACACAGCAATCAGGTGCGGACTGTGCACCTGCAGAGTCCCTAAACCAGTAAAGAACCCACGAAAACGTAAGTCTACAAGGAAGCATGAAGGAATGGGAAGAACAATTTCTCAGAAGCTTTCTTTGCTTAAAGGGACCTTCACCATACAAGTATCATAACGATCACTCGGCATTTATAGGTTAGTAAAGGCAATGCAAATAATATAATTTTTATAAACCCCAGCGCAACAGCCCATGAAGGGCCAAGGCTTGCCGCCCAGCCACTGCGTCCCCCACCTCTGCCCATTACAGGCGTCATTGGTGGGCTGCAGTACTGGAGGATAGGACATGGTCAGCGCGCCGAGCCCTTCTTGACCTGGGGTCGCTGCTTCTTCATTAAGTAGCTCTTCAATCGGTCCTCCTGGGACTTAATGAGGCTGACTGCACCCCGTGCCAGACCTCCCAGAGGTGGAAAATCCCCATGCTGGTACCGGGGACAGATCCCGGATCCTCCGCACCAGAGGCAAGCGCACTACCAACTGCATTACGGAGGCGGTCCCAGATCACCATAACTTGCACAAATAACTAGGAATATTTCCGAAATGGTTAACTCTACGAAAAAATGTATTTGGACATACATTGTGTTTTAGCAAGATCTACATTTTTGTATTATAAGATTTGGTCTATCTCTTACGGTTTACCAGTTATGCAAAAGTCTTCCAAATAAATAGGACTTCATGGCCTACAGCCAGAAATTTTAAGATATATTTCATTTGTCATAAAAAATATCTCAAACATATGGCATTTTAATCAAAATCGTTGGTGCCATTTTCAAGAAAATCAAAATTTTCCATGTAAAGGGTAGTTTTGGGGCGGAGCAATTTTCTTCAGTCTTCGTGTCGTATCTTTGAAAGACATTAACCTTAAATACCAACTTTAGTTTTTAACCGGCTTTTCGTTTTTGAGTTATGCTGCCCAAAGACTGACAGACATACACACCCGGACCTTTTTCTAATTTTTTTTTTTTTTGTATCAGTGGGCTTCTAAACATATATTTCCGGTGAAATCTCGATATCGAATTTTTGGGTGGAATACAATACTTCCTCTACTTTACATAGTAAAGAAAGTAAAAACCACGAAAAATCCAAAGTCACAATGGGCAGTCGAGAGAATTGAACCCATGACTTCCCGTGCCAAGTCACTATTATTTAATTTCTGGTGGTCATTTAAAGAGTGAATTTGCAAATCAACATATTTTTGTGACTGGTTATTCAATGATTTGACATTAAATTTACAAAATTGATATATTACATAGGGTTATGAATGTTTGTGATAAATTGGATAAAGTATTTGTAATAACATTGGTTTTCTAATATTGTTTTCGTGTAAATACTTATCACATTCTTCAAAAAGTAATCTTACGTGTAGTCGAACAAAAGAAATGGGTTTTACAGTTTGTAAAAATTCCTGACAAAGTAGGCACTGTCAGAATTAATGTAGACGATTAGAAGCATATAAAGACAAATCATACAGGTACAAAAAGCCATGTGATACATACATTTTATGATGACTTTGTTTTTAACGCAGAGATTAAATTATCATTTCGATATTTCACGTTCCTAGTGGAAATAGGACAATGTTACGGAACACAATTATGGAACGTCTAGTTCTGCAAGGGGGAAAAACGAAGGTCCCTTATTCACCAGAAAACACATGCCTTAGAATAGAACTCTCAGCGTTCAGTCAGAAAACATCCTGTTACGTAATGTTTTTATTTAAAGTCTAGGAGAACCCGCAGTTCCGCTCGCATTTACTGTAGAGGTTGTTTTTTTTTTTCTATTTCCTTCTCTCATTACACCCTTTGTGTAACTCCCTTCTAACTCTCCTGTACGTACATACTTGTATGTGACCTATGCTACGTTACCAAAACCTGTACAAAAATACCTGATGTAATACATTCACATGAATTCCTCTGCCCATTCTTCAAAAAATATTCTTACAAAAACCTTATTCTTCTCTCTACTCGAGACAAACATTCGAGGGAATGGTTTTATTGCATTTTTATAGTACGTGCAATGGGTATAGGGAAATACAGGGAAATACAGTAAGTTTAAGCGATATTCAAATATTTTAAAACTTGATTGATATGAAAGGGCTTTGAAATCGCCCTCTTCTTTGCATCACCAAGAGGAAAAGAAAGAAAGGAAAAATACGAATGACCTCCAGTTTAAGAAATGATAAGTATTCGAAAATTCAAACCAATAATAAGGAATATCTCGGAAACGGTTAACTCCAAAACTCCTACGGTTTCACTTCGCTTCGTCCCTTCCCCCCGGGGCGTGGTGGTAGGTATCTATAAATATTTGAAACTAGGCTTCTTATGTATAAATACAATATGCGTACATGCCCCGACATGGTCAGCAGCTCTTGTTAACGAAAGAAAAACGAAAAATCCCAACATTTCAAGCTCATCTATCAGGATAGCGTTATCCTCATTATTTTGAAAGCAGTTAATTGCACAAATGATTTATTTGGCACAAATTGCTATCTATTATGATTTTCCAAGTGCAATAAAATTCTGTGAAATTTAATGAATAGAAATAATCAAAAGCATTAAAAGCCTTTCCGAGAAAAAGAAAAACAATGAAAACAGTTCCATCTAAACGCTAGTTTTTACTGTTGTGTCACTCTAATGGTTAACACGCCTCAGATAACATAGGCCACATGCATTTTTTGTTCTCCGAAGTCGCTTATGTTTAACATTGCACCAATGAGCATGCTACTTCAGCCAATGAAATCAAATAAATCCCAGCTGTTAACTCCACGTGGAGTGAAATACAGCTTTGTAACATCTCCCCTGTTTTCTCTCATTCTGTTGTTGTTGTCGTAATGGTGGTCTTCTAAAAAATAAATATCAACGCGTGGATTGCGAGCGTTTAGTTGTAGAAAACGTGGCAACTTTGCTTTTCGTGACTTCTTGTCTTAGGAGATACTTGTGGGTAGAGTATGGCTTTCTAGGCATCATCCTTGTACCATACCACTTTACTTCACGCATCCATAGAAGCCTTAGTGCTAGGCAACTGTACATGTGCTTCTACACGTGAGGGCTAGATGGCAGCTTCGGCAGGTTCAATAGAGACCTTAGTGTTAGACCACTGCTTCTCTGATTCTACACATTCCGGCAAGTCGCCACGGCAGCTCAGTGGCTAGACTAGCCGCGCGTAGAGCGGAAGATCCGTGTTTCAAATCCCGGCTACGGCAATGAATTTTTTAGTCCTAATTCTACCGCTCAATCATGGAAATTGTTTATTGCAACTATGTATTTATCTGCATATTATTTCTTATAAGTCTTCCGGTAGCAAAATGCACACGTGGCTCAGTGTGTAAGGTTTGTCCGCTGTTACAATGTAAAGAAAGGTACAAAAAACAAGACTGCAAGAAAAACTGATGAACGTGTCGTAATGATTTCAAATATGCATTTAAAAGTAGTACATCCAACAAACTTGAGGCTCGATTTACTACTAAAAGCGCTGAGAAAAATGCCCATCCTAAGAAGATTAAAACGTGCTGGTTCATCATACTGCTAAAGCCAATAGCTGTGGGCTATTTTGGGCTTAACCTTGTGGACTGGATGGTCATTTTGCTCCGGGCTAGGCGTTGTCAAGTCTAATCAAGAATTCCATTTTTCACAATCACAAGGACAGCACGGACTTCAGACTGGCAAGTTCATTTGTTTCCACTTTCGTGGGTGGGGGGAAAAGTTGCCAGAGATCAGCTGCGGGACGCTAAGTAGAGTTGAAACTCGAAATTGGCCTCAGACTTCCACAAATGTTACGCAATAATGACAGCGTGAGAATTCTGCTCGTTTTTAAAGTATTGTTTTGTAGCTTTTGCTCGCAGACATTCATGCTTAGAATCATTTACATAGCATTTTCATTCTGGTTTCTTGTTTTATTCCATATGTACACATACGTAATAAAGCATAACGTATTTCCTTCCGGTAATTTTTTATTTTTCATAAATTACTGTTGTTAAGAATAGATATGACTGAATATTTCAAATTTTGAACTAATAATCCTAGTTTTTTCACTTTCTCCACTACGTATAGTAAGCAGAAGTACTGTATTACACCCAAAAATTCGATGTCGAGATTTCACCGGAAATATGTTTTGAGGCCCCCTGAATCCAACAAAAAAGCATTTTTTGAAATAGGTGTGTGTGTGTTTGTGTGTGTGTGTGTGTGTGTGTGTGTGTGTGTGTGTGTGTGTGTGTGTGTGTGTGTGTGTGTGTGTGAACAACATAACTCAAAAACGAAAACTCGATTAAAAACCATAGTTGGTATTTATGTGTAATAAGTTTCAAGGATGTGACACGAAGATTTTGAAGAAAATTGCACCAACCTAAACAACCATTTACATGGAAAATGTTCAATTTCTCGAAAATGGGTCTATTTTAATTAAAATGTCATATGTTTAGGATATTTTTATCGTAAATAAAATGTAGGTATATTCTGAATTTTATGGCTATAGCCATGTAGTCCTGTTTACTCTTGATGACTTTTGCATAACTGGTAAACCGTAAGAGATAGACCAAATCTTTACTTATTAACCGTTCTCAAATGGGAGTCGTTATTCATTTTTATCTACCATGGTTACATAGATTAAGAATACCTGGGACTAGTAATATTGTTGGGGCACTTGGAACGTTTTACCATTTACACCCCTTATTTATGTATAACACTAAATCTAAACTAGTACAAAAGCAATTCGATTTCCCCAATCATCGAACACCTAATACAATAGCTTTCTTTTATAGAAAAGCCCCATATTGTTCCAGTTATTGTTTCCTTCAGTTTTGGTTTAACATAATTATGACAACTACATAACTGTTTTCCCTTTCATTTCCTTTAGTACCTAAATGGTCCGCGAGTTTATTTGTGCCTAATGACGTTTTCGTTAATTTCCTGAAGTGCAATGCCTTTTGAATTAAATTTGCCGTAAATCGCTTTTCATGCAGTAAATTGTCATTAAACAAGAGAATTATGAACGATTACTATTACTGCTTGCTGTATTTTCTACTTATCCCTATTTGAACGTTGAATAATGAGGCGGAAGAGCATTATGAAGACTTAAAAAGTTCCGATACCGTAGCTCTTCGAGTTCGTTATTATCTATTTATTCTCCAAAAAGAACTGTTTAACCCTGTTGTATGAAATGGTTATACGTACATATACCAAAACAAGCAAACAGGAAATAAATTTATCTATTGCAAATAATTAAATGGATGAATAAATACAATAATAAAAAGTGTAAAAGCAGACTACAACATGATTTAGCGAATAATTTTGTCAGCACTACTGTTACAACAGTAACCTTCGCCGGCCTTACTTTAAACTGCAATGTAAACAAAGTGCAAAATCGTATTCCTCCGCGAGCTCCTAAGATTGGCAGACATATGCCAATTTAGCAGCTTCTACCAACAGTCACAGAAGGAAGAATAATACATTATAAAATGTATCATGTGCAGTGCACATTTAAATGAGTAAACCCCCCTCAAATAAAACGTAGTTGGCCATTATGATTTGGGAATCATAGCAGGGTTAAATAAACAAAATAAACGTTGAATTGCTTTGCTTCCTTTATGACTGCATGCACATGCATTTTGCACTGCAGTTAATAATACCGAATTTGCATATTAATGTATTCCACTTATTCTTACTATAACATTTTCAAACTGTTTTTGTAAATAATTATTGTTAGTTATTTCAAATTTAATGCTATTTGGCACGTTAGTCAACGGACTATATTTTCATTCGCGCCTGCTGATGGAAGTTGTGTGGATCGATCACCCAATGAAGTGTCAATCAAACACGTGCTATTGTTTATATTGCAGTTTAAAGTAAGGCCGACGAAAAAATAGTAAAAGGTATTGTATCGAAATGACAAAATCAGACCAGTTATTCTTCAATCGCTTTATTTTCTTATAAATTTTTGCACAAATACACAGTTCCCTTTTACTTACGTTAACACATTCTACAGTCTTTCGTGATATTACAACTCACTACTCTCCCTCGTAACCTTGATTCAGTCCTTTCATTGTCTTTCTTCACTTTCTATGTCTCTCATGTACTAACTCCGACGATATAATCACTCGACGCTGGTTAAAACGTCTTCAGTTCGATGCAAACATACCATTCACGAGGACAGTACCACACACACACACACACACACACACACACACACACACACACACACACACACACACACACACACACACAGAGTCTCCACTCACAGACACCTGAGAGACTCACGTCTGTAACACCTTACTCTGCAGTTTCCTCGCCTCCTTATATAGCGGGGATAACGTAATACGGACCTTTCTCGACTTCTACAAACACACTGGCCGCCGGATGCTTCCCGAATCATTTGGAAAAACCCTCTTTTGGTTCTGCCGTTCAGATTGCTGTCACGTGTTTGCTCGCATGAGCGGTGGGAACCCTTGACAATGAACGACTTTGATACCCGGCGCCCATTGTTTTAATCACGTATGCAACAACGCGTGACGCGAGTCAGCCTGGCCTTGAGCGTCTTTGTTTGCTCGCTGGTCTGATGTGTGGTTTGAAGCAGCTTAGCCCCGACCGTCCTTTGTAGTGCGCCGCGGCCCGCATCACAGTACCTTCTGATATGTTGTCGAACCCACTGAAAGTGGAATACTGTTTTTTCTCACCTTTTACACTTACAGATAAAACCATTTGCTGACAGTGAAAGCATTGTGCGTAACTTTTAAATCTTGCATCTTCAGTAGGAAATTGAGTAAGAATATAATTAGGTATGTAGTACTTGCATGAGATGCGATCAGAAACCGAACGAAAAATAAATGTATTTTAGCTGTCCATTGAAGCCACTAAGCCAGGGGTTATTCTGCTTTTCTACTGTTGTTTTTCTTTAGAAACATTTAAGTATGAATTTAGAATAACAAATAGCTAAATTCCAGGTCAGATTTCGCAAAAAGCTTTGCGATGTGAACAGCTCTTTTAAGAGTTGAGCTAACACGGCGCATTAGGCTCGTGTGACTTGAATATCCTGGTACATCTTCATGGTGATCCCAAATACTCAAGATATTATTCTACAAAGGCGACTTGCAAAGTTGCAAGTGCCTTGTAATTTCCGGGCTGGGATGGGATACCGGGATACCTGAACCAAATGAGAAGATATGCGCGGATAGATACGTCGCTGTGAACATGTAACCCGAAAACGAAAATTTAGATAACAAAATTGGTATTAAAATTCACCATGTTTCAAAGATGCGACACAAAAGCTTTCAAGAAAAACCTACACCCTAAAATGCTGTTTACATGACACATATTTCTAAACTTTTTATTTTCTCAAAAATACTAAAACTGTTTCCGTGTAAGTATCGTATGTTTGAAATATAAGTATAATAAATAAATTGAACTTACCTAAACCAGGTGGCCCGCTTCATCCGGCATCGGCGTAAGTGGATAACCCTTAGGCGTTACAACAGTTGCGGAACTCCAGGCGCAAACACAGCAGTGGCGTTTTCTGCCTCTCTGGGAAGACGTGAGATAAGAGGCAGTTGAACTAGCGTGTGTAATCCGTGATAACAGGCAAAAGCAGTATAAACAACCGATAAGGTCTCACTTTACTTACAGGATAGTAATAATAATAATAATAATAATAATAATAATAATAATAATAATAATAATAATAATAATAATAATAATAATAATAATAATAATAATAATAATAATAATAATAATAATATTGTAATACAATAATATAACAACCACAATAACTACAAACAAAAATAAAAACAAATAAGAAGAAGAAGAAAATACAACAATAGCATTAATAGAAATGAACAAATACCAAGGAAACATTACGTGCCCTCATGCTTGCGCTTTACAATCTGTAATCCTTAATGTTAGATAATAGCACCATATACAGGAGTGAGTTTATTCCCTGGAAAATACAGATCCTGTAAGTAAAGTGAGACCTTTTCGGTTGTTATTGTGTATTATCACGGACTACACACGCTAGTTCAACTGTCTTTCACCTCGCGTCTTTGCTGAGAGGCAGAACACGCCAGTACCGTCTCTTGTGTCGTGGAGTTCTGCAAATGTTTTAACGCACGAAGGATTATCTACTTACGTCGATGCCGGATGAAATGGGCCACCTGGTGCATCGAAATTCTGGGAATACTGTGAAGTACAATCAATCTGTATGACTGTCGTATAATTGGCAACCGAAGAGATAGAGAAATATTATTGGACACAAAGTAGGTCTTCTTTAAGCCATTCTGTCTGTCAAATTACGTTCTTGTAGCGTTGGCCATTTCCGATATATTCTTTGATGTCGGTTTCAATATTCAAATAGTTATACTTTATTGAAGTAGCCAGATCCTATTCATTTTTATCGTGGTCGTACAAACCGCATATAATTTTAAATTCATCACAAAGTGGTCCACTTTTTAAAAATCTGACTATCGCTTTAGCCTGCTGCATCTTTATTATACCTGCTGTTAAAACGTGTAGAATTTCTTTTTACGTTTTTTTTTTCCCAAGAACTAAATAGAATAAGAATAAGTTTTTGTAATAATTTTTTTATAAGAGCGAGTAGAGAAATTCGTGTGAATGCAACTTATGAGATGTTTAAAATATGTGAATAGTTTTCTGCAATGTTTTGTGGAATATGTGACCCCCTACTTGAAGATGTTTATAAACAATAAGTTTGTACTTTTCTTCATGCTATATTTGAGACCACACAATATGTTAGAAAGTTCTCCAAAGTATGAAATCTATTTTTCCCAAATATGACACTGCCAAAAAGTACAAACTTTGAGAAAAGTTTAAATACTAGAAAATTCAATCCAGTAATTATAATAATAAATTATATTATAGTAAGAAATATCTGAGAATTTTATTTGTTCTAGATATATTGTGTGCTTTACACTTTTGAGTAGTAAGATTTTGTTTCTTTTGTGGTTTAACAGTTTTTCAGAAGCCATTAAAAATGAAGAGGACGTCAGAGGTTATTCACAGAAAATTCAAAATACAGGTACATTTAATTTGTGATAAAAATATCTCAAACGTGGTATTTTAATCAACATCGTTAGTGCCATTTTTGTGGAAATAAAAAATTTGAAAACATTGTCTATATAAAACGTAGTGCCTTGGAAGCATTGTTTAATTATGCTGTGCGCACGCTTTGTTTGTTTGTTTTTTTTTTTTTTTTTTTTTTTTTTTTTTTTTTTTTTTTTTAAATTCAGCTGGTCTTAAAACACGTAACTTTGGGTAAAGTCTTGGCATTAAGTTTTTTGAGTGGAATACAATACTTCCTCTACTTACTCTAAATAAGCAGCAGAAAAAGTAAAAATATGAATTTTACATAGCTCTAGCAGAGCTTTACAAGATGAAATTTTATATTCTGCCTGTCCATATTTATAATCATTTACTTTTAATATTAGCTCATATTTCAAAACGAGTTTTAAAGCGGTAAAGTGAAAGTTTTTTTTCTTATCTGCGCAATATGGCAGTATTTGCACTAAGGTCAACCAGTTTGTTTTGCTCTTGTGCAAGTCCGTTTTGCCCATCCCTTGCAACCCGGGCCACAGATCAGTGCATAAGGTCAACAGAGAATAAATACTGTAGTTCCTGGAAGCTTTCCCTTTCAATATCTTCACTCCAACACAATGGGGCGGTGCATCCCCCTTCTTTTATGTAATGCACTCAGCTTCACGATTTATGGAGTCGCAGGCATGAACCTTATTAAATCACGCATCAAACGAGTATTCCTCCATCCTGCAGTAGCAAACCTACTGAATGAAATGCCTGAGATAGCCGTTGAAAAAAAAGGAAACGAAAACAGGCTGTTAAGCTGGTGGATGAAGGATGAATTAGCCCACGGTATAAATAACAGTAAATCTTGCACACTCGTTTGTATGTGTGTGAAGTTGCCCACGGGTATCGACGACGCCTTTAAAACATCCATTCTACCAGAGCAGCCAATTCACAATTTTAAACCTCTCAGTTAAGCTTACGTGCTCTGCAAAGTAAGCTGAAGTGTGAGGATATGTCAGAAAGGGGAACTATTGTATTCCACCCAAAAATTCGATGTCGAGATTTCACGGGAAATATGTTTCGAGACCCATGAATCCAAAAAAAAGCATTTTAGAAAAAGATCCGTGTGTGTGTCTCTGTCAGTCTGTCAATCTGTGGATAGCATAACTCAAAAACAAAAAGTCGGTTAAAAACCAAAGTTGGTATTTAAGTTTAACGTCTTTCAAGAATGTGATACAAAGATTTTAAAGAAAATAGCTCCACCCTAAATTACCCTTCACATGGAACATTTTTGGAAAATTTTGATTTTCTTGAAAGTCGCTCCAACGATTTTGATAAAAATGTCATAAGTTTGAGATATTTTTATGACAACTGAAATGTATATCTTGAATTTTCTAGTTATTGCCCCTGTAGTCGTATTTACTCTGGACGACTTTTGCATAACTGGTAAACCGTTAGAGATAGACCAAATCATAATATACAAAAAATGTAGATCTTGCCAAAATACACAATTTATGTCTCAACAAATTTTCTTGTAGGGTGAACTATTTCGGAGATATTCCTTGTTATGTGTGTGAGTTTCGGAAAACTTAAAACTTTGGTGAAATGGATCATCGTTGTTCATTTGTTTATATGTAAAGTGTGCAAAGAGAACAGAATCTCAAAGCTTTAAATGATTTGACTATCGCACAAAGCCTACTGTATTCTAAATTTCCCCTGGCACCTAAAAGGAAATAAGCAATAAGATAAGTTGTACAAATGTTTATGTTAAATAACACGAAGAAGATATAGGAATAAGAGTTTGTAAGAATGGTTAGTAGAAGAGTAGAGAAAGTCATGTGAGTGCAACACCTCAGATTTTTTTTTGTCCATTTTTGCCTGGTACTAGCTGCAATCATAACAATGAGATTCTTTCTATACTCAGAACGATGGTGATGGAGTTATAATTAGACGTACTTTTAAATAAACGTTAAAATTTACAAACTCAAACTTTTTTATTCTATGGACCTTTTAACTATACCGGGTGGAAGGTATTGCTTCGGCCTTACATTAACCAAATAAATGTGTAAGA
This sequence comes from Tenodera sinensis, assembly GCA_030765045.1. Classification (NCBI taxonomy): domain Eukaryota; kingdom Metazoa; phylum Arthropoda; class Insecta; order Mantodea; family Mantidae; genus Tenodera; species Tenodera sinensis. The sequence continues at coordinate 90,980,496 of CM060971.1, read as the reverse complement.
AATATGTCCAATAAAATTAATTTCAATAAAGAGCCCTTTAGTCGAAAAGAATTATGTCAAATATTTGGAGCAATCTAGCTTCTTGTCAAATGGATATAAATGGTTTATTATTTCACTGATTGTCCGCAAACATTGCGTGAACAATGCTGATGCTGGGTGGCATACTTCCACCCGCCGAATCTTCTCTCCCTCTATTTCACTTCACTAGACATTTCAATCATACTTTCATCTGCTTGGTGTCTTTCAGTGCAGAAAGCGTCGGTGTGAGTTCGGTGCAGTATGGTGGGGAAAGTGCTACGAGTAACCACGTCCCCTGTCATGAAAGCCGGGTTTCCAGTCGTGTCTCCGCTGCGGATCTTGAGCCACGAAGGGGGCCGCTACAGGTGGCGCTCTGTGCGAACCGGCGGGGGACCGGTGTACCGACCGGTGCCGGAGAGCTTACACCTGGAAAATGTGGAGATCCTACCCTCTGCTGTCCTGCGCTCCTGTAGTCTGGGTGCGTTCTGTCTCCTCTCGCCTTGCCCCTCCCTCCGGAGGCACCCCTTCGGGGTACAGGTACAACAGATCTTAGGTCAAAGTGCCGAGGTCCCACTTCGGGTCTGTCCTTCTCCTACTCTCCGCTGCTTGTACAATTTCAATGGATTCAACACAGTCCATATTCGCATTCAAATGATTCGCCATTTTACACAAGCATTGCATAACTGAGATCCGTGGTCTACATGAATGAGCGCATGGTCACATTTCGTAAGAAACAAAAGTTGGCATTACTGGAGTGTTAAAGGCTTTTGAGTAGAAGAATTTTATACTTTTAACACTGTCGTGAACTGGTGAGAGGCCGGCTTTGGGACACTGGGAGTGAAATTTGAAAGTTCCACATTTCTTGATAGATTTTTCTGAAAATTTTACTGTGTTTGTATTTATATGAGAATAGGAGGTACACCAAATGTTATTAAAATTGGAAAATTCGTTTACCATATATAAATTATTTTATGAATTTAATAGGCACATTTTCAAAATAGAGCTCGCGTCTATTGACTTTTCAAAATTCATTTATATTGGCAGAACTGATACTATAAAACATGGGTAACAATTGTATGAAGAGATATTTCAAATACGTTTGCTGATTATGCTGTACATATTTTTTTAAAAACAAAGAAATTTTAATCTTCAAAATTATTGATTTTTTTCATACACAAAAAAAGTTTTTGGAATTCATGTTAATGATAACATCAATATTGAATCATAGTTTTGTTAGCTGCTATTTATGAATACTTTTGGAACTTTTCATTGAATTTGAAGCAAAACTCAGGCCCGACTTTCTTTTGGAATGTGCAGAGGTGTAGTTTTAAGAAAAACAGGCTTTTATATAGGAACATGCTGTGTACGTTAAGGGAAGAGCGCTATTTGAAAGGGCCATCATGACCACATGGAGTGGGGGATATGAAAAATGTTAGCTGATCTAAATGCACCGGTGTTCCAGGAACATTTTAAGGTAAAAAAACAATTTTCGACTTTTTGACAATTTTGACCAAAATTTCACTCCCAGTGTCCCTTAAAGGCTTTTGAGTGGAAGATGTTTTTACTTTGAACACTGTCGTGAACTGGTGAAAGGCCGGCTTTTACTAAAAACCGTCTAAAAATGTACCATATCCCAACTTCCTGATGTAATACACCGTTTTTATTACTAAGTTAGCCGGCCGAAAACATAGGTCGTTATTTGGGAGGCTTCAAGGCAAAAAGGAATAAGCCGACGTTTGAACACAAACGACTAAATAGCTTAAAATCATAAAACCTTCTGGCTATAGACAAAATGCACACTCGTAAAGGGGTTTTATTTCAAAACTTCCTAGTCTAAAAAAATACGTATTTTAATTTAATTTAAATAAAATAAATGTCAATTTACATGCTGAGGGGAAATTTCAAAACCAGGGTTAATTAACCGCAATTTGCTTTCATCGCCCCAAACTCACCCATTCTAATAACTTCCCTAAATTTTGATATATCTTTCAGTAGGAGCATTTATTTCTACTCTCTCTACTCTCTGATATACTTTGGTATATAAGTAGATGAAGTGTTGTATTCCCGCCAAAATTCGATACTGAGATGTCACCACAGGCTCGCTTGCCCCTAAAAACAGTATTTTTAGGAAAAGTGAGTGGGCGCGTGGGTGAGCGAATGATTGCGGTTTAAGGGCCCGTCGACAAGGAGGTCATTTGGGCCTGAATTTAGGAAATAGTGCATGCGTGCTCTAAGCATTTTTAATAAATACCAGGAATACTGCCAATTACCAGGAATAACACCGCCGTTGTCCTGGAATTTTATCCCGCAGGAATTCTTTCATATGCCAGTGCACTTCCAAACATACGAGAGAAAGATTCTGAAGAAAATCCCCCCCCCTACCTCTTCCTTTCATATGAAATATTTTTCGAGAAGTTTTATTTATTCTACATGAATGGCTCAAAGAATTTTTATTAAAATACCACATGTTTAAGCTAGTTTTATAACAGATAAAACATATATCATGAATTTTCTGGAAATAGGTTAAGAACTCTATTACAAAGGGACTTTGTATAATTAGTAAACCGGAGGAGACCGAGAACGCGTACTTCATAAAAACGTAGGCAATTATTAGACGAAGATGGGTATTCTTCAACTACAAGGCTTTCAAGACACAAACAAAACCTTACATTCAACCTTAATCCTTGCCAATGATTTAACAATTTCAAAGATTGACAGACTAAGTCCGTGACCTAGATATATGCGTGCAAAAACGGCACATTGACAGCAGAGGAATTTTTAAAATTAAATTAGATAAACGGCTCACCAAATAAAACCTTTTGTGGAGTTAACCATAGCAGAGATATTCTGGTTCTTTCTTGGAAATGGGATACATGTCAGTTGGTCTCTTTCATCATGAACCGTCATTTAATTGCTTTTTCCTTTCTATATTGGGTATAGTAAAGCAGAGAAAATATTGTATTCAACCCAACATAAGGTATTTCGCCAAAAATATGTTTTGAGGCTCTTTGAATTCCAAAAAGAAATTTTGGAAAAAGGACCGTGTGTGGGGGGGGGGGCTGTGATTAGTAGAACTCAAAAACGAAAATTCGCTTAAAAACCAAAGTTGGTATTTAAGTTTAACATTTTAAAGGAAGCGAGATTTTGAAGAAAATTACTCCACCTAAACTACCTCTTTCATGGAAAATTTTTCAAAATTTTTATTTTCTCAAAAGTGGCTCTATTTTGAATTTTCTGAGCATAGTGTATGTAACCCTGTTTACTCTTGATGACTTTGTATAACTGGTAAATTAGAGATACACGGACCAAATCTGACACACGCACACGCACACGCACACACACACACACACACACACACACACACACACACACACACACACACACACACACACACACACACACACACACACACACAAACGTAGATCTCGATAAAGCACACAATTTATGTTAATTCTGTTTCTTTCTTTTGTGCGCGTGTGTGAAGCGAAGCATTTCGGATATGTTCCGTGTGATTTAACAGAATTTTGCAATACTTATAGACCGTTCTCAAATGGGAGGTAGTTATTCACTTTTTTATCCCTTGGCCAAGCAAAGAGAAAGGAATTTCAGTCATCATACAGCGAGCACCCTTAAAACATTTGACTATCGCTTAAAGCCTACTGTACTCCTCTTCCAGCTACAGAAAATTAGCCATTAAGGTAATTTCTACAAAACTTATCACAATCGACAGACGAGGAATCAGTGTTTGTAGGAATAATCTGTGTAAGGTTGGAGAAAGTCATGTGAGTGCTACACATCAGATTTTTACTTTCTCTACTACCTCTAGTAAGTATAGGAAGTATTGTTTTCCACCCAAAATTTCGAATTCGAGATTTCACCAGAAATATTTTTTGAGGCCTCCGAATCCAAAAAAAGCACTATTAGAAAAAGGGCCGTGCGCGTATATAACTGTGTGTGTGTGTGTGTGTGTGTGTGTGTGTGTGTGTGTGTGTGTGTGTGTGTGTCTGTGTGTCTGTGTGTCTATCAGTCTGCGCATAGCAAAACTCAAAAACGAAAAGTTGGTTAAAAACTAAAGTTGGTATTTAAGTTTAATGTGTTTCAAGGATACGACAGGAAGATTTTGAAGAAAATAGCCCCACCCTAAACTACCCTTTACATGCAAAATTTTTCGAAAATTTTGATTTTCTTGAAAATGGCTCTAACGATTTTCATTAAAATGTCATATGTTTCAGATATTTTTATGATAAATGAAATGCATATTTTGAATTTTCTGGCTATAGCCCCTGTAGTCATATTTACTCTGGACGACTTTTGCATAACTGGTAAACCGTTATAGATAAACCAAATCATACTTTACAAAAACTGTAGATCTTGCTAAAATACACAATTTATGTCCCAATAAATTTTCTTGTAGGGTGAACCATTTCGGAGATATTCCTTGTTATGTGTGTGAGTTTCGGAAAACTTAACACTTTGGTGAAATGGAACATCGTTGTTCCTTTTTTTTTATATGTTAAGTGTGCAAAGAGAACAGAATCTCAGAGCTTTAAAAGATTTGACTATCGCTCAAAGCCTACTGTATTCTAATATCCCCCTTGCACCTACAAGGAAATAAGCAATAAGATAATTTGTACAAATTTTTATCTTAACTAACACGAAGAAGATATAGGAATAAGAGTTTGTAAGAATAGTTAGTACAAGGGTAGAGGAAGTCAGCTTTTTTGTAATGCAATCATGTTAATTCTGTGTAGCTATCAACTATATTACTACTACTACTACTACAGGTTTTACTCTTGTTTGAGGTGTTCTGCGAACCACTTGTGTTTCTTAATCTTACTACACCGCTTCTTTCATTTACAAACACGATGCCCTTCGCTTCTTTTTATTACTCTCTTTTGATCTCATACTTCAGAGTAAATCTGGCAAGTGCTTTTTAAGTATATTGTAGCCGTGTTCTCGTTTACTGAGATCCTTTTAAAGTCAAGAAAATTGAGAGCACTTGTTCGCTGTAAACATTCCTTAAACTGGCTTTCTTCTGCCGTAATGATTCTGCAAACCTGTGTTTCATACTTGGTTGTACGCTACTGTAGACTTCCGCACCGTTGTGTAGTTGCTTACGTTTTGATGCACGCCTACTTGGAATTCTATATCAGGAAGAGGAGTTTAAAAACTGAAGGATTCAGGAAGAAAAGTTGTAACCATAGCACGAGCTTCTTTACCCACTATAGTTTATTTTCAAAGAGAATCTACAAGTAGTACATTTTGATGTTGAAATTCTACCACAAATACTGGGCACCCCCTCCCCCCCCAAAAAAGGAACACCGACAACGCATAGTATGTTGTACGGGACGGCAATCTGTGAGGTTTTCAAACAGGAACCTCTGTCCGGAAAGTTTGAGAACGAAGGGTTGTGACAATTTGTTAACATTCGTTTTGGTATCTTAATAAGCAAGCCTTTCAACTCTGTGTACGACCTGAGCCTGCGTTACTTGTGCACTTTTCAGTTCAGCAATGCTTTAGCAGTACTGCGAGGTATTCCAGTAGACAGCTGTGGAAATGGCCAACTTGAGCTCCAGCACACTTTGATGTAAATTTGCGGAATCACCTCCACGTCGCAGACACAATTCCGTGGATTGCTAAAACTAGAACAGTGCCATAGCGAGGACGATCGCCAGATCTGACACCTCTCGACTGCTTTCTGTGGAGTTGTATGAAGACTGTGGTATATGGCACTCCTGTAACGTCAGCTGAGGACCTCATGGCTCGAGTCCTTGGAGCGATTGAAAATCTTCAAAAACAACCGCAGGTATTGGGTCATGTGCATGAGATTCACCACCGCCGATATAGGCTCTGCAAATACGTAGGAGGTACACAGTTCAAAGCCCGTTTGTAATGTTGTTGTTTTCTAGTGTCTTGCATCTGGCAATGAAGCCATTAGCATTCGTGCTTTCCAATACTTTTGAACTGTAGTTTCTTCTGATCTTAATGCTTCACAGGTCTTCAAGTGTTCTTCATTCATTTCTGCTGGATCGTTACACAGGACACATATTGGTGAGGCTGAGATACCTATTCTGTAGAGATGACTTGCTAAGCAGTCGTGATTTGTCAATAGTCGGAAGGCTACAACCGCTGTTTTCCTTGGTCTCTGGGGGATTATATCTGGGTTGGAAAGTAGTGTAATCCATTTTTTATCTTTGGCATTTGTTTCTATTTCTTGTAGGTATGAATGAGAAAAAATTTTAATGATCAAGCGTTTTATTGAGGAATATGAGAAATTGAATATAGGCTTTTGTTTTATTGTTGTGCCTTTCTTTGCAAGTGAGTCTGCAGCTTCATTCCCAATGACTCCACAGTGTGCTGGAATCCATTGGAGATGAACAGTCTTATTAACTTTTTGGAGTTGTGTTAACATTTTGCAGCATTCTCTAATTTTTGTTGACTTCTTTATAGTATTTGAACATATTTCCTGAATTGTAATGTAGACAGCTTGATATTGAGTTTGTTGACGAAATGTGAACGTACACCCATCTCACACTTCGATGCGCTACAGCGTCCAAACCGTACATTTCTGGATAGGGGTTCCTATTTGAAAACTGGTCAGTTTGCCATCCTGCACAACATACTAAGCGTTGTCGGTGTTTTTGGAACACCTGTATAAAAATGCATTTTTAAAAAACGCGCGCGCGTGTGTGTATGTGTATGTCTGGGAACATCATAACTCAAAAACGAAAAGTAGTTAAAAACCAAAGTAGGTATTTAGGTTTAATATCCTTTAAGAACGTGGCACGAAGATTTTGAAGAAAATTCATCCACTCTAAGCTACCCTTATGAAATTTGATTTTCTCAAAAATGGCTCTAGCGATTTTGATTAAAATACCGTATGTTTAAGATAGTATGACAAATGAAATGTATTTTGAATTTGTTGGCTATAGCCCACGTATTCCTGTTTACTCTTGAAGACTTGTATAACTGATAAACCTTAAGAGATAGACCAAATCTTACCAGACCAAAAATGTAGCTCTCGTTATGTCCAAATGCATTTTTAATGGAGCGAACTATTTCGGAGATATTCCTTGTTATTTCTGTGAATTTTGGAATAATTAAACTTTTCTCAAATGGAAGGCCGTTATTCACTTGTTTACATCTTGGCTGTGCAAAGAGAATAGAATTTCAAAGCCTTCATATAGCATTAGCTTTATAAGGTTTGACTACCGCTCAAAGCCCACTGTATTCTAATATTCCTCTTGCAGCTACAAGAAAATAAGCAATTAGATAATTTGTACAAATGTTTATCTCCACTAACACGAAGAAGATATAGGAATAAGAGTTTGGAAGAATGGTTAGTACAAGAGTAGAGAAAGTCATGTGAGTCAGCACATCAAATTTTTAAACTTGTGGTGTCTGTAGGTCAGCACTGAAAATTTCAGACGTTTAGCACTGTTTATTTGTATAAAATATGCATATAATTGAGACAAGCCCTTTTTATGTCGCCATGCTAAGTTTAACATTTTGAAATTAGAAACATATTTTCATTTACAGTATGTATTCTTAAGCTTAGTCATAAGGAGCTCTGGCACCGAACTACAGCTGTAAAAAGCCTCAGTGCCTTGTAAGAAACATATGGAGTTAGAAGCATCATATTTAAAAAATCTGATGTGTTGCACTCACATGACTTTCTCTACTCTTGTACTAACCAATCTAACAAACTCTTATTCCTATATCTCCATGTTAGTTAAGATAAACATTCGTACAAATTATCTTATTACTTATGTCCTTGTAGGTACAAGGGGAATATTAGAATACAGAAGGCTTTGTGCGACAGTCAAATCTTTTTCACCTTTGAGATTTCGTTCTCTTTGCACGATTAACATATAAAAAATGAACAACGTTGTTGCATTTCCCTAAAGTTCTAAGTTTTCCGAAACTCACACACATAACAAGGAATATCTCCGAAATGGTTCACCCTACAAGAAAATTTATTCAGACATAAATTGTGTATTTTAGCAAGATCTACATTTTTGTACAGCAGGATTTGGTCTATTTCTAACGGTTTACCAGTTATGCAAAAGTCGTCCAGATTAAATACGACTACAGGGGCTATAGCCAAAAAATTCAAGATATACATTTCATTTGTCATAAAAATATCTCAAACATATGACATTTTAATCAAAATCGTTAGAGCTATTTTCAAGAAAATCAAAATTTTAGAAAACTTTTCCATGTAAAGGGTAGTTTAGGGTAGGGCTATTTTCTTCAAAATATGTTAAACTTAAATACCAACCTTGGTTTTTAACCGAATTTTCGTTTTTGAGCTATACTGTCCACAGACTGACAGATTGACACACAGACACACATGACACACACACGGACCTTTTTCTAAAAATGCTTTTTTTGGATTCAGGGGGTCTCAAAACATGTATTTCCGGTGAAATATCGACATCGAATTTTTGGGTGGAATACAATACTTCCCCTACTTACCAGTAGAGAAAGTAAAAACAGTCTACCTAATCGGCACCTGTTCTTTCCAACAATATTGCCCACTAGCGCATTGCCAACTAATGGCATACATTTACATTCCAAATTTTTGAACTTCTCTTTGACTGCCCAGTATGGCTGCTTATGCATGTGCGGGTCTATTTGGTAAAACACGGTATTCAAAAGAACGCTTTTGTTTCATCACAAAAGAAAAGCTTTTTATTAGCTCTTGTTTCACCTTCAAAAGTATTTTAAGGACAATAATGAAATGCAATATATATAGTTACTAACTCAGCATCCTATAAACATATTCAGAGGCATCGTAAACAGTTTTAGTCGCAGAATACTAAGAGTTGTAGTAGATACACTTCTTTAACCTAGATTTAATTATGTATTATTATGTATTATTATGTATTATTATGTATTATTATGTATTATTATGTATTATTATGTATTATTATGTATTATTATGTATTATTATGTATTATTATGTATTATTATTATTATTATTATTATTATTATTATTATTATTATTATTATTATTATTATTATTATTATTATTATTATTATTATTAACTATTGTCGTTGGTGATGCTCACTTATTGTGGGAGTTCTTTATTCTTTCTTTCATTCCTTCCACCTTTATTTCTGTTTCATCATCTCCTCATTCTGGCATTCTTTGAGTCTCATTCGTTTTCTACTCTATGCAGCATCGTATGTCACGTGATCCTGGACGATGAATCTTAGTGATATCTTTGGAGACTTACAAGCTTTCAGCAAAAATAATTCTTAGAACTTCCTTACTTCCAAAACTTGTCTTTTTTGGATTCTATGATCCTCACAACGAGTAGCTCCGGTTAAATAGCAATATCGAAATTTTGGATGGAATTAATTCTTTATCTTTATACGTACAGCAAGTGAAACCCAAGCATATAGCTTCAAAAACGCAGAAAATACATATTTTACCCATTACAACCCCTGAAATATGGACATTTTGAAAGCCTTTTTGCCATACAAATGGTAGATATTTATGTATCAAATTCGCCAAAGCTTTTGCGCATGTGCTGGATTCAATAATTTCTAACAAAAACTTTTTTTTTTTTTAATTTATTTATTATTTGAAGTCGCTTCAACATAAAAGTCATATCGCGACTAAACATTGAGGGAAAAAAAGGAGGAAACATATCATGAAGTTTACAATGAGTTTAAATATTAAGTTTGCATGCTTTGATGAACTTTCTAAATCATACTAATGAGAAACTTACTTACCTATAAAACCTATATTCAGTTTTTGAATATGTATAAATTAAAGAAGTAATACGTGAATAATATGATCATTACAGTTGTTACTTGATGTTCTATAGTAACAAATTACTAAACAAAAGAAAACAGTTACAATTAAGATCCTAATTTTACATTTATTTGTAATTATTTTCATATTTATAAGCTACATGCTAATACAGATTTCATTTGTAATCAACGATGCATATAAAATGCGTTATTTATCAAGAACTTTGTGAAGTTTTGTGAAAGTATATAAACGATAAGTCGAATACACTTTGGTGCGAGCCAGAAGCACTGAATTTGAAAAGTTTTGCACTCTCCCCTACTCCTTTTCCTCCTGCTTCCTCCCCTCTTCCTCCACGGCCTGAGATATCCGAATCTCTTTAATGTCTTTATACAGCCCTGTCTAATTATTCCATAAATTATTTTTTGTTTCATTGATCAATATCCATTAAATTATATTAAACACTCATCGGTTCTATAATTCTTCCTTTACATCATGAAAACTATTTTCTTTTCTCCTTTTGCATTTGATTTATCTCTTCTGTATTTACTTAGGTATTTATAAGCTCCTTTTTCTCTAACTCATCCTATGTTTTCTTTGTTATGAGTGTGTTTCGTTTTCTATATGCCCGATATATTATTTCTGATACAATATTTTAATTGTATAAGACCATTTCATGTTAAACTTGATAAAGGTAACGCTTTTAAAAGTTTGCACTTTATTTATTATTTTATCATTTTGTCTCCCCTCCCTCTTCTATCAAATTGTTGAAGCAAACGATCTTGTATTTTATAATGGCAATCACTTTTTACATATTTCATTCGACTATAACTGCACATTATCTATTCATTTTCCAAATGGAATTTTTTTTAACGATTCATTTATATGCCACCTTAACATCGAAGGTCATATTGGCGGCTTTTGACCTCTTGGAAAAATTACTCAACAGCAATGGTGTTCACTCTAGGGAGGATTGGGAATAATCCTAGTTAAAGGAAAGTTCCTACTTCTCCAGCCGAGAATCGAACCCGGGACCCCTTGCACAGCTGACTACGATTGATTTACGGAGCTAGCCTTAGAAATATTATTCTATCTTCTGAAACACTTTCTTTTGTATTTTCGATGGTCAAGTAGATTAATTTCAAATATTTTTCACTTCCAAACATGAGCGTCGGCAGACATTTTTCCGGGGGGGGGGGGGGGGGCACATGTTTGAAATTTGCAATCAGATAATAGCAATTCACTATTTTATTGTCAAAATGTATAATACTCGTTGCATATAACCATGTTAATTTGTGTTAAATAGAAATTGATCTTTTAAAATAGTTTAATAGTCAGTAATTGATTGCACATTAAGTTGACCAACTTCCAGGGAGGGGCCGCGGCCCCCCTTGCCCCCCCCCCCCCTTCGCGACGCCCATGCTTCCAAAATTATACTAACTTCACTTTACGCCAGTTTTTGTAGGTTCTATTTCTCCGAAATAGTTCACTCCACAAAAAAAAAAAAAAACAAAAAAAAAAAAAAAACAAAAAAACAAAAAAACAAAAAAAAAACTTTGGACATAAATTGTGTGTTTTAACGAGTTCAATGCAAAAGTCATCAATAGTAAACAGGACTACAAGGGCTATTGCTATACAGTTCAAAATATACATTTCATTTGCCACAACACTATTTTTATTCCCAAAGAACAATAATTGTTTTATCGTTTCCACTCTAAAATACTTTTCTATTCTTGTGTAATGGCATTATATGTATGAATCTATGTTTCTAAGTAAATAAAACATGTTTTCACCGTTTTAAGTGTAGAATAATAAGATGATTTGAATACGACGATAACATTTATCATGTCTAGTTGTTCGTTGAGTTAATGGAATCCCAAAATATTCTGCGAAACGGATACCTTGTAGCATAAATCCGCACCTGCTGTAATATAATTCTGAAAAGTGCAGCTTGCTCATCTGGGGAACACGAAAACCACCATCTAACTTAGAAAACCCCCTAATGAGTTTGCTTCCTGCGTTATTTTATATAACGGCTGTATTCACGTGTATAAAGTAAAAACTAATTATGCCCGTTATATTACGGTTGGCATCGCTTGTATTTTCCTGCGGAGTTCGCCTACTAACGTAACCATTCCTTCTCTCGCGCTAGCCGAGGAGGTGGCAACGCAGCAGTGGCCCTGAGGGTAAGAGAACAACTAGGAGGAGTAGGAGGAAGAGCGAGCGAGAGACAGAGAGCGAGTAAGCGAGAAGGAGAATGGGCCGATGATGAAAGAGGGAGAACGCAGCAGCAGGTTTTTGGACCCTATTCTCTCTTACTCCCTCGCATGGGCCAGTCATTCGCCGTCTCTTTCCAATCACACACGCAAGTCTTGGGCTCATGCGAGCCTTCCCAAAAGCAAACACTCCACGTGCACTTAACCTCACATCGTTCCTTCGAAAACATGGCCAGCAATTGCAGAATTCAAACAAGACGTTCACCACCAAGGCAGCCCAGGCTGGTTCTCCATTCGTCTGTGCTGTCGATGTATACGGACTTATCAATTTGTTATCGCTAGGAGTAGTGGGAGCTTGTGAGGTTCTGTTTTCATTTGTTTGGGCGGCGTACGCCATGACGTGAACAAATGAGCATAGTTTCCGCAGGCGTGCTTCTGTGCACGACTTTCCATGAGCGTGTAATGGCGAAACTGCAGTGCATAGTAAATATATATTTTGTATTATTTTACAGACACGTTCTCCTACTCAAATTCTGTAACGAATTTATAGCAAAATATTAAGTGATAAGAGTTATAATGTTGATAATTGAATAGTCCAAGTGTTCGTGATGGTCATGGAGCTGTGAAACAACTTCCAATATACTTCATAAATTACCAAAATATTAAGACAAATTTACAAAGCCCTTGTACTTCAACACGAGCACATGAGAACTATAAAAGAACGTGCTTGCGAAGAGGCCTTGACTTATACTTGAGTAGAGAATATTGTTACTCAACGAAAGTGCATGTAAAATGACACGAATGCCGCAGATATTTCGCGTATTGTTACGATTTTGGAGCTAAGACCAACAAAACAAAAGTGAGTTGAATCTGTCAATGCATATTTTAATCATTCTCAAGTTACAATATATGTATGGCATCGTTTACTCGTGTAGTAATTATTCTTACGAACTCTTATTCCTCTATCTTCTTCACGTTAATCGAGATAAACATTTGTAGAAATAATCTAATTTGGTCATTTTCTCGTATGTAAAGAGGAGATTCAGTAGGCTTTGAGCGATAGTCAAATCTTTTAAAGCTGATCGCTATATGAAGGCTTTCATACTGTCAAGAGATAAAAAGGTGAATAACGACCTTCCATTTGAGAAAAGTACAAGTATTGCAATATTCACACAAATAACAAGGAATATTTCGGAAATGGTTCACTCCACAAAAAATGCCTTTGGACATAAGTTTTAACGAGATCAGTATTTTTTGAATAGTAAGATTTGGTCTACCTCTTACGGTTTACCTCTTATACAAAAGTCGTCATTAGTAAACAGGACTACATGGGCTATTGCTATAAAATTCAAAATATGCATTTCATTTGCCACAAAATATCTTAAACATATGGCATTTTAACGTATTTAACTTAACTGAAAGGATTAAAGAGAAGAACGAAAATTGGAGTCGACATGAACAGAGGATGAACAAGGACAGATTCCCTAGAATAGTGACCGACTACGTTCCAATCGGTAAAAGACACATAGGAAGACCGAGGAAGAGATGGAGAGATGATATTGATTGATGAGGTCGGAACGGATACATTGACCCAATCCTTGATTGATGATGACATAAATTGTATTTTAACGAGACCTATATTTGTTTATACAGTAAAACTTTGTTTGTCTCTCACAGTTTATCAGTTATTTAAAAGTCATCCAGAATGATATCCCCATGCATAAAAAATCTTAAATATACGGCTTTTTAAATCATTTTTGAGGATGTCAAAATTTTCGAAAAATATTCCATATAAATGATAGTTTAGAGTGGGAGATGTTCTTAAAAATGTTCGTGTCGCACCCTTGGAACATTCCGAAATTTTAGTTTTTGAATTATTTTGCATACACACACAATGCTTTTTTCGGATACCCAGGACCTTAAAACGTACATTGCCAGTGAAGTCTGGGTATTGTATTTTTGGATGGAATGCAATATCTTCTCTCATGCAACTCGTAGAGAAAGTAAAATATATATCAGAGCATATGTTTTTTAAATGTTTCATTTGCAATAGCCCCCTTTAAATTTCGTTGGTCATATCGGGAGCGTTGACTTGGGAAACATCTGATTGTGTTATTACTCGCTCAACTGTAGACTTGCTTAACGTTGATTTTTATCATCAAAGACTCACATTTGCTTTCACATTCATACTTCCGGACTCTGTGGGGGTTAAGGCATTATTTTGCTTAAAGAGAAATACCCAACCCCAATGGTGGTGCCATGAGTAGACGCGAGGAATAGCAATACAGCAAGCAGTTACTGTTAGGTGTATACTGAGCGGAAAGCCAGCACCACACAGGAAATGGAGGAGGGGTCGTGAAGCCGGAATAGACCTTTGGGAGAAGGATGAAGAACAGATAAGAAACGCCGTAATGATTAAATGGTGAACACGTTACTCTTGCAAGGCCTTTAACTATTTCTTTCGACAATCACGTACTACAAACAAAAGTTGCATGTAGACTCTAAATCCAGAGATTCTGTATTCGATTCCCGGCTAGTGAGAAGAGTTTTACTTTGATTAGGACTATTGATCCAGCATTAACAAAAATGCAGGTAATGTCTACAGCTGGGGGGACGTGCTACCTAAATATTTTCTATCGTCAACAATCATGTTTATGCAGACTAGTATCATATACAGTACATAGGTACATATGACTGTCAGATAAATGTGTAATACCCATCATTGAGCTGTATATAACTATTAGATCTGGCAGCATAGATAATAACACACATTTCGTAATCAACAAATCAACTATGTGAGCAGATTAACTGCACAAGCCCCTTTTCATACCTCAGACTCCTCTCGCCTTCTTCTTTAGGTCAGACAGTAGTCAGAAAGGCAGTACCCAGCTGAACAGTCACGATGTCTTTCTAAATCGACATATAGATTCTTGGTCGATAAAAACACTATAAATATTTAATCACAAAAAGAAAAAGAAAAATAACAAAAGTCATGTGCTTTTTAGAGAAAAATCCAATAAGATAAAAAATAGTAATTAAAAATACAATAAAAGAACAAGTAATTAATTTTAATTACTTGGGATCTGATATTATTTTTATATACAACAAAAATTATATTATATAAATTTCAGAATAGATATAGTCTACTCTTAAAAGAAGTCTGAGAAACAAAACTTGAAAGGAAACAATGCTGAAATTTTGTAGTTATGGCCGTGCCAGTATTGGCATACGGTTCCGAAAATTGGGCGATGCACAGAAGTGATAAAAATGGTGGAAACAGCAGAAATGAGATTTTAAGTATTGCTGGATGTACATAAGGAATGAAATAGAGACGAACTAAAATCGAACTTTCAAGAGTGTTTCTAACTTTCGTGGAGTATGGAGGTGCCGGACAGATGGCGCGGATGCTTGCTTAAAGGAAAGAATAGGTACATCCCATAGACCCTAGAGGGCTGCTTTTCCAGGCTGGAACTCTGAGGGACCTCCGCGTGTCTCTGTGGACTGTCTGCTGGTGGCCTATAGCCCTCTATAGATCCCTGTTATTCTCATGCAAATTATGTAAACATTTTAATTTCTGTTTTAAATCTCTTATTTACTAATTATAACTTTCCATGATATCGAAGAGCAATTCAGAGGCTATTAAAAATAAAGTTATTTTGTGTTGAAAAGATCTCAGAATCCTATTTGAATAAAAGCCATTAGAATCATTTTACATGAAAGGTTCTTGGAGTAAGGGCATTCGTGATTCGCCTTTGAAACCTGCTCATATAGGAAATTTTGCATTTTTGTTTTCACTCTCCCTCTCTCTGGGTCAGTTCTTTCTCTGAACAATCGATTCATGGGGCTTGAAAATGTATGACAAAACCTCAATATTGTGTTTTTGGGTGGCCCATAACACGTTCTTTACCTTCCTCTTCCTGAAAGCTAGATCAGTTCAGAAGTTTAAATACTCCTGTTAAGTCTCCATTACAAAGTACGATTTGGTACGTATCTACACTTTGATTATGCAATACTTAATTCGTTCAAAATGAAGCAATGATATCTTCGAATGTAAACATTTCATTCAAATTAAGCAGTATCCATACTTGAGATTATTATTTCAGTTTCTCTGGATGATGATTACTAAGCAGATAATGTATAAGCAATAAAACTATACTGAAGTGCAAAAAACTGTAACAAACATGTTTTCTGCGTATTTTAAATAGGTTTTTAGGTTAGCGAATGTTTTTGAGAAGAATATATTGCGAGATTATGGAAACAATAAAACTGGCTTAGTCGTGCTTAGTTACACCAGTTTCGTTAAGAAAACAAAATGACGAGCGTGTAGCGTGTTACAGTACAGTAGAAGTTTTAATCTGGTAGGTGTTTCCATGCAACAAAATTTCGATCCGATCCCGAATACCCCATGGAAACGCAAAGTATGGTTAACGGATCTAAAGAGCCACAATTTGTGTCTATTGGCGTGTAAGGCTAGAGGTTGCTTTCCAAGAGGGGTGTAGCTATCATAGTACCTATGCAATAAAATACTGCGAAAGTATGTTAAAATGTTGAAAAGAAACTTTGTGTAAGCCCTATATGAATAAATACACATCAAACATAAATACGTAGTAGTTAATTTTGCCTAGGAAATTAATATACTCTGTTCCCTACAAAAGCAAAGTCCCAGGCACAGCGTGTCCTCGGTAGTATAGTGGTCAGTATCCCCGCCTGTCACGCGGGAGACCGGGGTTCGATTCCCCGCCGGGGAGAAATTTTTTTTTTTAGTACCTCCATATCGATTTCCGCAGTGTAGTTCACAAGTTTGTAAATTATAACTTCTAAACAGACGCGGAATTTGAAAACAAAATTAAAAACACCTTTCATGTTTACAACATCTGCTTATACTTTCCTGCCTTCGCGTATAAAGCTAAACAGGTTTAAGCAGTTCTACCACGCGTTAAACGCTCCAGTCGTCAGTCCTCGGTAGTATAGTGGTCAGTATCCCCGCCTGTCACGCGGGAGACCGGGGTTCGATTCCCCGCCGGGGAGGTATTTTTTACTATCAACCTATACGTTCCTAACCTGTACTGCATTTCATTAAATTATAGTAATCCATTAGATGCGAAGATACCGTAACATATAACAGCAGAAAACTCGCTGAATTTTCCATGTTTTTTATTTTATCAAGTGCAGAAGACACGTTTATATTACTTTTATGGTCAAAAGAGAAGATTCAAATTATGAGTACATGCAAGCACCATTCTCGGTTTACCAAATAGACGCTAAAATTAGAAAACGGGTATATTCTTATGATGTTGAAATTGATTTACTAATTCATCTACTCGTTCATTTCTTTTTTATTATATACTTGAGCTTATTATTTTATTTAAGAAAGCAATAAAGGAATCAAACACATAAATAATAACCATAACTCACTAACAAGTGAAGTTCAACTGTGTATGTCTAAAATATACGCTACAACGCATAAGAAAAAAGTCTATGCGTGCAGTCACACGACTTTCTTCATGCACTCTTATGCAAACTATTCTTACAAACGCTAATTCTTTAACTTACATCACGTTAATTGAAATAAATTAGAAATAGTTTTGTTACACATCTCCTTCTAAGTACAATAGGAATATTGGAATGCAGTAGGAATTTTAAGTGACAGACAAATCTTTTAAAATCTGGTCGCTATGTGATGACTTTGAAATTATATTCTCTTTGCACGTCCAGCAATTAAAAAAAGACAAATAACTACTTCACATTTGAGAAAAAGTATACGTATAGGAAATTCAAACCAATAACAAGGAGTATCTCTGAAATGGTAATTGATATAAATTGATAATATATTTCTTGTGTGATAAGATTTTGTCTATCTCTTACACTTTATCAGTTAAGCAAAATTTATCCAGAGTGAGGACGACTTCATAGGATATTCTCAGAAAATTCAGGACAAGTATTTTATTTATCATGAAAATATTTTAAACATATGGTATTTTAATCAAAATCTTGAAGGAGAGCCGTAAAGCCCTGTTAATGTGGTTGTTCAACTGGGTATAGCAGCTCCAATTTTTTAATTAAGAATTGAACTTTTCATTTTTAAAAAATAATCTGTTTGAGCAAATTGACTCCCTGAGGATCCACCTCACTGTGAAATGCAGATTATGTGATAAAAATTGTATGGAGATATTACCAATGGTTTATGGGAAAACGGGGCTTTTATATTGAAAAATGTAATTTTGAGAAAACTGATATTCAAATAAAACGAAAATGAAATGTTCATATAAGTTCTCATGCATTATATATTTACTCTAAAATCTCCCCATAAATATTACAACTGAGAGTGTCACTAAAACTGAACTTAATGTATTGAAATTAATTAATATGCTAATATTTCTTTCATCTTCATAAATCTTAATATACTTTCTGCTGTGTTATGTAGTTTTCTTTTAGAAGCACTGGGTGGGGTTTCAACGTTCTCAGTAGGATAGTTCAACGCTAAATGTTCACCTTGTGCACTTACATCTGGATATGTTGTATATTGTTTATTTTCTTTATTTTTTTTTTTCTTTCTCTTTTTTAAGTAAGCTTTTAAGCTTTGTCATTGTGAAAGTAGCAAAATGGATGAGCACAATATAAAAATATACAAATATCTAAGAAATTACCACGTGCTTATATAACTAAAGACAATCTAACCACACAAATCTGCTGTCATATTGAATTCCAGACTAGCCAGCATATGAATCATAAGCCAAAACATAAGCCAAAATCCAGCCTTCTAGACCAATCAGTTCCTGAGTTGTGCTTTGTTTTATAAAACCTTGCAAGGATTAAAAAAATAATAAAGGAATACAGTTATATTTATGCAAATTAGTTTAAAACAGTAAATATTGATCTACTATAATAAAACATAATAAGAATGCATTATATTTCCCTAACATGCAAAAAAGTAAAGTGAGTGAGTGAGTGAGTGGTGTTTAAGGGCCCGTCGACAGCTAGGTCATTTGGGCCCCAAGTCAATTTTAAAGGATAAAACACTCGCTAACTTCTGGTTAAGAACTAAGCTAAAATACAAAACTAAAAAATGCTAAAACGGTTAAAATACTAATAAGGTTAATGGTAAAACCGTTAAAACACCAAAAAGATTAAAACGCTAAAAAGGTTTAAAATACTAAACAGTAAAACAAAACAAACCTAATTGCAGATTTTTAAATCTTACTCAAAAGTCTAATACTAAAAGCACAAGTTATACTTGTTTGGCGAATCCAATTTCAGCAACGAACCGCAGCACCGTATCTACGGAGACTGGGTCGTCGCCTAGGATGGACCGCAGACTAAAACCCAGGCCAAGCGACTGGCGCACCGGGGCGTATCTCGGACAATCAATTAAAAGCAAAAAAGTAAAAGAATCAACATTTGTGATTTAAGGCCTTTATGACAGTTCTTAAAGCCATTTTTGAGAAAATTAAAAGATTTGGAAAAGTTTCCGTGTGAATGGTAGTTTGGGATGAAAAAATGTCGCATCCTAGAAGATGTTGAATTTAAATACCAAGTTTGGTATTTATCCGACTTTACCTTTTTTGAATTATACTGTTCACAGACATACCAACAGATGTAACTGTTAGACTTTTTTTATTCGGAAGGACATCAAAACGTGCATTTCCATTGAATTCGCGGTATCAAGTTTTTAGTTGGAATGCAATCCCTTCTCGGTAGTATAGTAACAAAGTGCAACATCCTTTCCTGTAGCATTGAGTTAATTCAAAACCACATCACCAAGGAAAATAAAACCCATCGGCAAGTAATTGCCACGGATTATTTATTGCGTGGAACTACTGCGCGGATGTACATAGAGGCACAGGGATACCATTTCTCAAGAGCAATTTAATTTTCTCGATTAACAGTCCTACACACAGAATGTTGTTTAAAACTCATGAATATTAATGCTGCAATAAGCAGCAAATGTATAATGTTCACTATTTAGTTAAATTGGATTTAGATACGTGCACTATTTGTCGTCGCGCATCAATACATTGATGCAATGTGGCATCGACAAACCAACAGTAGCAAGTTAGTGCTCTGTACGCATGTATTTATCTGCGAACCAATCTAAGAATTAATTTGGCGCGTTTATTATTTTAAGGGTCTAATTGCTCAATTATTGTATTTTAAACGCTACTTCACACATTTACTGCAGTTTATTTCTTTATGCCAAAATAAGTCATTAATCTCTGTGAGAAATTAAAGTGAAAATCCTTATTCCGATCAACCCCATTAGGGTTAACTTATTTATCATTACTACCTTAAAGTGCAACGTGGATTTGTTCACAAATTCATTTTTTCTTTCAGAGTCTGAGTATCATCTACGTACAGTAGAAGCATTCCACCCAAAAATTCGATGTGGAGATTTCACCGGAAATATATGTTTTGAGGCCCCCTGAATCCAAAAGAGGGCCTTTTTAGAAAAAAGTCCGCGCGCGCGCGCGCCCGTGTGTGTGTGTGTGTGTGCGTGCGCGCGCGCGCGTGTATCAGTGTGCCCGTGTGTCTGTGGACAGCATAACTCAAAAACGAAAAGTTGGTTAAAAACCAAAGTTGGTATTTAAGTTCAATGTCTTTCAAGGATGCGACAAGAAGATTTTGAAGAAAATAGCTCCACCCTAAACTACCCTCTACACGGAAAATGTTTCGAAAATTTTGATTTTCTTGAAAATGACTAACGGTTTTGATTTAAATTACATGTGATATTTTTATGACGAAATGTATATTTTGAATTTTCAGGCTATAGCACATGTAGTCCTGTTTACTCTGGATGACTTTTGCGTAACTGGTAAACAGTAAGAGATAGACGAAATTTTGCCATACGAAAAATGTAGATCTTACTCAAACATACAGTTTATGTCTAAACAAAGCTTTTTGTTGAATGAACCATTTCGGAGATATTCCTTGTTATTTGTGTGAGATTTGGAAAACAAACTTTCGTCAAATGGAACATTTTTTCATATGTTAACCGTGCAAAGAGAACGGAATTTGAAAGCATTGCATTTAACACAAAACACAAACACAAAAGAGCAACGATTGTGACTTTATAGCTGATTGTTTAAAAAAAAATCTGCTTTGTTTAGTATATAAAATGTTCCAAGGAAATAATTTCTTATAGAAACTTAATAGCTAGGCACGTAAAACTAAAACATAAAGTCCTAACAGCTCTTTTTTATGTATGAAAAGGCAAAAACAATTGAGCTTTTTTGTAATTTTTTTTTAAATTGCTCTATTTATAACAATTCTTTAACTCAGATGGTCACATCGGCGTCCTCTCCTGTGGAACGCATTGCCTGTTGGTAATGGTGTTACTAGTTTAACAATGGGTTTGAGTCTTTAGGGTTTTTGTTCTTAAATTCACATTTCCAGACTCTGGAGAGGATAGGAATAATTTAGGCTGGAGAAAGAATTTCACCACGCCACCGGCAATCGAACCTGGGACCCGTTGCAAAGTAAGCAGGTGCTCTGCCGACGGTGCTACGGGGCCACCCAATATTGTGTTAATAATACAATAACTTTAATTTTGTATGGTTTTTGTAGAATCACAGCATTTTTTCTAAAGTTCAAAACACATCTGGAGAACAGCCAATTTGACTCCCTTTGGAATACCTTAAACTATTCACATAACACATTTTATATTGCGAACATTTACAATAAAAATCATTAGTTGCTTAACTATTTGCAGCAGTAACACGAACTATTATCCAGTAGGTAACCTTCCATGCATGCGGTTAAAACTTCAAGGCAATCGGTTAAGACTTAGGAGTTACCTTTGAAGAAGCAAACAACCAACACAAAAAATCGTACAGAAGACCAACCTGTAGCCATATCTCTGCATTAGCTCTCGCATGCAAACCAAATACTGAAGAAGTGAAATTAATTTAGATGTATAAAGTTTATGATTTCCGTTTTTTTGTAGGTTTTTGAAGCAGATGTTAATTTTGTTCAGGATGGTGACGTAAGCGTTATAAGGAGGTCTGAAGACCTTGGATGACAAACGAAGTCACCATGCATAACATTCAAAGCTATACGTTCATAGCAATACGTAAAACGAGAGTATGTGAATTCTATGAAACGTAAGATAGTATTTGTGAAAACAGAGAAAACTATGATTATGCAGCAGGTAAAATATGCACACCTGTTAGTATTTCGAACTGAGCAATTTTAGGAATAGGCCTGAGTGTGTGTGTGTGTGTGTTTGTGTGTGTGCAGCATAATTGAAAAACCGAAAATTATGTTTACCAAACTTGGTATTTAAATTCAGTATCTTCTGAGCTTGAGACACCAAGATTTCCAAGAAAAGCTCCTCACACAAAGCTACGGTTTTATTTTCTCAAAATGGCTCCAACGATTTTGGTAAGAAGCGATATCGTTAAGATACTTCCATGTGTATTTCAATTGCAGAGCAATTTACATTTGCCTCTTGCAAATTAATGAAACAGACAGCACGATTTAAGAAGATCCATAGGTAAATTAAAAAACTACCTCTGGTGGGGAATCGAACTCCGGTCTCCCACGTGACAGGCGGGGATACTAACCAGAATACTAGCGAGGATTTACTGTCTCTTTCCAAGTATAATTATAGTTCTTTACTATGGCTAAATATTGAATCTGAATATCTCCTTAGTTTATTTTTTATTTTCTTATAATTTATTATATTATTATAGATCATAATGAGCCAATGATTCATAACTGAAGACACCCAAGGGTCTGTTCCATTGTAACGCTGATCAACGTTTCTGGTTCTAATCTGTGTAGTAGAAAATTTCGTCGTGTTTGTAGTGTCATTCGCCTTCTTTAGCCTTTCGTGATATTATAGCTCACAGCTGTTTTCTTCTCGTAACCTTGGCTCACTCTTTCTTCATTTGCTCTGTCTCTCGAACACAACTCTCACGATATAATCACTCAACACTCATAACGCACACACTCAAACTAAGAACTGACTCATTGAAACTTGTTGCTTCGCTTCCTTATACAGCGACGATGACGTAACACGGACCTTTCTCGAACTTCTATAAAGAAGCCGGCTGCCGGACACTAACTACACGAATAATCTGGAAAACCCTTTGTGTTGCAGCTCTAATTTTGTCAGGTATCCACAACAGACATGCAAGGCAGTCTTACCTTAAAAGCTTCTGATGCACGCACTGCTAACGGATGGTGCAGCTTTCACCGACCGTCCTTTGTTGTGTGCCGCGGCTGGAGTCACAATAAATAACATACGAGCGTTTATCTGGAATATAAACACCGTAAGAAAAAATGAGTATAAAGGTGGAATTGTAGGGTGAATCTGAAGGAGATAGAACGTTCAAACTGCCGTTCTCTATCATTAAAACAGAAGGTAAAAAGCACGAATAACCTCCAGGCAATATTTGAACCCGTGACCTACAAAATATTTACACATGCACTTCGTGATCATTGTCAAGAAGTTATATTTCCGTAATATATTTTTTGTTCCTTTCAATATTGATCGGATATCAGTGAGCGCCAAAGCTTATTTTTGTTTTAGGTGCAATATTCTCGTGCACAAAAAAGGGCTGTTTAATTATTTCATCTTCCCCTGCCCAGTGTTTCATTAATATCTACCTCATCGCGTCCTCTTTTAATTACCGGACTTTTTTAAACTGCGCGAGTTCTGCGGCTTGATAAAAAGTTTGGTTTTCACATAGACCATCGCTGAAACCACAACTGTAATTTGAGGTAGGAAAATGCTCTTTATGATCAGAAACGAACTACAAGGTGGTCTCAGATACATTTGGACTTTTATTGTGATGTATTTAATCGACGCAATTTGCTTTAATAGCGCAGTGTGTGGAAAGAAACACCATGGAAATTGCAACTCGTGCAGTGCGTCAGTAAATAATGGCCACTAGTATCAGCAACGTTAAAACTCCCGGTTAGAACCATGGCTTTAGGTTTCACTTCGTTTCATAAACGTTCATCTTCAGTTGAACTTCAATTTCACTTTACTGGAAACCGTCTTCCATTTAAAATACAGCTTAGTGCTATTGTGACAAAATGACAATGCAAAATCCCACTCCTGACACCATGTTATAAATGACAAGTCAGTTACCTTTTTATCACTTTATTTTTCTTCTAAAACTGAACCACAAAGCACAATTCTCTCGCTTATCGTTAACACAATTTAACATTCGTTGTGATCTTGCAACTAACAGCTTTCTTTGCACGTACTTCAGTGTCGTTTTACCCTCCCACAAAAAACAACTCCGGCGCGACGGTTAGATGTCCAAAACTGTCTGTGACAAAAACACTCAAATTTATCTCAACGACCACCGTACACACACACACACACACACACACACACACACACACACACACACACACACACGCGCGCGCGCGTTTTCTTCTTCCTTTCATGGTTTAGACCAAGTGGTCTGTTCCGGCCTCATCCCATCTCTGCCTTAGTTGTCCAGGATCACATGGTCCTCCAGGTTTATAACATAGGATTAGCTTTGGCACTCACCTATCATCCATTCTATTCAGATGTTCCATCCATTTATACCTGTATTCAACTATGTTTTTATTTAGTGCATACATATTCAATCTATTTATAATTTCTTGATATTTTTTATTTTGTCCAGTTCTGTATATCCTTATACTGATATTATAAGGAATCTGATTTCTGATGTTAGGGTTAATTTTCATCATGAATAGCCCTTATTACTGTTTTTTTTTTTTTTTTTTTTTTTTTTTTTTTTTTTTTTTTTTTTTTTTTTTTTTAAAGCTGGCAGATGTACCAAGAGCACTTAGCTGTATAAGAATAAGACTAACGATCGTCTTCTTTTCTTGATATTCAGGTATACAATACCATTGTACTGTGGTGTAACTTAACCGGAAATTTTTAAAACGGCGCCAATTTTTAGTTTGGTTTAAATAAACGTTCTTTCTTTCCCTGATTACCCTCCCCTTATGTAGGACTTACACCAGCCTAGGGTCAGACGCCTGTCGGGAAGCAGAGGGACCTCTGGACCAGACAGAGTGAAAACCCGAAAGCAGGTGGTCAGTCAAGCACCAGGTATGCTGGTGAGGAAGAGGATGATATGAAATGCAGGCGAAATGGATGATTGGAAGGGTGATAAATGGTGGAATGAATGGTGGGGGAAACCGGAGAACCCGAACAGGCGCCGCTTCTTCCACCACGAATACCACATGCGGGTCCCGCATGTAACCTGGCATTAGATTTTCACCAGAGGATACTTAAGGATATCTACCTGTGACATTTCCAATATCCAAAGTATTTAATGAGCACCGAGTGAGATGGTTCCGCGGGCAACGCGCAGGGGTGTAGGGTCAATGGATGTGGCTGATGTGTTTGCATACTCTGCCTGTTTTCTTTAGCTAAAAAGGCAATACATTTAAAGGTGTTAGAGATACTGCAATGAAAATTTAAATGTACATTATTTCTTACATGTATTATGTCTTATATGTGTTTGTGTTTGAATAAAATCAGCTAATAAGTTTAGAATTAAGAAATGTCACCTATGCATACCCTTAACACGAGTTCAAAGTGCACAGCAAAGTTCACTCTCTTTTTCTATCTTGCTTTCTCCTTCCCTTTCTCTTTTTTTTCTCCCTCTTTCTTTTTCTTTCCTACTTACTTTCTTTATTCTTTCCATCTTTCTTTCTATTCTCTCTTTATTTCTTTGTTTCTGTCCTTCTTTCTTCAGAATATGCCCATTCTTCATGTTCTGTCTTGCTTTTCGTGACGATACGACTTTCTTCACATAAAGAAAGTAAGAATAGTATTTTCCCCACTGTAAAAGGTGTACGAGTGACCCCGAGAAGTGTAGGCCATGTTAGCTGGAAACCAAATTTCGCAACAGTGTTACGTCACCCGTACAGAAGCATAAACCGGGGAAGACCTAACAGGTCCTCGCAGCGACAGGAGCATAAAACCGCTCCTACACGCTTTTGTTTCCTTTTTGGTACACTACATGCTTTTCTCTGACACAAATATATAGAAGTTTGTCTTGTTTCTGCCTGACGTGAACAACTACCGAAAGGATTGGCAGCGAAAATATTTAAATGCTATGCCAAAAACGTAATTACAGGTATTTTATAATAATGCTACACAGGGTTTAGCACAAAATAAAAAATCTGATGTGTTGCACTCACATGACTTTCTCTACTCTTGTACAAACTCTTATTCCTACATCTTCTTCGTGTTAGTAGAGATAAACATTTGTACAAATTATCTTATTTCTTATTTCCTTGTAGGTGCAAGGGGAATATTAGAATACAGGCTTTGAGCGATAGTCAAATGTTTTAAAGCTTCGAAATTTTGTTCTCTTTGCACACTTAACATATAAAAAAATGAACAACAATGATCCATTTCACGAAATTTTTAAGTTTCCGAAACTCACACACATAACAAGGAATATGTCCGAAATGGTTCACCCTACAAGAAAATTTGTTTGGACATAATTAGTGTATTTTAGCAAGATCTACAGTTTTTGTATAGTATGATTTGGTCTATCTCTAAGGGTTTACCAGTTATGCAAAAGTGTCCAGAGTAAATACGACTACAGGGGCTATAGCCAGAAAATTCAAGATATACATTTCATTTGGCATAAAAATATTTCAGACATATGACATTGTAATCCAGGTCGTTAGAGCCATTTTCAAGAAAATCAAAATTTTCGAAAAATGTTCCATGTAAAGGGTAGTGTAGGTTGGGGCTATTTTCTCCAAAATCTTCGTGCCGCATCCTTGAAATACATTAAACGTAAATACCAACTTTGGTTTTTAACAGACTTTTCGTTTTTGAGTTATGCTGTCTACAGGCTGACACACAGATAAACACGCGCGCGCGCACGCACACACACACACACACACACACACACACACACACACACTGACCTTTTTCTAAAAATGCTTCTTTTAGATTCAGGGGTCTCAAAACATATATTTCCGGTTAAATCTCGACATAGAATTTTTGAGTAGAATACAATACTTCCCCTACTTACCAGTAGAGAAAGTAAAAATCAGCTCAAATTCAAAGTACCCTTCAAGCCTTTAGAAAAGTTGAATATTTTTACATAAAAAATAACATTTCTGTGTGGAACTCATTTTGCTTTCAGTACTACGCACATAAGATTTTGCATTGGAACAGGAAATTCGATATCGGGATTCTAAATCAAGATTTGAGGTCGACTGAATATTTATAGAAATGTGTAATGTGTCGCACTCATATGACACTCTTTACACAGGCACCCTTCTACATCCTATTCATACAAAATCTTATTATTCTATCTACTTGTTGTTAATCCAGATAAAATTTCAATTAACATTTTCACATTTCGTTTTAGGTAAAGTGATAGTCATATTTTTATGATCCTTTCAATACCATGAGAGAAATAGTCACTTTGTTGAGAAACGCATTAGTATTCAAAATTCAAACCAATAACAGGGAGTATTTCGGAAATTCTAACTCCACAAAAAATTTCTTTCGTACAATATTGTAAACTTAAGGGGGGACGTAGGTTAAAAAAAAACACCTCGAAAAGGTATTACAACTCCTAAAGTTTCTAACTTGGCTGAATTTTTATGTGATAATTACTCCTGCTTGTTTACAAACTATGTAATTTTTTCAGACTTTTTGATGTATTTTAAATGTATTAGCTTTTTGTCTAAGAAACAATAAGAATAATCTCTAAAAGTACTTGAGAGACTTCGTTAAAAAAGTTTATAAGTTATCTTGAATATACAACACACACTTCTGCGGAACAGAATTTTTATATAGGCATAATATCTTTTTTGAGATAAAAAATAATATATTGTTACTTTGTCAAATCTTGAAAATCCATTTGAATAAAATCTCACCCACGTTTAAGTAAAATGTTATTGAAATTATGTATGCAGTAGGACCTTTGCTACCAAACTGCTAAATTTGATAACTGTAGTTTTTGAGAAAATGCAGCTGCAAGATAAAAAAATGTAAACTGTAGAAAAGTTGAGTTAAATATTTACTTTGATTTCCATTGTTGCAGAGGTGTTTCACAGGTCAGCACTTCAAAACTAAGTGACCTCAATAAATATAATTCGGCACCTTTTCCACAGGCTTCTAAAAAAGCATAAGTATCAAGAAACTGTCAGTAAAAAGCTCAATAAATGGTAAAGTCTTTCAAAGAGGAAGTAAAAAGGGGGACTGATGTTAGAAGCATGAAACTAAAATCCCAATACTGTAAACTATTTTTAATGAAAAGGAATTTTTAATACCTCTGGGTAATTTAAAACATAAGGTGTACAGGACAAACCTGCACACCCTGGATGAGTTCAAGGAAAATATCCGCCAGGAAATTACCAGAATTTCTCACGGTGAACTACGGCGAGTGATGGATAGTTTCCTAAAGAGATGCAAAAATACATGGAAAAGCAATGGTGGCCAGATGAAGCAACTGCTTTCATAAAGTTGGTAAGTAAGGCTTTTAAAAGTAGTAGTACACAGTACAAAATACCACGCAGTTTTTTTGCTCTTCTGGTAAAACGAATAGGCATATGTGAATTTGTCATTGGAAGTAGAAGTCTTGTGAATGCAAATATTGCTCTCTTTTTGACTTTTGGCTTTTGATGGTGTTAAAATGTGGTCATTCTTCTACCATCAATGTTTATATGTGAGTTTATTAACCCTTCACACCTTTCTGGAGTTTCACTATTCGCAATTTTGTTGCTTTTTGTCTTTCTAGTGCAAACGAAGACAATAATTCAATCCAGAGAATTTTCAGCACTTTAGCAATTGAAGGTTTGCCTCTTTCGCGTCGTAATTTCATCACTATTCATTTCTCGTAGTTTAACGAGAATCACTTCACCTCCTCTGCCTGAAGCTTAACTAACCGGCTTCACTCGCTATGTCAAGGTCTCCATTCAAGGAGCATTCTCCTTACAGCCAAAAGAAGTTGATTTCGTTTGTAGATGACAGAGATATATGCACAGTACACACTGCAAACTTTCCCTTTCAGATATAATATTGTGCAACGTGTAGTTCTCTTCTTGATTACTTTTTAATGCCTAGAGCTCGATTCAAACCGGATAACCTAATTAGGAGACGGATTATAGAGACTGTGACTGTTTTCAGCATGCTAGGACAGACAGCGTGGTAGATTACACAAAAGTTGCTATCTATATTTTTATCGTCCACAGAGGTACCTAAGTTTAAAATGCTGAACATTGCAGAACATTATTTATGGCAACTTTCTACAGCCAGTTGAATAACGGGGAATGTTTATGTGGATGACATCACTATTGCTTATTCTACCACCTTATGAATCAAGCGTAGTACATTTTCGACAATACTTCTAAAAAAATCTAATGTGTTGCACTCACATGACTTCCTCTACTCTTTTACTAACCATTCTTACAAGCTCTTTTTACTATATCTTCTTTGTGTTAGTTGAGATAAACATTTGTAGAAATGATCTTATTTCTTATTTCCCTGCAGGTGTAAGAGGAATATTAGAATACAGTAGGCTTTGAGCGATAGTCAAATAATTGAAAGCTTTGAGATCTCGTTCTCTTTGCACGCTTAACATATAAAAAAATGAAGAACGATGTTACATTTCATGAACGTTTTAATTTTTCCGAAACGCACACAAATAACAAGGAATATCTCAGAAATGGTTCACTCTACAAAAAAAGTTATTCAGACATAAATTATGTGTTTTAGCAAGACCTACATTTTTTGTATAGTAAGATCTTGTCTATCTCTTACGCTTTACAAGTTATTCAAAAGTCATCCAGAGTAAACTGGACTACGTAGGCTATAGCCAGAAAATTTAAAATATACATTTCATTTGTCATACAAATATCTTAAACATATGACATTTTAATCAAAATCGTTAGTCATTTTTAAGAAAATAAAAATTTTCCATATAAAGGGTAGTTTAGGATGGAGGAATATTCTTCAAAATCTTCGTGTTGCATCCTTGAAAGACATTAAACTTAAATACCAACTTTGGTTTTTAACCGACTTTTCGTTTTTGCGTTATGCTGTCCACAGACTGACACACACACACGCGCGCAAAGCTTTGTGCAAAAAATGCAATTCTAATTCTTTCCCTATATGTGTATGTGTGTGTGTGTGTGTGTGTGTGTATGTGCGTGTGTGTGTGTGCGTGTGCGTGTGTATGTGTGCGTGCGCACGCGCGCGAGTGCGATATTCACTTTAGATTCATGCTAATGTTAATGAAGAAAACGCGTTAGTAGTGGTCCGGAACTCAGTAGGTGTGTATGTGTTGAGAAAAACCCAGGTTCTCGTTGTTGGCGGTCCAAAGGCTAGTGGCAGAATAATTGCAGCCTTGTGAGAGAGAAGCAAGCAAGCTAGCTTGAAGGTATGCCCTTGAGAACAATTCTCATGCAAAGTGAAGTAGCTTTAGATTACTTTGGTGGCTTGGTGCGAGAAATTTGCGGAGCAGTAACTAAAAGAATGAGCTTTCAAACATTTAGAAACAGTTGATACACGCCAGCAGGAAGAGATGCTGATTTTAAACTGTTTGCTGCGAATCCTATATACTATACCGGGTGGAAGGGAAGACAATTGCATTAATTTAAACCAGTGGTAGATCTCGGTATTTGGAACACATTTTGTATCTTAAGTTTTTGTCTCTGACCATTTCCTGCGGAGATATTTTAGTTTTATCGAAAACAACCTGGCAACACTGCAGATTGTGTGGGTCCTGAGTACATAAACAAGCAGCGTAACGGTGCGTCTTAAAAACAAATTCATACCCTGCCTTGTCCTTCTGCGTTTACTGTGGAGTGTTAGGTCCCAACGAAAGCGAAAGTGCCCGACCTGTTTACGTTCACAAACTAGGTCAATTACCTGACCAACTTCAACGCAACGTTGTCGACTTACCTAACGCATGAGGTCTATTCTTTATTTGTTATGTTCTTGATTTTCCTGCTGATCTTAAAACATCCATTTCTGTGGCTAAAATTTTGTTTTGATTCCTGTTAGAGATTTGCCATACTTCTGCACTATAGGTAAGTGTGCTTTGAATTACTGTCTTACATATTTGTAATTTTTCATTTCTACTTTCTCTACTAAAGTAAGAGGAAGTATTGTATTCCACTGAAAAATTCGATGTCGAGATTTCACCGGAAATATATATTGTGAGGCCCCCTGAATTCAAAAAAGCAATTTAGAAAGAGGTCCATGAGTGTGTGTCTGTGTGTCAGTCTGTGACAGCATAACTCAAAAACGAAAAGTCGGTGAAAAATCAAAGTTAGCATTCAGGTGTAATATATTTCAAATATGCGACACAAAGATTTTCAAGAATATTCCTCCACCTTAAGCTATCCTTTACATGGAAAAGTTTCATTTTCTTGAAAATGGCTCTAACGATTTTGATTAAAATGCCATATGTATAAGATATTTTTGTGACAAATGAAATGTATATCTTGAATTTTCTGGCTATAGGCCCTGTAGTCGTATTTACTCTGGACGACTTTTGCATAACTGGTAAACCGTAAGAGATAGACCAAATTATACTATACCACAAATGTATCTTGCTAATACACAATTTATGTCTCAATACATTTTTTTTTTTTTTTTGTAAAGTGAACCATTTCGGAGATGTGCCTTGTTATTTGTATGAGTTTTGGAGAACTATACTTCTGTCAAATGGAACATCGTTATTAATTTTTGTATATGTTAACCGTAAAAAGAGAACGGAATTTTAAAGCTTTAAAAGATTTGACTATCACCCAAAAGTCTACTGTATTCCCATATTTCTTGTACCTACAAGGAATTAAACAATAAGATAATTTGTACAAATGTTTATCTCAACTAACACGAAGAAGATATAGGAATAAGAGTTTGTAAGAATGGTTAGTACAAGAGTAGAGAAAGTCATGTGAGTGCAACACATCAGATTTTTTATATGCTTATTGCATCAAACTGAATTAGGGCATTAATTGCTTTTTTGTTTTTCGGAAATTCCGTGGTCAATTTCTGTATTGCTTTTCCCATGCTGTTCTATTTTGCCCCTAGGTTCGTACAGTGCTTGGCTATATTATTTCTCCATTGTCTGGTTTGAATGGTCCTTTGTTCTCGCCACTAATTAAATATTTGGTTTTCTTTGTGATTATTGTCAGTCCCCAACCTTCATACTCCACTTTTAATTTTCTAGCCATATATTCTGTCGTCACCGCCTTGTGCAAATAATTCCTGATCATCTGCTTAGTTTAATGAATACACATAAGTATTTTGGATTGGTATTCCCATTTTTTCACATTTTCCCTTCCCTCACAATTTTCAATGTATGACAATATACATTTTCAGTGTCTCAAAAACTAAACTTGTATAAAACAGTTTAAATGTGATGTTTTCTCCATCTGTAGGGAAATGCTTTGAATCTAAGTCCTCCATAATGGTATATATGAATTTAAAACTATAGCCCTGCACTTGAGACATACTTAAATATTGTGACAAAACGACTTTTGCACGAATCCCACTTCCTGGCACCAGTGTGACAAAATGACATATTCAGTCTAGGTACTTTTCTATAACTTTATTCTCTTCTAAAACTTTACCACATAGACAGTTTTCTTCTGTTCGTTAACACAGACTACAGTCTTTCGGGCTATCACAACTCACAACTCTTCTTCTCATAACCTTGCTCAGTCCTTTCGGTGTCTTTCTTCACATCCTCTGTCTTTCATATCCTAATTACAACGTTAGAATCCCTTGCGAAGCTCGTTCAATCTTCTTCACCGCTGTCCAGACTCAATGATCCGCTCATGTCCGTGACTCAACCCTAAAACTCACTCTTCTGGCCTCCTTATATGTTGGGGATGACGTCACAGGACCTTTTTCGATTTCTACACACACGCGACTTACTCAGAAGTCTCGCGAACGTTCTGGACATCCTTTTGTTTCTGTTGCCTCTATTGTTAAGTCATGTACACACAGCAGTCCCGCGAGGCAGCCTGACTTTGAACGCTTTGCCCGCTCGCCGGCACGGCGTGTGTTGTGGAGTAGCTTGATCCCATCCGTCCACTGTTGTGCGCCGAGCCCGTTGTCACAACATTTATTTCAATTGCACAGTTAATCCAGTTAGGTGCGTAACACACCCAGTGCCTGATCTTGCCCTAATGTCCGTGTGTTCGTAACCCACAGTGCTCTTGTGGGACCGGAAAGGTGCCTCTTCTGATAATAATCAATATAGTTTATAGAAAATCAATAGTGTAATAGAGAAAGTGCCGTTACTTTTCCTTGATATACGAGCAGAATTCATAGCAGTACTGCCTTCCTCCGTCGCCAAAAATAAGGCAAAAAAGGATATTAGTAGGTAGGTTGAGGGAAGGCTGGAACAGACCCAAATGCGCAAGATGGCCGCCATGCGTAATCTAAGGATTACTAGGTGAGATGGTACTAGAAGCAGGTATTGTAGGTGTTCTAGTGATAATGGGATCAATATCTAAGACAAATAGCAGGGACACACACGTGTTTATGTACGTTTGTAATAGATGTGTATTTTGTTCGCTATATCTAATGTATACATCCTAACGCAAGAGCTTTCTAATTTGATCCAATATATTACCCACAACATAATGACACCTCGCCCCCCCTCATCGCTGCGCTAACCTAACTTAGCCCAGCTCCTACTCTTCTTACTCAGTCTTTCATAATTTAACATAACCTAAGCCTCATACTACTACTCGGGTAACCTAACCTAGCATTACTTAACCTAAGAGGAGCTTAAACCTTCCTATTTATTAATATATTTTAACCTTACCTAAGCCCCATACTTCTACTCGTCTAACCTAACCTAACCTAACCTAACCTAAACTAACCTAACCTAACCTAACCTAACCTAAGCCTCATACTACTACTCGGGTAACCTAACCTAGCATTACTTAACCTAAGAGGAGCTTAAACCTTCCTATTTATTAAGATATTTTAACCTTACCTAAGCCCCATACTTCTACTCGTCTAACCTAACCTAATCTAACCTGGCCTAGCCTAACCTAAGGTAGATCCTCTTATTATTATTTATTCTATTCTACTAACATGATACGTTTCTAGACATTCATTCTGTCCTCTTATCATCTATCCTATTCCCTCCTTTGCTTCTCTATTCTATCCTGCCATACGCTGTGCTGATCTCCCTCTAGGAATTTCATAAACATTTTGATACTATTTTGAGTCCTCTGATAGATCTTTTTTAAGCACTTTTAGTATATTCAGGCTGCTTTTACAACATATTTAAGAACTTTTCAGACTATTTTGAAGATAATACAGGTTATTTGATCGATTTTTTCAGAGGTTTCATGGTATTTTGACGTTGTTTATAGACCGTTAACAGATATTTTAGTTGCTTTAGGCTGTGCAGGACGCTTTTACAAATTATTTTACACAACGGCCAGGCAATTTTGAGTGATTTAGACGCCATATTATATATTTGCAGGGTGTTTTGAGGTCCGGTTGGACTCGCTGGTAGATATTTCAGCCTGTTTCCAGATATTCTGAAGACTTTTACGTACAGTTTAAACATTTTTCAGAGTATTTTAGACGAATTTTACGTTATTTAAGGCAATCTGAGAGTTATTCTGGACGCCCATGTCTATTATTGTTTGCTTTAAACACTTTGAAGGGTAATGGAAGATAATTTTCTCAATATCAGGGATACTGAACCAGCTATTTCAAGGTTGTTAGACCAGTTAATTATCATTTCAGCCATTTTAGAGACATTTTAAGCACTATAGGGGTATTTTAGACTTTGTCACCAACATTTTGCATGGTTTTTCAGAATCCTTTGAAACACTTTTATAGGCGTTAGACGCTTTTTTAATGGTATTTTTCGAGCGCTAATAAATTAAGACATTTTAGCTCCTTCACAGGTATTTTGAGGATTTTCAGGGCATCTTAGACTCGTGAGAAGCATTTTTTTCGCCAGTTTGAAGATGTTTTAAGACACTCTAGTAGGCATTTTTAACGCTGATAGAGTTATTTTAATTGATTTAAGAACATTTTACAAAGTTTTCTTCAGTAATAGCTTTGTTTTATAGTAGTTGAAGAGCAGTCTAACCTATCCAGTCATTTATTGCATTTCTCGCATTATTATTTTTATTACATTTCACTAATAACCTAACTCGGCAACAATCATCATCATTATCAACTACTCTATCTTATAGTCCAACTAAGTTAACCTAACCTAACCTGACCTAATGAGGAAATAGGGATGTTAAGGCAAGCAATGAAATAAAAAAAGAATAATAGCAATGAGATAATTTTTATTCAACTTACAGAGATACATACACTAGCATTAACATTTAGAAAACAAGTATACACTGCTGAAAGACGATAGCGCCCTCCTCAGTTCTTCTTCTTATTATTCGCATTATCATTCTTCTCTCTTGGTTAGATGTGCCATTGGCACACGAAGTTCATAGTTCAACAATCTTCAATTTTTCCTACAGACAAGCTTTAAGTACCCATGTCTAGGCACTATTCTCGACACTGTAATGTCCATACGCATACGTCGATATTCCATCCCCTTCAATCACTCTCTTGTCATCGTGAGGTGATAAGGCTATTTTATTAGCTTCAACCGTAGAAATATTGTGATGTCGGGATAGGATTAAATTCATCGGAGTTCTAACAATTTTCAAAGTTTTAAGGCACTCTACATAGCTATTGAAGTTGATGTATTGCTTAATGGCGCTACGTTTTATACCTTTAACTTTTTTTATCACAGAACCATCAATATCGATAGCATACATTTTAGGCCTGAGACCTACAAAACGATGAATGATTTTTCCAGAGGCTTCATCTTTAAACTTTCCCAACACTTTTTTGTTGTGTGTAGAATGACATACATGGTTTGCAGGGTAATCAGATGTATCCAGATGTTCAAGCATACGTAATTTATCCTGATATATATCTTTAGTAGACACTCGATGGATGAAAGAATCCGTATCCATATACAAGAGTTTAAGATTTTCAGCTCCATAATATGGAAGTAACACGTCATATTGATAGGCATACATTAGAGTCTTGGAGATGTCTAGTACACTCATACCAATGTATATGGGCTTGTTGAACACTATTTTACGAGAAGCCATATGTACAGCCGCAAGATTAGGTCCATATATGGTTCGATCAATGAATATAGGTTTAGCTATGAGTTTTTCTAACGTTTTGCTGTTTGTCACAAGCCGTATATCCATACGATTACGAATATTTTCCATAGTTTTTCCAAACATAGCATTATTGAATAGTTTATAAAGGTCCTTCTCAAAATCATTTCTAGCTTGTTGTCGCAGTCGGTTATTAAACTCGACGTAAGGTTTTAGCCAACACGATTGATGGAACTGAAGTGCTCGATGAATCTTTGTTAATAGTAGACCATGACCAAGAGCTTGTTTCAAGGCCATGTAGTGTACCACATACTTCTTTCGGCATCCAAGATGAGCAATTAACTTCTCTGAAGACGTCTCACGTGGTTTCAGACTCTCAGGCAGGAAGGGCAAATCATTATGAAGATCGTGGAGCTCGACAGGATATTCGACATCAACTTCTAAGATGTATCCAAGGGGGTCATCTTCCTTCAATAAATCCAAGTCTAGATGATCAGGGGAAACCCACTTAAAACCTCCATAAGGAAGGGCCTTACACATTGCCCAACCATATTGGTTATTAGCGTCTTCGTATGTAATAAACTGAGAGGGTTTCCGAGAGTCATACTGTGCCATATAGATATTGTTCGCCTCAGCATAGCGATGAGAAACCTGGCATAAGCCTCCTCTTATACCAGATTCAACCATGAGCAGCTGATCGTAGTCCAGCAGCAATTGCAGCTCAATTCCAGTATACAGCAGCATAGCATCCCATGTAAGCCCTGGAGAAGTGAAATAATGTGCAGGATCTACTTTATGTGTTTTCAGAGTCTGGTCTCTAAATGTTTCAAAGACATCTGCGAGGAGCAGAACATCAGAGATTAAGTAAATATCGCTGTACTCGCCCAAATTTCTTACATTAAACTGATTCCATACATTTGCAGCATGCTCGTAGTCATCATCGGTAATTTCTTCTTCGTTTAATTTATTGTAGAATGCTTTCCTTGGAGGCAGATGAGTATCATTCAAAACGTCCCACGATGTGAGATAATCATAGGGAAACACTCCCTTACGTGTCATCAAGCCAATCTTCTCTTCACCGAAGTACTTCTCTGTTTCGGGATACGTAGTTAGGTTTTTCACTAACTTGTCCAAGCTTGTACTCAGGAAACGGAAGGTATCCACAAATCTGAGTTTAATATCTCCAACATATTTTGAGAATGAGATATAGCTTTCTTCAGAGTTTGGTATTACCTCCACTCTTTCGCTTGTGCAACCTAACTCCTTAACAATAAAATGAGAGTCATACCCACTCAGGTTATGCATGAAAACAGGAATATAATTAGGTGTTTTACAGGCCAGGTTACATTTATTGTGTAAAGACGCTCTGTACACCCCGGATACATGATCGTGATCGCGAACCTTCCAATTATCTTCTGTAAATTCACGCCCGCACAGGTGGCATATTGTAGAAGCATCGAACGATTCTTGTTCTTCAGCTGTAAGTTTCAGAGGCTTAGCAGATTTGTATAAGTCACTAATTTTCTTCGCAAGGGAAGTTAGATATTCTAGGAACTTCTCAGCAGCATCATGACCTCGATACACGTAGGGATGTGTAGGAAGATCGGTTTCTACTTTGTCAACGCTGGATGATGGTTTGACGTAAACAGCAAAGCTCATTGGAGAATGACTTTGATAGGGTGTTGTATAGGAGGTTTCAGGATTAGAGGCGCAGGTATGGTAAGGTGCGAGAATGCTCTCAAAATCAGCGTATATAACATAAGGAAGTTTCAACATTCTTTCCACGTTTTTGAATCTGACGATAGAGTTTTCTTTTGTAGGCATAACGCATCTAGCAATACCATGTTGTCTACATATTTCGCTGTGCTCCTCCAATTTTTTCATTCCACTCGCTCCATGTTGATCATCAAAATGACTGAAACATCTTTTACATACATATATTTGCCCATGATGTTTAGTTTTCTGGCCGCGAATAAGCTTCTCAAAATCCTTTATGTATACATAGTGATGTTTGCCAGCTGAATCACTCAACAGAAGAAGATCGCGATGATCAGATAATTCTTCCTTAACTACCTTTACAGGAAACACTTCATGTTTTTCATCCAGTCCAAACACATTTATGGACATATTGTTGAGCTTTTCAAATTTAGCGACTTCGCCCAAACTCGTAGGAAACGAAACGCATGAGAAATTGTATTTTTCTTGGTGATCCTTGTACTTGCCGACGCGATGAGCATTCTTATCAACGAATTTTGCAAGAACCGCATATATAAAGCACTTCTCGTCACTATAATTCTGTGGGTTTATGCAGGCTTTTCTCGCTTCCACAGATGCAGGTAGAGGAATATAGCTGCTCCCTCGAAGGACATTGTACTTGTTAATTCGGAGTCGAACTCCATCAACTGCTAGCAAGGCCCAGTTGCTTCCTTTAAGTTGACATTCTTCCATTTCAGTACAAATCTTCTTAAATTCTGTTTCCAAGAGGGTGTCCATATCAGTTTCTAAAAACACAGGTTGGTTACGTGTTTTAAATGTTCTGTCACACGTCTCTCCATGAACATTCACAAATTGACAGTCGACCATGATGTTAATTTTCACACTTTTATGTATCGACAGTTCTTTCTTTATAGCTTGAATTATGCGATGTTTTGACTCCTCCAGATAAGTTTTCATATCCCTGAAGGTATCACAGCGAATATAATATGATTTAAGACGCCTTTCAAATGATGTTTCATATTCGGTCATATCACACCCATCCGTCATTGTCAAAAGTTGATGCTTGCTAGGCTCAGACTTGATTTTCTTGCGAGATATAGTTTTTTCACATCTTTCTTCATGTACGTCTCTTCTATGCTCAGTATTGCAAACATCACCACAATGTTTACAGCTGTAGACTCGACCGCATACCAACTCATGTCTCTTCTTATCATAGTT
This sequence comes from Tenodera sinensis, assembly GCA_030765045.1. NCBI lineage: Eukaryota > Metazoa > Arthropoda > Insecta > Mantodea > Mantidae > Tenodera > Tenodera sinensis. The sequence continues at coordinate 90,941,445 of CM060971.1, read as the reverse complement.
GCGTAGAAAACGCTTATCACATTTGCTACAGCTATAGTCTGGCATAGCATTCAGAACCGATTCCATCACTCGTCCACTCCACATCTTTATAATATGTAGCGGCAACACTTGTAAATTATATAAATCAATAAATGCTTATAGCGCACTACGCTAGTTCACCTTGATAACTTATCAAAGCTATTGAACGACAATCTCACTAAGAGAAACTCGTCTACTCAACTCGAAGCAAAACCACACAATGAAAGTTCAAGTTAGATCTAGGTATATTTATTCCACTAGCACGTACCTTATAAACTACTACGCGAATCAAGATTAAGTTTATATTTAAAAATAGATATATCATTAACTACGTGAGTCAAGGATCAACTTGTTACATTTTTATTTGCCAGTTCAACGTTAACATGCATTTCCCCCACATTTTTTAAAGTTTAAACAAGGTAAATGTTTATAATTTTAATACTTTCACGCAGACACTCACATACGCAGACACACACAGACACACACACAGACACACACCCATACACGCAGACACACAAACACACACAGATACACAGACACAGACACACACACATACACATACACACACATAAAACACACATACACATACACACACCCAACCCACACACACATACACACGCATACACGCATACCCACACACACATACATGCACACATACGCACACAGACATACATGCACATACACACCAGCAAACACGCACACATACACACGTCCGTAAACACACACATACATACACAAACACATACACACACTCTTCCACACACACATACACACAAACACATACACACACCCCAACCCACAGACACATACACACCCACACATGCAAACCTACACCTTCACACATGCACGCAAACACACACATACACACACACACCCACACACCCATACACGCAGACACACAAACACACACAGATACACAGACACAGACACACACACATACACATACACACACATAAAACACACATACACATACACACACCCAACCCACACACACATACACACGCATACACGCATACCCACACACACATACATGCACACATACGCACACAGACATACATGCACATACACACCAGCAAACACGCACACATACACACGTCCGTAAACACACACATACATACACAAACACATACACACACTCTTCCACACACACATACACACAAACACATACACACACCCCAACCCACAGACACATACACACCCACACATGCAAACCTACACCTTCACACATGCACGCAAACACACACACTCCCACACACATACACACAAAAACATACACACACCCCTACCCACACACACACATACATACGCCCGTAAACACACACATACATGCACAAACACATACACACACTCTCCCACACACACACACAAAAAACCATACACACACTCTCCCACACACACACACACACACACACACTCCCACACACATACACACAAAAACATACACACACCCCTACCCCCCACACACACACACATACATACGCCCGTAAACACACACACATACATGCACAAACACATACACACACTCTCCCACACACATACACACAAAAAACACACACACCCCAACCCACACACACATACACACATGCACACACGCACACATCCAAAAACACACACGCAAACACCCACATTCACATAAGCACAAATATGCATAGCACACACACACATACACACATGCACACAAGCACACACACATACAAGCACACTCACACATGCACAAACACATACACACACTCTCCCACGCACACACATACACACAAACACATCCGCAAACACACACACATTCACATACGCATAAAGATGCATAGCACACACACATACACACATGCACGCAAACACACAAGCGCATGTACATACACGCACGCTCACACGCACACTCATACACATACATGCACACATGCAAACACGCACACATGCAAACACACACACGCATAAAGATGCATAGCACACACATACACAGACACACACGCACGCACACACACGCGCAAACACACTCAGGCACACATACACTCATACACAAACATGCACGCACACACATACACGCACACACGCACACATGGACCTTTTTTCTAAAAATACTTTTTAGGGATTCAGGGGGTCTCAAAACATATATTTCGGGTGAAATCTCGACATCGATTTTTTGGGCGGAATACAATACTTTCCCTACTTACAATTCGTAATAGAGAAATCGTTTGTCTCATATAAACGTCTTTATTAGAAAGAACATGAAAAGTTTCGAGAACACAAAAATGCATTTTAAATTCTCACAAGTATATAAATTAATTCAATAATACTTTTTCCATACGTTTATCACAGTCAGTTTGAGCAATATTAACACGATAAGTTTTACCGCGTACAGGGTTCGTTCTGCAAACCTACGGACAAAGTAAAACACATCGTAATAACTCATACATAGAGAAAACGGGGTTCTTTCCACATTCCAAGAAGTTATTTGGCGTAACAGTAAACTCATTTAAAGATGTGTTCCTTAACCCGCTCTTGCATTAAAATGGAGTAGTAGTAATGTGTTCCTGCACCACCAATTTGAATCTCATTAGTATATCAGAGGGTTCTAGTAATTGTATCGTATGAAAAGGGTTTCTTCCCTTACGTTCTTTTAAGAAAACACGTGCAGACACGTCTATACTCGCCCCTCCTTGCAAGTTGTAACTTGTTCTTTTCAAAACTGACAGGGGGTAACATTTCCAAATGTCACATAAATATGTCAGTTTCTCAAAGGATCCATTCAGATAACCATCTTTTTCATCCTCACTTGGAAGGGTGCGAAGACCACCCCCCACTGACCTTTAGAATTTGGAGGGAGAGGGCGAAGACCACCTGCGCTGGTCTTGAGAATCTGTCAACAGTCAGAGGGGGAGGGGGGGGGGGGGGGTGGGGGGGGGGGAGGGGGGAGGGGGGGTGTATTGTTATGCTAATTGAGCCAAAGGGAACATGTCACTTATACTTCTTGAGCCAAAAGGAACATATTACTACTACTCCATTTTAATGCAAGAGCGGGTTAAGGAACACATCTTTAAATGAGTTTACTGTTACGCCAAATAACTTCTTGGAATGTGGAAAGAACCCCGTTTTCTCTATGTATGAGTTATTACGATGTGTTTTACTTTGTCCGTAGGTTTGCAGAACGAACCCTGTACGCGGTAAAACTTATCGTGTTAATATTGCTCAAACTGACTGTGATAAACGTATGGAAAAAGTATTATTGAATTAATTTATATACTTGTGAGAATTTAAAATGCATTTTTGTGTTCTCGAAACTTTTCATGTTCTTTCTAATAAAGACGTTTATATGAGACAAACGATTTCTCTATTACGAATTGTAAGTAGGGAAAGTATTGTATTCCGCCCAAAAAATCGATGTCGAGATTTCACCCGAAATATATGTTTTGAGACCCCCTGAATCCCTAAAAAGTATTTTTAGAAAAAAGGTCCATGTGTGCGTGTGTGCGTGTATGTGTGTGCGTGCATGTTTGTGTATGAGTGTATGTGTGCCTGAGTGTGTTTGCGCGTGTGTGTGCGTGCGTGTGTGTCTGTGTATGTGTGTGCTATGCATCTTTATGCGTGTGTGTGTTTGCATGTGTGCGTGTTTGCATGTGTGCATGTATGTGTATGAGTGTGCGTGTGAGCGTGCGTGTATGTACATGCGCTTGTGTGTTTGCGTGCATGTGTGTATGTGTGTGTGCTATGCATCTTTATGCGTATGTGAATGTGTGTGTGTTTGCGGATGTGTTTGTGTGTATGTGTGTGCGTGGGAGAGTGTGTGTATGTGTTTGTGCATGTGTGAGTGTGCTTGTATGTGTGTGTGCTTGTGTGCATGTGTGTATGTGTGTGTGTGCTATGCATATTTGTGCTTATGTGAATGTGGGTGTTTGCGTGTGTGTTTTTGGATGTGTGCGTGTGTGCATGTGTGTATGTGTGTGTGGGTTGGGGTGTGTGTGTTTTTTGTGTGTATGTGTGTGGGAGAGTGTGTGTATGTGTTTGTGCATGTATGTGTGTGTGTTTACGGGCGTATGTATGTGTGTGTGTGTGGGGGGTAGGGGTGTGTGTATGTTTTTGTGTGTATGTGTGTGGGAGTGTGTGTGTGTGTGTGTGTGTGTGGGAGAGTGTGTGTATGGTTTTTTGTGTGTGTGTGTGGGAGAGTGTGTGTATGTGTTTGTGCATGTATGTGTGTGTTTACGGGCGTATGTATGTGTGTGTGTGGGTAGGGGTGTGTGTATGTTTTTGTGTGTATGTGTGTGGGAGTGTGTGTGTTTGCGTGCATGCGTGAAGGTGTAGGTTTGCATGTGTGGGTGTGTATGTGTCTGTGGGTTGGGGTGTGTGTATGTGTTTGTGTGTATGTGTGTGTGGAAGAGTGTGTGTATGTGTTTGTGTATGTATGTGTGTGTTTACGGACGTGTGTATGTGTGCGTGTTTGCTGGTGTGTATGTGCATGTATGTCTGTGTGCGTATGTGTGCATGTATGTGTGTGTGGGTATGCGTGTATGCGTGTGTATGTGTGTGTGGGTTGGGTGTGTGTATGTGTATGTGTGTTTTATGTGTGTGTATGTGTATGTGTGTGTGTCTGTGTCTGTGTATCTGTGTGTGTTTGTGTGTCTGCGTGTATGGGTGTGTGGGTGTGTGTGTGTATGTGTGTGTTTGCGTGCATGTGTGAAGGTGTAGGTTTGCATGTGTGGGTGTGTATGTGTCTGTGGGTTGGGGTGTGTGTATGTGTTTGTGTGTATGTGTGTGTGGAAGAGTGTGTGTATGTGTTTGTGTATGTATGTGTGTGTTTACGGACGTGTGTATGTGTGCGTGTTTGCTGGTGTGTATGTGCATGTATGTCTGTGTGCGTATGTGTGCATGTATGTGTGTGTGGGTATGCGTGTATGCGTGTGTATGTGTGTGTGGGTTGGGTGTGTGTATGTGTATGTGTGTTTTATGTGTGTGTATGTGTATGTGTGTGTGTCTGTGTCTGTGTATCTGTGTGTGTTTGTGTGTCTGCGTGTATGGGTGTGTGTCTGTGTGTGTGTCTGTGTGTGTCTGCGTATGTGAGTGTCTGCGTGAAAGTATTAAAATTATAAACATTTACCTTGTTTAAACTTTAAAAAATGTGGGGGAAATGCATGTTAACGTTGAACTGGCAAATAAAAATGTAACAAGTTGATCCTTGACTCACGTAGTTAATGATATATCTATTTTTAAATATAAACTTAATCTTGATTCGCGTAGTAGTTTATAAGGTACGTGCTAGTGGAATAAATATACCTAGATCTAACTTGAACTTTCATTGTGTGGTTTTGCTTCGAGTTGAGTAGACGAGTTTCTCTTAGTGAGATTGTCGTTCAATAGCTTTGATAAGTTATCAAGGTGAACTAGCGTAGTGCGCTATAAGCATTTATTGATTTATATAATTTACAAGTGTTGCCGCTACATATTATAAAGATGTGGAGTGGACGAGTGATGGAATCGGTTCTGAATGCTATGCCAGACTATAGCTGTAGCAAATGTGATAAGCGTTTTCTACGCAACTATGATAAGAAGAGACATGAGTTGGTATGCGGTCGAGTCTACAGCTGTAAACATTGTGGTGATGTTTGCAATACTGAGCATAGAAGAGACGTACATGAAGAAAGATGTGAAAAAACTATATCTCGCAAGAAAATCAAGTCTGAGCCTAGCAAGCATCAACTTTTGACAATGACGGATGGGTGTGATATGACCGAATATGAAACATCATTTGAAAGGCGTCTTAAATCATATTATATTCGCTGTGATACCTTCAGGGATATGAAAACTTATCTGGAGGAGTCAAAACATCGCATAATTCAAGCTATAAAGAAAGAACTGTCGATACATAAAAGTGTGAAAATTAACATCATGGTCGACTGTCAATTTGTGAATGTTCATGGAGAGACGTGTGACAGAACATTTAAAACACGTAACCAACCTGTGTTTTTAGAAACTGATATGGACACCCTCTTGGAAACAGAATTTAAGAAGATTTGTACTGAAATGGAAGAATGTCAACTTAAAGGAAGCAACTGGGCCTTGCTAGCAGTTGATGGAGTTCGACTCCGAATTAACAAGTACAATGTCCTTCGAGGGAGCAGCTATATTCCTCTACCTGCATCTGTGGAAGCGAGAAAAGCCTGCATAAACCCACAGAATTATAGTGACGAGAAGTGCTTTATATATGCGGTTCTTGCAAAATTCGTTGATAAGAATGCTCATCGCGTCGGCAAGTACAAGGATCACCAAGAAAAATACAATTTCTCATGCGTTTCGTTTCCTACGAGTTTGGGCGAAGTCGCTAAATTTGAAAAGCTCAACAATATGTCCATAAATGTGTTTGGACTGGATGAAAAACATGAAGTGTTTCCTGTAAAGGTAGTTAAGGAAGAATTATCTGATCATCGCGATCTTCTTCTGTTGAGTGATTCAGCTGGCAAACATCACTATGTATACATAAAGGATTTTGAGAAGCTTATTCGCGGCCAGAAAACTAAACATCATGGGCAAATATATGTATGTAAAAGATGTTTCAGTCATTTTGATGATCAACATGGAGCGAGTGGAATGAAAAAATTGGAGGAGCACAGCGAAATATGTAGACAACATGGTATTGCTAGATGCGTTATGCCTACAAAAGAAAACTCTATCGTCAGATTCAAAAACGTGGAAAGAATGTTGAAACTTCCTTATGTTATATACGCTGATTTTGAGAGCATTCTCGCACCTTACCATACCTGCGCCTCTAATCCTGAAACCTCCTATACAACACCCTATCAAAGTCATTCTCCAATGAGCTTTGCTGTTTACGTCAAACCATCATCCAGCGTTGACAAAGTAGAAACCGATCTTCCTACACATCCCTACGTGTATCGAGGTCATGATGCTGCTGAGAAGTTCCTAGAATATCTAACTTCCCTTGCGAAGAAAATTAGTGACTTATACAAATCTGCTAAGCCTCTGAAACTTACAGCTGAAGAACAAGAATCGTTCGATGCTTCTACAATATGCCACCTGTGCGGGCGTGAATTTACAGAAGATAATTGGAAGGTTCGCGATCACGATCATGTATCCGGGGTGTACAGAGCGTCTTTACACAATAAATGTAACCTGGCCTGTAAAACACCTAATTATATTCCTGTTTTCATGCATAACCTGAGTGGGTATGACTCTCATTTTATTGTTAAGGAGTTAGGTTGCACAAGCGAAAGAGTGGAGGTAATACCAAACTCTGAAGAAAGCTATATCTCATTCTCAAAATATGTTGGAGATATTAAACTCAGATTTGTGGATACCTTCCGTTTCCTGAGTACAAGCTTGGACAAGTTAGTGAAAAACCTAACTACGTATCCCGAAACAGAGAAGTACTTCGGTGAAGAGAAGATTGGCTTGATGACACGTAAGGGAGTGTTTCCCTATGATTATCTCACATCGTGGGACGTTTTGAATGATACTCATCTGCCTCCAAGGAAAGCATTCTACAATAAATTAAACGAAGAAGAAATTACCGATGATGACTACGAGCATGCTGCAAATGTATGGAATCAGTTTAATGTAAGAAATTTGGGCGAGTACAGCGATATTTACTTAATCTCTGATGTTCTGCTCCTCGCAGATGTCTTTGAAACATTTAGAGACCAGACTCTGAAAACACATAAAGTAGATCCTGCACATTATTTCACTTCTCCAGGGCTTACATGGGATGCTATGCTGCTGTATACTGGAATTGAGCTGCAATTGCTGCTGGACTACGATCAGCTGCTCATGGTTGAATCTGGTATAAGAGGAGGCTTATGCCAGGTTTCTCATCGCTATGCTGAGGCGAACAATATCTATATGGCACAGTATGACTCTCGGAAACCCTCTCAGTTTATTACATACGAAGACGCTAATAACCAATATGGTTGGGCAATGTGTAAGGCCCTTCCTTATGGAGGTTTTAAGTGGGTTTCCCCTGATCATCTAGACTTGGATTTATTGAAGGAAGATGACCCCCTTGGATACATCTTAGAAGTTGATGTCGAATATCCTGTCGAGCTCCACGATCTTCATAATGATTTGCCCTTCCTGCCTGAGAGTCTGAAACCACGTGAGACGTCTTCAGAGAAGTTAATTGCTCATCTTGGATGCCGAAAGAAGTATGTGGTACACTACATGGCCTTGAAACAAGCTCTTGGTCATGGTCTACTATTAACAAAGATTCATCGAGCACTTCAGTTCCATCAATCGTGTTGGCTAAAACCTTACGTCGAGTTTAATAACCGACTGCGACAACAAGCTAGAAATGATTTTGAGAAGGACCTTTATAAACTATTCAATAATGCTATGTTTGGAAAAACTATGGAAAATATTCGTAATCGTATGGATATACGGCTTGTGACAAACAGCAAAACGTTAGAAAAACTCATAGCTAAACCTATATTCATTGATCGAACCATATATGGACCTAATCTTGCGGCTGTACATATGGCTTCTCGTAAAATAGTGTTCAACAAGCCCATATACATTGGTATGAGTGTACTAGACATCTCCAAGACTCTAATGTATGCCTATCAATATGACGTGTTACTTCCATATTATGGAGCTGAAAATCTTAAACTCTTGTATATGGATACGGATTCTTTCATCCATCGAGTGTCTACTAAAGATATATATCAGGATAAATTACGTATGCTTGAACATCTGGATACATCTGATTACCCTGCAAACCATGTATGTCATTCTACACACAACAAAAAAGTGTTGGGAAAGTTTAAAGATGAAGCCTCTGGAAAAATCATTCATCGTTTTGTAGGTCTCAGGCCTAAAATGTATGCTATCGATATTGATGGTTCTGTGATAAAAAAAGTTAAAGGTATAAAACGTAGCGCCATTAAGCAATACATCAACTTCAATAGCTATGTAGAGTGCCTTAAAACTTTGAAAATTGTTAGAACTCCGATGAATTTAATCCTATCCCGACATCACAATATTTCTACGGTTGAAGCTAATAAAATAGCCTTATCACCTCACGATGACAAGAGAGTGATTGAAGGGGATGGAATATCGACGTATGCGTATGGACATTACAGTGTCGAGAATAGTGCCTAGACATGGGTACTTAAAGCTTGTCTGTAGGAAAAATTGAAGATTGTTGAACTATGAACTTCGTGTGCCAATGGCACATCTAACCAAGAGAGAAGAATGATAATGCGAATAATAAGAAGAAGAACTGAGGAGGGCGCTATCGTCTTTCAGCAGTGTATACTTGTTTTCTAAATGTTAATGCTAGTGTATGTATCTCTGTAAGTTGAATAAAAATTATCTCATTGCTATTATTCTTTTTTTATTTCATTGCTTGCCTTAACATCCCTATTTCCTCATTAGGTCAGGTTAGGTTAGGTTAACTTAGTTGGACTATAAGATAGAGTAGTTGATAATGATGATGATTGTTGCCGAGTTAGGTTATTAGTGAAATGTAATAAAAATAATAATGCGAGAAATGCAATAAATGACTGGATAGGTTAGACTGCTCTTCAACTACTATAAAACAAAGCTATTACTGAAGAAAACTTTGTAAAATGTTCTTAAATCAATTAAAATAACTCTATCAGCGTTAAAAATGCCTACTAGAGTGTCTTAAAACATCTTCAAACTGGCGAAAAAAATGCTTCTCACGAGTCTAAGATGCCCTGAAAATCCTCAAAATACCTGTGAAGGAGCTAAAATGTCTTAATTTATTAGCGCTCGAAAAATACCATTAAAAAAGCGTCTAACGCCTATAAAAGTGTTTCAAAGGATTCTGAAAAACCATGCAAAATGTTGGTGACAAAGTCTAAAATACCCCTATAGTGCTTAAAATGTCTCTAAAATGGCTGAAATGATAATTAACTGGTCTAACAACCTTGAAATAGCTGGTTCAGTATCCCTGATATTGAGAAAATTATCTTCCATTACCCTTCAAAGTGTTTAAAGCAAACAATAATAGACATGGGCGTCCAGAATAACTCTCAGATTGCCTTAAATAACGTAAAATTCGTCTAAAATACTCTGAAAAATGTTTAAACTGTACGTAAAAGTCTTCAGAATATCTGGAAACAGGCTGAAATATCTACCAGCGAGTCCAACCGGACCTCAAAACACCCTGCAAATATATAATATGGCGTCTAAATCACTCAAAATTGCCTGGCCGTTGTGTAAAATAATTTGTAAAAGCGTCCTGCACAGCCTAAAGCAACTAAAATATCTGTTAACGGTCTATAAACAACGTCAAAATACCATGAAACCTCTGAAAAAATCGATCAAATAACCTGTATTATCTTCAAAATAGTCTGAAAAGTTCTTAAATATGTTGTAAAAGCAGCCTGAATATACTAAAAGTGCTTAAAAAAGATCTATCAGAGGACTCAAAATAGTATCAAAATGTTTATGAAATTCCTAGAGGGAGATCAGCACAGCGTATGGCAGGATAGAATAGAGAAGCAAAGGAGGGAATAGGATAGATGATAAGAGGACAGAATGAATGTCTAGAAACGTATCATGTTAGTAGAATAGAATAAATAATAATAAGAGGATCTACCTTAGGTTAGGCTAGGCCAGGTTAGATTAGGTTAGGTTAGACGAGTAGAAGTATGGGGCTTAGGTAAGGTTAAAATATCTTAATAAATAGGAAGGTTTAAGCTCCTCTTAGGTTAAGTAATGCTAGGTTAGGTTACCCGAGTAGTAGTATGAGGCTTAGGTTAGGTTAGGTTAGGTTAGGTTAGTTTAGGTTAGGTTAGGTTAGGTTAGGTTAGACGAGTAGAAGTATGGGGCTTAGGTAAGGTTAAAATATATTAATAAATAGGAAGGTTTAAGCTCCTCTTAGGTTAAGTAATGCTAGGTTAGGTTACCCGAGTAGTAGTATGAGGCTTAGGTTATGTTAAATTATGAAAGACTGAGTAAGAAGAGTAGGAGCTGGGCTAAGTTAGGTTAGCGCAGCGATGAGGGGGGGCGAGGTGTCATTATGTTGTGGGTAATATATTGGATCAAATTAGAAAGCTCTTGCGTTAGGATGTATACATTAGATATAGCGAACAAAATACACATCTATTACAAACGTACATAAACACGTGTGTGTCCCTGCTATTTGTCTTAGATATTGATCCCATTATCACTAGAACACCTACAATACCTGCTTCTAGTACCATCTCACCTAGTAATCCTTAGATTACGCATGGCGGCCATCTTGCGCATTTGGGTCTGTTCCAGCCTTCCCTCAACCTACCTACTGATATTATACCATCTTACTTCCTCAATTACCCCGATACTGACATCCGTCAATTAAAGCCTGGCGCCGAGGACACTACCGAGAGAACGATGACGACATCGACGTCCGCCTCAACTTCCTAATTTCATCATTTTCTTCTTGCGGCAAACTCTGTCATGAAAAATCAGTATTTGCTTCCTGATAAGTTTTTACAAAAGTGTGTTTCGTTACAACCAACAAATGAGCCATCAAAGTAAGCTAACAGCTGTTCGACCTTCCAGATTTATTTCTTTAACAGAGTTATTTTTACGACGTTTTGCTATATACGATTTAAATGACGGCATCTACACTATTCTCTGGTACAGAAGCAAACCAATGGCCTCCGAGGCTGTGTGACAAAACATTATATAAGATTCTTATCCACTGCCCAATAACCTCATCATCCGATATGGCCCTAGTATATAGCATCTTCAACTGTTTCTTCGTTTTATTAAGTGCATTATACGAAGTTCAGATTGCGCCTTTTGTTTATGCATCCCGCAGGACAGAGATCTGGCTACCCGGCTACCAGAACTTCCGGAGCTTCTCCCGCATCTCCTCCCCCCACATTTTAGGGATCTAGTGTGGTTCCCTGGGGTGATCTTCGTGCTGGTCATAACTCTCCAGAACCTGCACTGCAGTGCTGCACATTACGATAGCTTAAACAGATGCAAGGATTGTTATGCACTTGCGTGTTTTCTTGGCTCTAGAACATCCGGCAATGTTGGAAGAACTTCGAAAAAAAAGAGAAAATTCGGATACTTAAAAGAAATTTCATGGAACACACTATGAAGACAATTACAATATTTAAACAAACTAAAACTATGCGAGTTTCTTTAGCACCAGTTTTGTATTAATTTATCGTATAGTTTGTTAGCAAAACCAATAGTATGCATTCTATAGTTTTAGCTCCAACTAAACTTTGCTTTAGGAATACTAGCACATTTTCTCACTGTCTTCCCAGTACCTTGCGGCATTTGTACCATAAGCTATGTTTTTCTCTTTAAAAATAAAACAAAAATAAATAAACCCACTAAGACCCCGCTTAAGCTGAGCAATGCAATATGTGTCTAAATACATTCACGAGGGTACTAGGTACGTTACTAAGTAAAATAATTGACGTTCTTAATTTTATATTTTTGTTTATTTTTATGTAATGCTTGATTTGTGTGCTAGTCGTGCCCAAAACATAATTACGTAACATAATAATTAATCAAGGCAATAATAATAATAATAATAATAATAATAATAATAATAATAATAATAATAATAATAATAATAATAATAATAATAATAATAATAATAATAATAATGATAATAATAATAATGATAATAATAATAGTGATAATAATAATAGTGATAATAATAATAGTGATAATAATAATAGTGATAATAATAATAGTGATAATAATAATAGTGATAATAATAATAGTGATAATAATAATAATAATAATAATAATAATAATAATAATAATAATAATAATAATAATAATAATAATAATAATAGTAATAATAATAATAATAATAATAATAATAATAGTAATAATAATAGTAATAATAATAGTAATAATAATAGTAATAATAGTAATAATAGTAATAATAATAATAATAATAATAATAATAATAATAATAATAATAATAATAATAATAATAATAATAATAATAATAATAATAATAATAATAATAATAATAATAATAATAATAATAATAATAATAATAATAAACGTTGTGACGCCGGCCGCGGTGCCCAACAAAGGAAGGTCGGAGTCGAGCTACTTCACACCACATACCAGGCGCGCCGCGTATCAAAGAGCCTCAAGATTAAGCTTCCCCACGCCATTCATGCGAGCAAACGCGTGACAACAATGAGCGCGGCACGTCGAAAGGGGTTTTCAAGATCACTCGAGAAGTGTCAGGCAGCCGGCGTATTTGCAGAGATTTCAGAAAGGTGAAGCTGGAGAAAGGTCTGTATGACGTCAGAATCGCTGTATAAGGAGGCGATGCGACGAGAGTTTGGTTAGTTTTTGAGTGAAAAGTGGCTTGTGAGTGTTCAAAGAGACAGATGTGAAGCAGTTAGGGAGTGCTGAGTGACTGTATTGTCAAAGTCAGCTGCGTGAGAGATAGAAAAGTTATAATATCAATAAGGACTTAAGACAATGTTAATGTCAGAAAAAGAGAACTGTTTATTTCTTTAAGAAAAGAAAGGGAATAAAAAATAACTTTTTTCGCTTTTGTTACAATATTGTGACTCAGCGGCTGCGGCCAAGCTTATCGGGCGTTTGGCGCCAACCAACAGTTGGAGAGACAAAAAGAGATAAGTAGACGGGGTGGTGCTCTAGCCCAGTTTAGCACCAGTACCGCTATAAAAGATAAGCGGAATGTTCAGGAAGTTTCCTTTCTCGCCACATCCAGAACGTTTTAGAATGTTCTGTGAAAATTTTCAAGGCTGCATAAAAGAGCGCTTTCGTGAGTAAGTTAATTGGTGAATAAGTGAATGTGTTTCTGGTGTGACAAAGAGTGCTGTTCTACGAGCGAGTTTCTGACAACTGTTACTTGGGCTGTTTTCTGCTACTGCAAGAGATTAGAGATGTCTTATGTTCGAGTCCCCAGCGAGTAAATCATCCAAAAGAAAGGTTAAATTCAAAATTATTAGCATATAATAGAAAATATACTATAAATGTTTATAAACTAAAAACTAAATATAATTTTACTACCTACTATTTAGGCTACGAGCAATGCATTTCTTATTTAAGAGACAAATTTCATATTGGAACGTGATTGATCTACTTTTGGTGTGCTTGGAGTGGTCATGAACTATACTGTTAACTATTTAGAACTAAATACTTTAGAAGACATCGGTTTAAAAATTATCTGTGATTTATTTTTGTACAATCCACACAATCATTTGTTTACGTAACTAAATTAAATATATGAATTCTAAAATGAAGGGTGCCCTATTTCCTAATATTACGTTGATATATGTACTCTATTTTTTCAAATATCCTTTCTTATTCGTGTTTAAAATTTGTTTTTCTTTAGATTTATTAGCAGGCTTTGTTATAATCCTAAAATAGGACGGCTATCAAATACTGGATTTTCTCTGTCGGTTAACAAACCATCACATTTAGTTGTTTTAGAAGTTAGCATCGAATATTGAGTATCGGGTTTCGCTGCTCAAAAGCTTGCATCGATATCCCGCTTCGATATCGAGTATCGAGAAATAGTAGTAGTAGTTATGTCCCTTCTTTGGTTTTAGTGATTATAATTGTTTAACGCTGATGAAATGTACATTTAAAAACATTTTGTTTTATTCGAGTTCCTTAGATTCTAGAACTTTTCTGACGTTAAGGAACCTTCTTTAAATTTCGTGTTAATCATTTCGGAATCATTTAAGGACGGAGGTGGGGGTGAGGAGACCCTGCCCTCCCCTCCGAACTTCTTTCCTGGTACAAGAGCAGTGAATATGTCATAAGAAAAGGTAATCGTGAAACTTTTAGCTAAAAATCTGCGCTAGAAGAAAATATTAATTCTCAGAAACAGAACCTTCTTTTCAAATGGAAATTTTCTTAAGACAAACTGACACACAAAGATATGACTTTTTAGCTTTCTTGTGTTTGTTTCAAGATTTTGCCAGTTCACACTATTGCTACAGAAAGAACTTTGTTTCAGATTAAAAAAATTAGACACAGAATCTCTACATCCCTTGCTGTCAATTCACCGCAAAAATTAAATTAAATAATTTCTTGTATAACGACGCTGGCGATTTCCAGGATCATCAATTCTTGAATATTTATTTTACATATGCATGTATTGTTGCACTCTTCAAAAACTGAACTCAAGTGGTATTTTTCTTTTAAATATTGGACAGTCAAATAAAACATGTTTGGTAGTTTGTATACTCTTTTGGAATTTCTAATAATCACTTCATGAAATAATGTGAAATCTCATGAAATGAGTTCAAAATGTTCTATGGTCTGTTATAAATTGAGTTAATAGTTGAATGAAATGTCGTACGTGTAGCCTGTAGAGTGCCCTAAGGAACAAGTTCTTTAGTTAAATCAGCGTTTGAAATTTTTGTCCAAAGGTCATTCCAACAATCCAAGTTAAAGTTCAATTTGTTACTCTTTAACATAAGATATGAGGCAGTTTATATTCGTTTATTTTATTTCATTTTAAGACTATCAGGAATATACAACTGTGCTGGTATAATGTTATATACGTACTGAAAACTGCCATTCTATCGTAAATTCGATTCGATGTCTTATTTCTGCTAAAATTCCTGCTTTTGTTAACCTGTTTCTTTGTCGAAACCCTTCCTCGTTCCAATCCTCGAAATTATCTTTGCGTATTCTGAATCTCTTAGCCCTTCTTCTATTAAATACATACTGAGCCACATTTCATCTTCAGAATCGCTGTCGACATACAATTGTGGTTGGAGACACGCCATCTTAAGGTTGCAGTTAGTTACTGACATCTGTATGTAACTTCAAGTTAACCGTTAACCGAAACCTTAACCGTAGATCGTAATACAAGTCCTTAGCCAGGTTATTCTGGCACCTTCCAGCGTGTACAATTCAGCTTGGAACACAGAACAGCAAATCAAGTTTAAATTTGGACTAAGAACCACGAGCTCCAAAAAGACCCCATGGATACATAATTTGGTAATGAGAATGTTGTAAAAGCATGCTAGAAAAGATACACCAGATTCATATTATTTGGACAGTGTCTCATTTGCAAGTGATCCAAAATTGTTATTCTATACAGGTTAATCACTTTTGCCCCAACTCTCAACAATAAAAGCTATAACTATACACTCCTGAAGCATGCAGCATGTCACAGAGACAGAATGCCACAACAGCAGAAGACAGAAACTTCACTTGATAGGCTCGAGATGCAGTGCTGACTTCGTTTCCCATGTACTAACTGAGAGTCGAGACATGAAGGCGTACAAGTATGTAACAATGAGAGCTAATGGTATGCAAATCCTGCGCCAGGTAGACAGACAAACATGCATGGAGTGCCCTTTCATTTGTTGCTGAACGCTCTATTGGCAAAGCACTTATCGGCCGAAGCTTCAGCGCAAACCGACATTTCCACTTCACAAACCCGGCAGTATTAGTCATGGTTTTTGATTAGAACATTTTACATATGGATTGAAATATAACATTTCTTGTAACATCATTCTGGTAGCAACTGACACCCATCCTTTAACTCTTCAACTATGCCCTCCTTACATTTTTACTATCTCTGCTAGTAAGTAAAGGAAGTATTGTATACCACCCAAAAATTCGATGTCGAGATTTCGCCGGAAATATATGTTTTGAGGCCCCCTGAATCCAAAAAAAGTAATTTAGAAAAAGGTTCGCGCGCATGTGTGTGTGTGTCAGTCTGTGGACAGCATAACTCAAAAAGGAAAAATCGGTTAAAAACCAAAGTTGCTTTTAAGTTTAATGTCTTTCAAGGATACGAGACGAAGATTCTGAAGAAAATTCCTTCACCTTAAACTACTCCTTACATGAAAAATTTTTCGAAAATTTTGATTTTCTTGAAAATGGCTTTAACAATTTTGATTAAAATGACATGTTTAAGACACTTTAGGGAAAATGAAATGTATATTTTGTATTTTTCTGCCTATAGCCTATGTAGTCCTGTTTACTATGGATGACCCTTGAATAACTCGTGAACCATAACAGGTAGACAAAATCTTACTGTGCAAAAAATATAAAACTTTTTGTAGAGTGAACCATTCCTCAGATATACCTTTTTTATTTGTGTCAGTTTCGGAAAATTTAAATTTCGTCAAATGCAACATCGTTGTTCATTTTTTATATGTTAACCATGCAAAGAAAACAGAATCTCAAAGCTTTAAAAGATTTGACTATCGCTCAAAGCCTACTGTATTCTAATATTCCCTTAGCACCTACAAGGAAATAAGCAATAAGATAATTTCTGCAAATGTTTATCTCAACTAACAAGAAGAAGATATAGGAGTAAGAGTTTCTGAGAATGGTTAATATAAGAGTAGAGAAAGTCATGTGAGTGCAACACATCGATTTTGACAGATATTTTGCTCTTAAATACGGTTGGTTTTCTTTGTCTCTACACTGCGTGAAACAAGGGAAGTACTGTATTCCACCCAAAATTTCGAGTCGAAGTTTCAGTCCCCTGAACACAAATATAGCATTTTTAGAAAAAAAAGTTTGTGTGTGCGTCTGTCTGTGAACAGTATAACTCAAAAACCAAAAGCAGATGAAAAACCAATCTTGGTATTTCGGTTCAACATTTTTCAAGGATGCGGCCTGAGATTAAAAAATATTTCTACATTTTTATTTACTCAAAAAGGCTCTAGCGATTTTAATAAAACTCCATATCTTCATGACAAATGAAATGTAAATCTCACATTTTCTTAGAATACCTTCTGAGGTCCTCTTCATTGAGTGTGTCTTTGGCATAACTGGTAAACCGTAAGGGATAGGCAAAACCTTACTGCACAAAGAATGTAGTTCTCTTTAAAATATCCCGTTTATGTCAAGTAAATTTTCTTATTGAGTGAATCATTTCCGAGAAATTCTTGTTATTTGTTTAAATTCTCCAATACTTACTCTGGTGTCAAATGGGAAACATTATCCGTTTCTTTGTCCTGGACAAGTAAAGAGAATGAATTTCAATGTGATCACATAGCGACCGGCTCTTAAAAACTATCGTTTTAGTCTACCGTGTTGTGCATTCAGGTTGAAGAAAACAAAATAAGAAAAAGTAACTGGACTGGATTTTTCTCATCTTGTGACAGTCATTTTGTCAAAATGATTTTACAAAAGTATTGACGGGATTGTATATTGTTTGGCCGCGCCGCGGCCGAGCGGTTAGACCGTTTGACTCTCACCAAAGCGACCCGGGTTCGATCCCAAGCGTTCACATCGGCGCAGGGGCGGGTTTTCTCCGGGTTCTCCGGTTTCCCAAACCATCCTTCCACCATTGCTTCATCATCCCTTTCTCTCTCCCCATTCCACTTCACTACTCATTTCGTTCATCCTTTCATCCGTTTGGTCTCTTTCAGGCTCTTAAGGATTACGGTAGCCGGGCTCCGGATCTTGATCACATCGAGGCCCTCGGAGGGGCCTCAGAGAAGCCCTGTAGACAAACTGGGAAACTTTAGGGACCGTGCCCTCTGCTGTGCCTGCTCTCCTGTGGTCTGGCCACCCTCTGTCTCCTCTCGCCTCACCCCTCCCTCCCGGGGGCGCCCCTTCGGGTCATAGGCACGAGAGATCTCTGACATCGAAGTGCCCCTCCGCTTCTGTCCTACCTTCTTCTACACTGTTTACTAAACGACTTAATTATACAGAATAAATTAAGACTAGGGGATTTTAATTTGCTTGTAGAGACTATAAAAAGCAGTTGGCAACATTGGTTTAAGGCACACGAATGTTCATTACAGAGAGGGCTAAAACATTGAAACACGTCTCCTAGCACTAAAACAACTCGAACCTGTCATTGTGTTAGCTGCTTTTAAGTACACAACAGCACCAAATGGGCTACCCTTGTAATAACAGTACTAAAGATTTAGAATAAACATATATCACAATATGCAACGGCTTATAATAATATTTTCTCTGCAGTACGAAGCACAGTTGACAGTATTTTGCTTGTCCTTGCCTCGTTAGGGCAATTAGCGCTGAAGAAAAATACACCAAAATGAATGTTTATTTAAGAATACGCAGGGACAATTATTACAACCCACAAGACAAAGCAAAAAGAAATGGCCTTCTCAAGCTTTTCCATTTACTGCTGTCGCGTTTCCCATGCGAACGCTAGCAAAAACACTTGATATCATGTGACAGAAATGTTACTGCTCTCAGGAATATCGTCATCATCTTCATTGCGACAGCAGCGCTCCCTCAGATTCCTCTTTTTTGTGGAGCTAAGCGAAAACATGTGTTAGAATAGCTGCAGCCATGCTTCGTTGTTTAATAACAGCCACGAACTTGTTCGTAATGTAACCGTGAGGAAAACAAGGATTTAAAATACGAAAAAAGAAAAGAACGCCATGTACTCACCATCTTTGCTGTAGTTTGGTGAAATTACTGGGTACTTTCGAGCAACTATACACAGCTTATTACTGTGAGCATTTTACACAATATATACGTCACAAAGTTTATAATTATTTGTGTAATATAGAGGTACACAATTTTTAGAGAAACTTGTATACAAAACAAAGGAAAACCCTTCAACATGGATCCTAAAATTAATATATAAGCTAAAAGACATGAGCACTTTGAAAAAGTAATGTGGCCATAATTTATCTAGTCTTTTTTTTGGGGGGGGGGGCGGAGAGAACATAGGTGTTGCCTATCAGCAATTATGTTAACTCGTTTCTGGCTTTTCTTAGATCTTTGGACTTTTAAAACAGTCACGTAGCAACCAGATTTAAAACATTATCGCTGTATTCCATATTCCTCTTCTACCTACAAGAAAAATCTGATGTCTATTCTTGTACTACCTATCCTTATAAACTCTTACTCCTCTACCTTCTTCATGTTAGCCGAGATAAACATTTGCAGAAATTATTTTACTATTTTACTTTTAAATGGTACAGACACAGAGGGGATACCTCGCTCACTTTTGACGTAGACAGATCTATTGTGGCTACCACCCCCAGGAGGCAGGGATGAAATGAGGGAACCGAAGGTGCCACACAGGGTCGCAGCGAGAAAGGCCACAGAGACGCGCGGAAGTCCTTAGATATCTTCTCCCCGGCGCCAGGCCCCTCCAACCAGCCATCACCCCGCGTTTGCGGTGTCACGAGCGTCCCCTACCCCCCGACGAAGGACAAAGGCCAAACGCCACCTAGCGCCGAGACCAGCCGTTGCATTGCGCAATCATCAGTGCCATCTGCCCGGCACTGCCAACACTATATGCCTGAAAGTACATGCATGGCCAAAGGATAACAAAATGAATAACGACCTTCCGTTTGATAAAAGTATATGGACATCTCCGAAATGGTTCACTTCACTTCGGCTATAACCGGAAAATTCAAGATATCTATTTGCCATAAAAATATCTTAAACATTGATATTTTCATAAAAACCATCAGAAACATTTTTGAGAAAATAAAAATTGTGAAAAATTTTCAATGCAAAGGGTAATTTAGTGTGGGGAATATTCTTCAAAATCTTCGTGTCGTATCTTTGAAAGATATGAAAGTTAAATACCAAGTATTGTTTTTAACCAAATTTTCGTTTTTGAGTTATGCTGTTCACAGGCAGAAACACACACACGGACATTTTTCCAAAACTGTTCTTTTTTATTCAAGGGTCTCAAACATATATTTCCGGTGAAATCTCGACATCGAAATTTTGGGTCTAATACAATACTTCCCTACTTACTATACGCAGTAGAGAAAGTAAAAATAGCAATAAGATAATTTTGAAGAATGTTAATCTTGATTAACATGAAGCAAGTTACAGAAATAAGTGTTTATAAGAATAATTTGTGAAAGGGTAGACAACGTCATGGAGCACAATTCATGGTTCTTCAACTACTTCAAAATAAGTAATATATTTCACTGTTAGTTGATAAATGCAGTTGACGTTTTGCGAGATTTAGGCTGTTTATTTGATAAATACCGCACAAAGCATTGAAAATATTCTACTGGAAGTAACTTACTTTTTAGAGCGGCCGCAGATTTTCTGCTTAAAATTTGTTGCAAGGAGAAACAGTGCGATGTCATGTCGGAAACTGTATAGGGGATGAAGAGTTAATCCTTACCTGAAATAACCAAAAAGTCTTTGTTCAACAATGTGTAACAAAGCACTGTTATTGTTGTGGATGATCGGGCTTCGGGAACATTGTTTAAGCGTTTTGTCAAAGTTGCTGGCAGACAAATGACTGTACATCTAGTATTAAGCAAAGCCGATGTCCATAGATTAGAGATGGTAGACCAGAATAGACTACTAAAATCCTACTGTGTCGTTGTCATTTAGAGATCATATCACCAAATACACTATTTAACATTGGAGGTGGTGCTTAATTCAAAGGAAATTGGCATGTTGGTAATTCTGTGAGTGCAAAAAAAAAAAAAAAAATCTCGTGTATTATTTATATCTCATTTTTACTTTCTCTACTGGTAAGTAGGGGAAGTATTGTATTCCACCCGAAAATTCGATGTCGAGATTTCACCGGAAATAAATGTTTTGAGGCACCTTGAATCCAAAAAAATCATTTTTAGAAAAAGGTCCGTGTGTGTGTCTGTGTGTCTGTCAGTCTGTGTGTCAGTCTGTCAGTCTGTCAGTCTGTGGACAACATAACTCAAAAACGAAAAGTCGGTTAAAAACCAAAGTTGGCATTTAAGTTTAATGTATTTCAAGGATGTGACACGAAGATTTTGAAGAAAATAGCCCCACCCTAAACTACCCTTTACATGGAAGATTTTTCGAAAATTGAGATATTTTTATGAAAAATGAAATGTATATCTTGAATTTTCTGGCTATAGCCCCTGTAGTCGTATTTACTCTGGACGACTTTTGCATAACTGGTAAACCATTAGAGATAGACCAAATCATACTATACAAAAAATGTAGATCTTGCTAAAATACACAATTTATGTCTCAATAAATTTTCTTGTAGGTTGAACCATTTCGGAGATATTTCTTGTTATGTGTGTGAGTTTCGGAAAACTTAGAACTTTCGTGAAATGGGTCATCGCTGTTCGTTTTTTTATATGTAAAGTGTGCAAAGACAACAGAATCTCAAAGCTTTAAAGCATTTGACAATCGCACAAAGCCTACTATATTCTAATATTCCCCTTGTACCTACAAGGAAATTAGCAATAAGATAATTTGTACAAATGTTTATCTTAACTAACACGAAGATGATATAGGAACAAGAATTTGTAAGAATGGTTAGTACAAGAGTAGACAAAGTCATGTGAGTGCAACACATCAGATTTTTATGTAAGATCTGCAAAATACAATAGCTTTTAAGGAATAGACAAATCTTCCAAGGTCCAGTGGTCAAAGAGTGAGACACAATTAGTCAATAAACCCCACATTCTTAAACTCAAACCCAACATCGAGCTGTCTACATTACAAACGAGCTTCGAACTGTAGACCTCCTACGTCATTGTAAAGCTTATATCGACGGTGGCGAGCCTCATGCAAATGACCCAATACGTGCAGTTGTCTTTGAGAATTTTCAATCACACCGTGGACTTGAGCCATAAGGTCCTCCGCTGACGTTACAGGAGTACCATACAGCATACTCTTCATACAACTCCACAGAAAATAGTCGAGAGGTATCAGATCTTGCGATCGTGCTGGCCATGGAACTGGTCCCCCTCTACCAATCCATCAATTTGAATATACAAGTTGAGGTGATTGCACACATTTACATCAAAGTGTGCTGCAGCTCACGTCGGCTGTGTGTTGGTTCGTGTTGCACTTTGTCCTGACTTGGTCGTAACTTCACCGCAGAATGTCCTATAGACTATACTTCACACCTCGATGCGTCCTACTGGCCTAGGTAATGTTAGGTTATTGCCTTTGCAAACTACATTGAAAGTTGGTTCCGGTACACTATTCGTTATCACGAGACCAACCCGTCTGCATCATCCCTTTTGAGCCACGCCTTCTGAAAAACACTCCTAATCAAAATATCGGCATTTATGGCACAAAAGCCTATATAAAATATTTATAAAACATAAAAATA